>JAWWMK010000032.1:13393151-13412603 GCA_035047105.1 Galeopsomyia nigrocyanea | reverse complement strand
AAAAATAAACTAGAAATTGGCCATTATACGTTAATAATTGGTCGAAATGAATTTTTTTCCAGTTCTTTTACATTTGCATTTCTTTATTTGAACAAATAAATGCAAAACTGTATTGATAAATATGAAATTGAAATTTTTATCCTTCGTTTATACAGGATTTTTGAAAGTGGCGTTATTGGGTCGAATCGAATGAGAATAGTAATACGGTCGGCATTTGGCTTAGTTGTGTGCTGCTAAAAATTCTAATGACTGTTTTTGAAAGAGCAAAAGAAGATGAATCGAATGGTATTTGGCAGTTTTATGTTTAGGTGTATTAGATTAGTTAAAATGACACATATTCGTCGGGAAGAATTTCGGAGGGTTAGAAAATTTGCTCATCCAGAGTATAAAAGAGTTCGTGTAAAACGAATTTCATATCCGGAGATGATTTAAATCATTGGAAGTTTCATTAATTAATAGTACAAATGTAATTTTACCGCGGCGTACCTCTGTAGCAAGCGTACATATGAAATAAGAGCAAGTGGCGTCTTTGGGTAGATGGCGCATTTGGGTAGAGGTACCTTAGTATTTTACGAGTGATTTTATTTTTTTTTCTTTCGAAGTGTATTAGTTTGGCTTCTCAGTTTATGTCGTGTGGCTGCGGTACCTTTATCGCAGATTTATTCACGGATATACGCGACGGCGAAAGTTTTAATGACTTCAACTTCATCTTTTCCACGCATACGCATATGACGAAATCCTTAAAAAAACACACCTTTCTGGGGTCTAGAATGGCAAATTTTTTTTTTATTTTAAGGCTTCCGGAGCTTTTTCCTCTTCTTTTTGAAGGTATATAGTGTCGGAAAATGCTCGTGAACATTGGAAAAGTTCTCGAGAACTATATTTTTTAAGCATTTTCCCGATATTAATAACAAACTAAAAATGTAATTATTTTGCATTATTTTTGACAAATGAAATAAAATCAAAAAATCGCAAAAAGACAAAGAACTGCAGGGAAGACGAGTAATTTTTCAATTCTTTTTCGAAAATTCATACTCTAAAATGACACGAATGCGCTGTTCCATTGAATATTCATGCGGTGTGTCATTCTCGTAATCCGATAATTCTTCTTCGATGACAATGCGGTATAATTGTAATTTCACTAGAAGTTTAATTGAGATTCATAACTGTCATACCTTCTCGTGCGCGAAGCTTCGCTAACTACGTACGTATCGCCAGACGAAATTAATTAGAAGCATAATTAATGAAAATTTCGCATTCGAAACGTGTGTGGATCTCTCGTATTTCGAGACGTTGCTCGTTAGCACCACACATATACGCTTTCACAGAAACCCCCCCCCCCCCCCCCTAATGCACAAGTTACGCCAATTATGTTAGTCTGACGACGAATCAAATGAAAGAAAGGCGAGAGAAAAAAAGTGTCGCGCAGAGCAAAAGTTGCGAGTAGGATATGGGAACCGGATAAAAGTGAGTGGCTTTCCACCTCTCTGTAAGGAGAAAGGGAGCGCGTTGACGCATTAATCTAGTTAAGGGGTGGCTTTCAACCTGTCGCCCGTTGCGAACGTTCAAGTGTTCAATTTTTTTTTCTTTTTATTGCTGTAGACTTGCGCGAGCGCGCGACGCGCGGAAGACTGATTGATGGAGTGTTTTAAAAATGATTAAAAATTTTTAATTGAAGTTTTATCGCCGAAACTATTTCTGTGAAGTTGTAGATTACAACTTTTCTTCTTTTTTTAGGTGTGTTTCTAGTTAAATTTATCCCTTTTCTAGTCAGCTTTCTTTTAACGACATATAGAATTTCCAGTTTTTTTCCTCTACAACTTTAATTGCTTTAGAACTGGGGGCGATTTTTAGTAGTTTCTTTACATTTAACGTACAATTCACGATTTATTCAAGTAACAAATGATTTTATTAAAAAAAATGCAGCAAGTTTTAAAGGGTTTCCTTCACCGAAGAAAATGAGTCCTCGAACAACTGCTTTGATGAAAACAGAGTGCGGACAAAGGTTTTGGAAAGCATGCCTGAAAAGTTTCTCAAGATGCCTTTTGTATAAGTTGAAAAAAGTTGAGAAATAATTCAGCATCATTTTAAAGTTTTCGGTATTTTTTTCACACAGTTATCGATGTCAAGTTTCAAAGGCCAAGTCTAAAAAGAAAAAAATATAGAATTTTTATTGGTAACCCTACTTCAGAAGATTTTTTCCTTCTATTATTTTAGGATTCTGTGCCTTCCGAATAATTTTGGATAAATTAACCATTTTCGCTATGACTCCTAACTTTTATCTATCGAATCACAATCCTGATTTTTAGTATAACAAATAACTCGCAGACATTCAATACCGTAAAAACCACTCACACAAATACCTCGAAGAAACTTAACAACACAGTTCACTCCGCGATATAAGCTTCTCCCACATTTTCCATCTCGAAACCTAAAAGCAAAATTTGAACGCTCTCTCGAACTATCGGACATTAAGCCCTCGATGTGCAGTGTTGGTCCATAGTCTGATTTATAATACCGAAACTTTCAACGCCTCGAACAATTTCGCGAGCCCCCCCTCGCAGTATTCTTTATATTTATCGCTGTGTATATTCCTTCGCTAGCAGGCCGCGTTTCTGCTCTCTCTCTCTCTCTCTCTCTCTCTCTCTCTCTCTCTCTATATATATATATATATATATATATATATATATAACGCAATAGCATCGGCGCGGAAAATGGTCGAGGTAAAGTGCTGCTGCTGCTAGTTTTATTGCGATTGGACACCTTTTGTTTACGGCTCATAAAGCCACGATGCTTGTTTCTCTCAAAAAAGTATTTGACTTTTCTTTCTTTTTTTTTTTGTTCTCATTTCTCAGCTGGCACGGTTTGAATTCGAGTTACAATCTCATATAAATTGAAAATACTCTTGTTTACATTACGTTGTTTCGTTGCGGAATACAATTACGAGCAAAAGCTTTCTTGTTAAATAACGCTTTAGTATATAGAGTTGAACGCAGTTTGTGGCGAGTAACTTTTGCCGGTATAACGGAAACTTTCGACGCCCTGAATGAAATTATATACGAATCGTCCGAAAACCGAGATCGAGTAAATAATACAAAGTTGCTCTACGCGAATATATAATACATTCAACAAAATCCAAAATAGAGATAAAAACAAACCGAGTGTACGTAACTGAAAGCCATTTGGTCCGGAAATTCCGCTTGATCACGTATTTGCTGGCGTCTAATCGCTTATAACGATGCGCTTTAATTCGCAGCCGAGTGCACATCTCGAACGTGACGCTGAGCTTCCTGAACGGCGAATTCGAGGTAGAGCCAGGTTACGGCGAGGAGAGAGAGGAGGCATTGGCGAAAGCTGGTATCAAAACGTACTTCATCGTGCGGGCGCTCAAGCCGTTCAAGCCGGCTGTCACCAAGTCACTCGCCTCCCTCAACGATCAAGAGTACAAGCAGCAGCAGAAGACCATCAACAGCATCGAGGGAGCTAATAAAGAGGACTCGGAGGATTTCAGGCAAAGACTCAGGGATGAACTTGATAGTCGAGGTAATTCTCTTTTTTTTTAATACTTTCGATTGTATAGATGAATTACGGAAGTTCGTGTGGAAGATTTGTTTGGAATCTCGTCTACTCGGTATTAGATTGTTACTCGCGTGATTTGATTTGTTTCGAGTTTGCTCGGAGGGAGGGAGGGAACGAATTTTCTTCCGCGGGAATACTTTGACAAATGGATCTTCCGATCGCGGAGTTACTCTCCCTCCGTGTAATTCGTTTAACTACAAAGGCAAACAATTATACGAGTCGAGCGTATTAATTCTAACGCGGAAACTTGAGAATGTGAAAAATAAACTTTAGGTCATGTCGATTCTTTTGATTCTCGCGATTGTTTGCCAGGTCCTTGAATTTTACTCTCGAAATTGTATTATCCGCACTTTTCGATCGAACAACCGCCAATTAACGAGCGCGGTGTAATCCCAACGAAATCACCTTCTACTTTTGCCCGAGTAATTATCTTCTTCGTTAAAACTCATAATCCTCTATTATGAAAAAAATCTTTGAATAAGAAAAAAGTTTTCTTTTAATGGGATGCAGCACAATATAAGAAATATACGCTACTAGAATTACAGAGCCAATTAAGTTTTCTTAAAACAAGAAAAAAATTTTCTTACAGTGAAACATAAGAAATATGTTTTCTTATTTCAAGAAGATGTTTATTGGAATTTATACGAAATGAGAACAAAAATTTCCTAATTTTAAAAATTATATTGAATTAAAAAATGGCTGCTTAAAAAAAATTTTTTTATGTTGATTTCATAAATCAAGAATAACTCAAACTAAGACACTTTTTCGTAGTGTCGTCCTGTCAAAAAAATATCCTTTCCAAATTACCAATTCAAACTGTATACGTAAGACTAATATAACTTTCCCTTTAAAAAAATCTACAATTAAAATGTAATTGCATTTATTCGTCATTAAAGTCGGCGGCGGAGCCGAGCTAAAGGGCCACGCATCCTGGATAACACTGGCGTTCAAGGACAAGCAACTGGAGAAAGGCTTTCACGGTGCAGAGGAAGCATTCTCGCCGTTGTCATTGTTAGGCGGACCATTAGTAGTATTGTGCGCGTCGCCGTTATGGCGACTGCAACCCTGGGGTCGATTCACTTACGGCGGCGCCGGTGTCGTCTTTCTCTTCGCCATCGTGCTCGCCGGTGCTACTTGTCTTGGTAGCGCTGTGCGCGCGAGGTGGCTCAGGCGAACCCTCGCTCTTCTCATGATCTTCTCGCTCGGCACTTTTCTCTTGTTGGATATGGTGAGCGGAAAAAAAAGAACTTTTTTTTTCAATTTTAGATCGGTTGCAAACAGCGAGATTGAAAAAATTTTCAATGAAATTGAATATTCTATCGCTCTCGGTCTTTTTGTTTGCTCTAGCGAGTGGGCGTGCGTTGATTGACCGGGTATATACCGAAAAAGTAAAATATACAAAAAATTGAAGAATATCACGCTGCCCCGATGAATTTCAGTTCCCGGAAAAAAGCTTTCATTCGAATTGATGGATATAACTTTCGAAAATATTTTTTAATCAATCGATTCCACTTAATTTGACCGATGTTTTTTTTTCGTACGATTTAAAAACAGAACGTACTGTATGGTTTTCGCACAGAGCGTGAAGTTACAGTCAGTAAAGTGCGAAATCAATCAACGCGCGTTTCCGTCGCACACACGATAAACGCGACGAAACTATCGGATAGTTTGCAAATCGATATCTAATGGCACACACTGGCTCTTCTGCTTTCGCACACATCAGGCAAACTGCGGCATAATCGAGACGGTGAAACCACCGGCAAACAGCTCGGCGCCGACTTTTTCCGCCCACTGTCCTTATCCGTCTTACTACTCGTACGTCGGTGTTCTGGCATTGGTGGCGATCTCCATGCCGGCTTACATCTGCTACCTCGGCAAGGCTTTTCTCATGTTCCTGCTGGCCGGCGCTCAGTGCGCCATCAACGTCACGTTCCTCGAGCCGACCCTCGATCGCGAGGACATGGGATTCTCTACTCCTGGACAAAAAATCTTTCAGCTCAAGTATTCCCTCTCCGCCACCCTGCTCACCATCGCCGTAGCACTTGTCTTCGTTGCTCGATACGTAAGTTGCACCGAATTTTTGTTGTTGTTACGTTTAGGAAGTTTACTGCAAAAAATATTCTCGATTTGATTGATCAAAGAAATGTTCTTGAATTTAGAACATGTTTCTTGATTTTAAACGAAAATTTTTTTAATTTACGTAATTAGAAACAAATTTTTTATTTCTTATTTTACGAAACATTGTTCTACTTTGATAAAATAGTTTTAATAAATGTAAATAATTCGAGAAATTTTTTTGTAGTGTTACGATAAAAAGATTACTTTGTAGGTTCTGATAAAGGGATTTTGAAGCGTTCAAAAATATGTTTATAATAGATCATGAATTCTATGAACAACTGAAGTATATAATTTGTACCTTCTGTCTAAAAATATAAGTTTCTGCATATACAGGTCGAAGTTGGACTTCGGTCACTGAAATTTCATTATCCTTCTTTATTATTACACTCCGTATTCAGAAAATAAGTCTGCACGTGCGTCATAAAAAGCTCGGCCGGAAAAAGCATCGGCAACGTTGTATTTATAAAAATCGACTGCACTATTAGATAATCGTGTAAAAAATACACAAAGACGCGTGCTCACCATTCTACCGGTTGGCTACCGAAGAAGAGAGAAAAAAAAACATAAATATTGGACGCTCGTGTTGTGTATGTCGCGCGTGTATAAGTGAGCGAGCTTGATATATAAATATAACCGGCTATTTATGATCACCCCGTACTTTTTAATATCTTTTACGCTCAAGGATATCTGCTGGCGTTAAACTGGCCGTCAACGGGACATTTACCTTCAATTTATAAAATTTATTATCCGTGTGCACGTTGTTGCGCGCGAATTGACGTACAGTTTGTTTTTAATTAAAAGCGACAAAATAGGCCGAGAAATAAAATAAGTTTCCGTTTTTCGAATCGTGAAATGTTGTTTTGTAAAGGGCAACTTGTCAAAGATAAAATTCCTCTATCACGAAGCTACAATTTTAACAAAGTCATTTTACGGAATTGAATTGAAAGTTAAAAAATTACAGAACACTATTAAAAATTTCACACAAAAGATATCAAACTTCATTAAAATTTAAAAGTTGCTTGCGACAGCGTGCTCATTGCTTTAATAATCTAATGCGCCCTTTGAAATGAATATCCAATCGGATCTAGCAGAAAAGCCAAAGAGGAAGGAGAGAGAGAGAGAGAGAGAGAGAGAGAGAAAAGTAGAATAAAGACGAAGAGAAGCCGAGATCCTGGGTGCAGTATAGTCGAGAAAAGCTTTGCCGACCCAATTTCAAATGTGACCGAGTTGAACGGGAGAGTGGATCCGGGGATTGGCTGCTGATTAATTTTAACGGATAAATGGTGCTTCCCAGCCCCATGGCTTGCTCCATTCGTGCGAAATGTAGGCCTAAACGAGTCATTTCCGTGCGCGTAATCCCCTTCGCGCGCTTCGACTGTGTGTTTTGCATGTATATGCGGAACGTGCGCTCGCGAGATATCAAAGCGCAAGCTGCTAGCGACGGATAGGACCTTTTTATTTTGTGTTGAAAAATTGAATGAAAAGTAAGAGAAATAGATTGGTTTACGCAGATTTTTGTTCAATTAGTAGAAGAGGATTTGGGGGATGGGTTTACTTTCAATTCCTATCTCTCGATGCAATAAGCTATTAAAAAAAATCTTTTTTTTCCATCTTTTTTTCGAAGTATCGAATTCAAATTTTTTTTATGATTACTGATTTCAAAAGTACTTGAATGCAGTTTTTAACAAGCTACTGTACAAAAATGAGCGCAACAAATATTTCAAAGCCACTCAGCGTTAAACTCGGGAATTGGGTCACCTGCGAGCTTCTTCCCGGTTGCTATGAAGCGTATAAATTCCATGAATTTTGCAAATTTTTAAGAAAATGAAGATGCTTAAAATGTAAGATACTAAACTAATAAAAAACTGCATACGCCGTGCTGTTAAACGTTTCATTTATTTGGTTACAGATATATTCCAATATTTTTTATTAATTAATATCGATTTAACATTGAACTCGTCAATCAAAACTACCGACTATGTTTTCAAAAATTAAAAATCTACCAATGGCGCATGCGGTTTTTGAAAAAATAAATAGATTATTAATATTCCGAATCGATACTCCAGTCACTTCTTTTTCTACCAAATATCAGGATATTACTTCATACATTTTACTTTCATTCTTTCAATATCGAACTCTCGCAACGCAGACGGAAAAGTCACGTCGAATCCTGTATTTGCGTGGTCGCGAAGTGGAGGCGCAACGCGAGCGCGCAGCCGACATGGAGCGACGAAACGGCGCTCTAATCTACAACATCTTGCCGCCGCACGTGGCCGCCTATTTCCTCTCAAATACACGCCACCACGACGATCTCTACAGCCAAAGCTACGCCGAAGTGGGCGTCCTGTTTGCCAGTATGCCCAACTTCGCGGACTTTTACAGCGAGGAGAGTATCAACAACCAGGGACTCGAGTGCCTCAGGTTCCTCAACGAGGTCATCTCCGACTTTGATGCCGTGAGTTGCCGATGCCGTCAGCGTCGTTTCTTTTTTGTTCGTTTACGCATGTTTGCTTTTTTTTGTTGTTGCAAAGTTTAAAGTGAGAATTGGGTCATTGTATTTCTCGCTGCGGCCGTGGGATACCGTTTGTTTTTAATTTTCAGCGTCCTGTATTTACTCTAGCGGCTACTTTTTTACTTGACTTGCTTAATTACAGTGCTCTCTTTGAGCGACATTTTTTGTTCTGTGTTTTTACAAAGATTTCGCGTCGTTATTGTGGATAATTGTATAGTTTTTGTTGAACGTGTTCTGCGTTTACGGGAAAAAAGAGAGCTTTGGAAAAATTTCGACGCGCAACGTGTAAACGCTTGACACAGAATTATGTTGGTCAACAGCGCTATCAAGAAAATATGTAAAGTCAACGGATTTCACATTTTATACTCGACGAAGCAGTAATAGAGATGTTAGGTTAACGAGCATATGGATACCATTGTTCGAAAAATCAATCGAAGGCTGCAGATATCGTTCGGATTGAATAATTTTCTTTTTTACTTTGTTTTTTCGTATCTTTGTAGATTTTATTAACGTCTAAAGAGACGCACATAATTTTCAATTAAACTTCAATTTCACATCAAATATGCAACTTAAATTTGCAATTTCTGAACAGATCCTCGATCAAGAAAAATACAAGGGCATCATAAAGATCAAGACAATTGGCTCGACGTACATGGCCGCATCAGGTATAACCGACTCATCGGAGAACAAGAACGAGCCACAGTGGCAGCATCTATCGCGACTCACTGAATTCGCGATCGACATGAAGAAAGCACTGTCGCACATAAACGAGCAGAGCTTCAACCACTTTGTGCTGAAAATGGGCGTGAACCACGGCCCTGTTACCGCCGGCGTCATCGGCGCGAGAAAACCACACTACGACATCTGGGGCAACACCGTCAATGTCGCGTCCAGGATGGAGAGCACTGGCAAAGTTGGCTTCTTACAGGTGGGTTTTTTTTGGTTTTACTAAACTTTACTCTATTAACACGTTCACTGCGGTATGACCCTATATGGGTCATTTTTTTTATTCGCCAGGTGCGGCATGACCCACTATGGGTCAGAAAAACTTATTTTTTGAGCCCCAACAATATTTAAATGTTTTATACTTTTCTTGTTTATCGGGATGTTTCAATTCAATTCTTCTCTTTAATTTTTCTTTATAATTGGATTATATTTAATTTGACTTCGAACTTTCAGAATTTTTAGTCCCGCACCCGGAGAAAAAACAGCTTGTTTCGCTGCCGCAGATACATTGAAATCTTGTGTTGAATTGAAAATTTGCATTTTTAATTTTATTTTCAATTTTACAAGTCACTGTCGAAACAGATTGTATTGATTATCTCAAAATAAATGGAAGATAAATTCACATCAATAGTAAACCATCTGAAAATTATAATACAATTGTTTTACATAATGGCTTCGACGCGAGAGATACAAATTAAATTATGCATGCAAAATTGAAAAATTCTTTCGGTATATCTGGGGCTCTTGGCATCGTTTCTTAAGAAAAATTAAGTTATCGATTTCTCTCGGGTGACATTTTAAGAGCCAGTATATTGCGAAAAAGATATCTATCAAAGTAAAGTGTTTTATTTTGATATTCATGAGTCTTTTTCGAACATTTTTCTTTTCAAAAAATTAATTCTTATGAAAATGTTTATTGTTGCAATATTTTTTAACCAAAATTGCAAACATAAGCAAAGAAATTGAAATTATTAATTCATAGGTCACCGACGAAACGCGGGAAATTCTGGAACCATTTGGCTATGGTTTCGAGCAACGTGGCATGGTCTTCGTAAAGGGCAAAGGGCAATTACTCACGCATTACTTGATGACAAAGGACAACGTACCTCTTCGTCTCGACAGTGACTTGCCAATCGAACCTACGCACCCAATCATCTACCAGTAAAGGAACAAATCCACGAGATAACAAATGGAAACACAAAATAAAAATTGCTCTTCGATCGTCAGCTGGTCGGAGAGGGAAAAGACGATGATCTGTAACGGGCGATTCGATCCACAAAAAAAAAAACACAACGCACACGATTAATGCACAGGAAAAAAATATACACGCGTTATTGCGTAGAGTTTAAGATGAAAGTCGTTACACTATTGTCGGAGAAATAACGAATTACGTGTGTACGCGCAAAGAGGCCGCGTGTATACAGAAGTATACGAACGAAAAAATGGGAAAAGGAAAATCACAAAAAAAAAATCATATAACGATGATGATAAAGTTATAGTGCTCTGTCTTTCCTAAAACGATAGCGGAAATACTACTGTCGTAATAGATGTGGATCGTGATCTTCAAGATCTCTCCCATCGTTGCATGCTATACTTCAATCCGTCGTCTTTATATAGTCGAAGAGAGAGCGAGAAAGCAGAAAACCATTCAAAAAATGGCACGATGCTGGAGAGTGAATTCAAACTTGAGATCGTCTTCAACAAGTTATCTGCATGTCTGTACATAATACTTCCTAAACTGTAAATGAATTATAAAAATGAAAAAATCTAGAACGATAAAAAATATATTATACTATCGATTACGGTATTATTGATACTGTTGCTGTTTAGGCTGCGGAATGGATTTTATCTTACGGAATTTGGATGTAGATTGACCTGTTATTTTTTTTTCAAAAAATGCAACTCTTTGAACTTGAGTAACTTTGTTTGCGTATGAAATCATTCGGCAATTGATCGAATTCTTACAGACGTGAATTGAAGCTTCGGCAGACTTCTTAATAACAACTTCACCAATACTCTGTCTGTTTAATGTCTTTCGAATTTTCGTGAAATACGTACATGATTTCATCACGTGTAAGAAGAAACTCCAATTATTTTTTAAGCTGTAATAACGCCTCGTGAATAAACGCAAACAATATTTAGTGATTAGTCTATCTCAGAGTACTTTTTAGAGGTCGTTCAAAAAACTTATGAACTTTTTATAAAAAAAACTGTATATTTGAAAATATTGTAATATATACGATATTTATTGTATATTTTGAAATAACGTTAAGTAAGTCAACATAAACAATGAAAATAGATTAGTATAACATATATGCAAACAAGCAAATTTTAGTGAAACGTTATTAATTCATTCACCCTTGATATTCACCTGTAAAAGTTCTAATTACTAAAAGAAAATGAATCTATAAATATTTTAACTCTTGTACGCCGGTAAAATTTAATTATCTTGGTGATAGCTTTTTCTCATAAAGTGACCATTCGTGCACAAAATAAAAGCGCCGAGCAAACTATATTATGTCTGTAAGAAATGTATCATGAGCCTAATGAAGTAATTTTACGTCTTTCCGTAGCCTAAAGCTTTGCTGTCAAATATTGTGTTCACTTAACAGTAAAAAAAAATTGCGCCTTCGTTAAAGATTTATTCCAGGTTGAAAACAATGTGTATATTTAGATTATACATCTAATGAAAGAAAATTATTCAATGAATCCAATGAGCAGAAGAACAATCGTTTCGAGTGCTCAGGCGATGTATAGCGTCGGTAAGAGGATCACGAGACATTTCTCAAGTCTGTGATAACTTCGTTGCGAATAGCGTAAATATCAAAGGTATCGGTGTACCAGTGTATAGTTCCAAAATATTATATAACGTGAATGGAGTATAGAACTTTTAACATTCCTGGATGTCAATGTTCAAGGCTACTCATGTTTATATTTAACGATACATTTATTAGAACAAATTAATAATCCTTTTGCCATTCTGCTCATGAAGAAATTTTAATCAATTTGATGTGTACATTTTTTATCCCATTACAAAAGTAGCCTAAGAGAAACATTGATAGAAATGATTGAAAATAATTAACGAATTTCCCTTTTACATGAGAATTAAAAACTTTTGTCCCGCTGTTAAATTGAAACGAGCATTTTATTTATAAATTTTTTTATATTTTCATAAAAAAAATTCTTAATAGTTTTTTTACAACAAGTGGACTGAATATAATGTCGAAGCTGTTTAATTAATTTCATTCAAACTGCGAATTACTTTTTGTTAACTTTGTTTCAATAGATATTTTGGTATCTTATCTTTATTCCAGATCTTTACGAGCTTTATCATAATTAATTATAATGAAAAATGTGGAAGGAGTATATGTACGTGATTATGATAAAATTAAAAACAAGTACAGGAAAAAAAAAGAAAATGTTGAATCTAAAAAGAATGGAATCAAGATTGATTGTGTTATGTAGAATGAAAGAAATAGTCTGTATGAAAAGTTGGAATATAATGCTGTCAAATGTAGCCTGCCATAACAAATTAGAGATCGGGCAAAGAAACGTACAATTCGTTAACATGAGTCTCACATCTGAAGAGTGTAATACATAAAACGAAACTATAGAATATAAAAATTCAGAAGCAAATTCTCGTGACAAATAAATAATTTCTTGGCAAATCTGAATTTATGTGTTATTGAGACACAATGAGAAAATATTTTAGTTTTATCAGATACTTCACTGCAAAAATTAACTATTTCGTAAATCTAATAAATAAATTTAAATGATTTACGTTTAAAATCGTATCAGTCGAGTCTAGCCATCAACTCTAGTCATGAAGAAAGCAGCACAAAACAATATCTAAGTTTATTAAAAAAAAAGAAAATTAACTATCTTTTTCAAAGTATAATTCATATTTTTACAACGATGAATGATATAAATAATTGTTTTTGTATTCAAGTATTATGTTATCGCTCAAACTATCGCTTTATTTTTCATATTGCTAAAATATTTTTATCATTTAAAAGTTGAAGATGATCATAACTACGAAATAAAAATGTAGAAATAGATTGACAACTGCTGAAACTTTTTTTATTCGTTTAGCTAATTATGTTTATAAAGGAATTAATACTATTTTCTAATGTAAGTGAAAAAATTATGGGTAGATAAATTTAGAAAAAAAGTAAAATATTAAAAGAAAGAAAACAAAGACTTACAGTATATAAAGAGACCAAAATAAAAAAAAAATGGCATAGTACAGAAAAAAACTGAAAAAAGTTAGAAAAATATAATTTGAAACTTCGAAACGTATTACAAATAATGGATGACAGTGCAAAGTATGAATTACCAGTAGCACAAATTATTGAATTGAACGTTACGAAAATTATGAAAAAGGGAACAAAGAAGGCGAAAGTGAGAAAAATTGAAAAATAAAAAATGAATAAACGTAAATAAACTGAAAAAAGTTACATACTTTACTTAAATAAAATCTTTAGAGCAATGGAAAAAATAAAGAGCACAAACAGAACAAAATGATATATAAATGTTGGTTATGAATTATAAAACGTACAAGAAAAAAAATCATCACTTGCTTGATGAAATTACTTGTCTTATTTATCCTACATCAAAATATCTATCGTCAAATAGAAATTGATGATTGTACATAAATTCAATTCGATGACACAAAATCAAGTACAGTAAAAAGACAGCTAAAGGGTATTTTCCTAGTTTTTGAGAATTGTGTGTTAATATGTTGTACTCGTACAGGCACTTTAAATAGATTCAAAAATTCTTCATTCTACACGGATTTTTATTTCAACTGTAAGCTTATAAATACGATACAACTATAACATAATCAATTGGTATCAATAAAATCGGGCTATACCTTTGCGACTCTACGTCGTTAGTACAATTTATTTTTCTACATAGTCAGTACTACTATAGTCTGTTGTAAGTAACGTGGGTCGAGACAATTATTGTAAAGAATATATATGTAACATAAAGTTTGAGGACGAGAAGGACGTTCAAAAACTTTTATCGTGGAGAATGTAATAAGGAATGAAAATTAATGCACGGCCTAAGTAACAAGTGCAGATAAAGATAAAACAATCGAAGTTGAAACACATTGAAAAAAAAGTAATGAGTGGTAAATGTGTGAATTATTCCTCCAAATAGGTACAGAACCCTTCACTTCTATCATTGCACTTGGATTTGTCGGCGATTTTAATTTATGAGCTAAATGTATCTCTTTGTTCCATGATCCAACTTCAAATAGATCGAATTCGCGTTCATGAAAAGAAATTCAGCGGACCTTGGATAAAAACACTTCCACTACTTTTATAATAATCATTTATATTTTTTTTACGGTGTATATATTCGAATGAATATCACAACGTTTCAAAAATATAAAATAGTCTTCGCCATGATTCAAAATACATCATATAATAATTATGAATCGATCGACAAAACCATGTGCGAAGATTTTGAATCTTTGTAAATTAGCAATAACAGGAAATATATACGTGTAAATAATGATAACCAAATGAATAAGTCTATTCTCATTTATTTGTTGGAAAAAATCAGAAAAAAGAAAAATAAAAAGAAGAAATAAATAAAAAATAAAAGATTACCTACAATATGTGGAGGTTATCAAATATAAGTATACCTATGTGACATGGTAATAAAACTAGTGGCAATGGGGTCTAATCTGAAAAAATCTATAGTACATCAAGAACATACAAGCTTCATCTCTTAATAACATTATTAATGGATTTTTGAACTTTTAACATGACGGTAGTTGATCGTGTTTTGTAAATCAATTTCTAGTTTTTGAAAATCATACGTCATTCGTTATATCTAGATTTAATCTACGTAAGCAAAATTCAAAATGAATTTGGTTGTCGATTTTTCATACAAGTTCTTTGATTAGAAAAACCATTGGAGCAAAGGTTTAAGAAAATTTTATCGTTTCCCATTTATTTTTGACGTATTAAAGACTTTCGAAGGTGACCTTAGATAAAAAATAAAGCATGAGTAAAGTAAAAAATTTCGTCTTTAAAATATCAAAAATTGAAATAAGCAGTGAAAAGTTCTATCAGTGGTATTGGAACGTCGAATTCCGTGCCATAAAATGAAATATCACTGTAGATATCTTAGCACTCAAAAACTGTATGTAAATGTATAGGGTATTATCTAAAAAAATATGTGGACTCGAGAGGGAACATGTTCTAATCGATATAGTTTCTTGAAAGAAAGGATGAAAGAAAGTGATAGCGTAAAAAATATGCAACGTTGAAAGTGGTCAGTTGGGGTAAACGAAGAAAAACCCCGAAAAAAAATCGCGCGTCAAACGAATAAAATATACATATAAATATATAAATATATGATGGCGAGCGATTTATGTGTAAGTACAAGATTTATTGAAAAATCCTTCAACAACGTCCGTTTTTCCTGATCTCTACCACTTCTTCGAACAATCAATTGAATTTGTGCAAATTGATTTTTTATTCATTGTTAATTTTGAAATATTAGTTAATAAAACCAATTTTCAATGGCACTTACCTGACATTGCTTTATTTTCATTCCTGTCAATGTTAGGAAATTATACGTAGAAAAGTTCATCTGAATGCAACCATCAAAAAATGAAAATAATTATTGGATTATGTATAAATAATTTTAATTTTCAACGAAATCATAATAAATTTTTAAACTGCAAACGGCAATAAAAAATGTAAAGTATATGAAATATCATATTCTGTTTACAACGTATTTTTCAATAACATTTTTTATCGCTCATATCAAAACGCGAATATTTATAAATAATTCAAATTAATTTACAAGATACGTGGGCGGCATAAAATCTATATACAATTATTAAACAATCTTTTGACAACTTTTTGCCAAGTCAGTTTTAAGAACTGGTCCAACTGTATTTTCATATTTAACGTAGGTTCTAGACGTCATATATGGAACTTTCATGGTCCTCAAAAATTTTTCCACAGAACTGTGGTTCAATGTATCGCATGGCTCACCTAAATGTCAAATATATTTTTTGCTAAAAACGGTAGAAGATATAATGAAAATTGAAAAAAAACAAATTAAAATTTTTTCAAAACTCACTAGATATAGTTTTAGAGCTGGGATTACATTCATTGATTGAATTGGGTATCTCATTGATTCTATTCGTATGAGTTTTCCAACCAAGAATCGTTTCAAAAAAGACACAGTTTTGACATCTTCGAGAAATGATTGAGTCAAGTTCATGCAAGTTTTCTTTATCGATATTATCTAAAGATAGGGCAGTTTTGCATAACGAACAGAATAGTACATTAGCAAGGAAATGTAAATCAACTACTCGTCGTTTTTTCACTTTGAATTCACTTTCGTTTAACTCGTCATTTGTGCATGCCTTTTTATTTTTTTGTCCAATGATGGAAACACCCACTTCTTTATCGTAGAATTTTGTTGAGATAAATCGATTTTTCCAACGACTTCCCGGTGGCATATCTTCAACTTTTCTTATTAAATTGTTAACTTTTCACTTCATAAAATTGATTGACAATACTGGACACATATAGAATATCACTACTAAAAAATAATTGCAGGACATTATGTAATAATTAAAAAAATTTCATTAACTTAACTTTTTTTAATAATGCTAACGCGAATACTATATCAGTCTACGAATATTAAATTTAAGTAAAAAAGCAATTTATTTGAACAACATAACTATTTATGATCACTAGCAATTTTAGTAACTAGTTGTTGCTAAATAAAACTACACGGAAAGACTTTGATGTACGCTTGTTAGCAATGTAATATCCAACTAGTCAATCGGAGGCGTAATACTCAGATTGAGCAAGCATTATCACGTTACTAAAAATGCTCTTATCTCGCTATTAACAGTTATTATTTCTTATCATTTGCAGTCACCTTGGATAGTAGGTTAGTCATCTAAGTCATCTTTAAGCTAATAAGAATCTCGTTATGGCATATTCCAGGCTCATTCGTACAAAAAATTTCTTCACAATCACCGATTTTTTTCAAACTTGGTACATTTGTTAGTGACATGAAGATAAACAATCGTACGAATTTTGAGACCGATATATCAATATTTCAAAAATTGTTGACAATTGAAAACATTTTTACTTTTTTTTTCGAAAAATCATAACACGAAAAATTTTATCGGAACGAACCTTGTTCTTCATGTCACTAACAAATCACATTGAAACTCCAATTAGAATACAGTGCCTTCTTATGTCAATGTTCATAAAAAATTGAACACCAAGTTCATCCTGATATCTAAAAAATGTGACATACAAAAATTATCATGCAGAAAATAGTAATGGATTATAAATGAAATGACAAGATTCGTTATAGATATATAGATTATTTATTATGGCTTAAGGATTACCTTAAAAAAATATATTTTTTCCATAAAAATACATTTTTGGAATTCCAATTTTTCGCTTAAATTTCACAAAATTTAAAATCATGTCGAGAAAGAAATGGCACAATATTTTTTACTTGATATTAAAACTAAAGGTGAAAGTGACCTTCTTACTAATTTTGTTTCTATAGAATACAAATTTTCACTTGAAAATTCACATTTTACAATGTAAATATGCAATAGATGCTATATATTTTATAATAACTTTGTGTTGATTCATCTTACTTATTTAATAATTTACTTTGCAATTCTTGTAGAATTGCTGATTATTAATAACCATCCTTAATTTTATAAGGTAATAGTATATTTATTTACAAATATTATTTATGATGCGTAAATATCCATCGTAAGTAGAAAAATAAATGGAAGTTCAAAGCAGAAGACATAGCACTTATAGGTTAAATACCATTGACATTTACACATTTTATACTTATCAGCTATATGAAAGATATACTACGCAAATTATATTTGAGCTACTTTGTTAAAGTACTGGGAATAAGAGATACATCGGGTTGAAGATAAGTCTCTGAAACTCCGACTTTGTTTAAACATTTCACATGTATCCATCTGATCGGTCAATCAAGATTTATAAAATTTTTTTACCAAATACTGTACGAATTAATGTTATGTGAAAAAGATGCTGCTTTATTTGCTTAAAATTTTTTTGTATTATTTTTGTTATTTATGGCATATATAGGTGGATAGTATTTGGTAATTGGTACTCTGTAGCAAAAGATTTTATATTTATACTTTTTTTATCGACACGTGAGAACCAGTTCTTAATACAGTATTGTAACGTATAGAAACGTGTTATATATCAAAAAGTTTCTTGTATAACAGTGAATTTTTGATTTCATTATATGCAAATTATATAAAACTAATGAATTTTATTATTTATTTATTTTTTCTTTCTATAAATATCACTGATTTTCGTCATGTTTTCCTCAAGATTTTTTGACAATACTTAAATCAATATGATTAAGGATTCTCCGACTCTGTATGACACGCATCATCATTCATTTATAAGAAATAGTTTAATAATATTGACAAAGATGGGTCAATAATGTATTTATAATTTTATTTCACTTTACCCTCCCGCTTTTCCCGGGAGGTAAAGTTGTAATCTATAGTAGCTTATTTGAACCCAATCAGGTATTTTTCAGAAAAAGCATTGTATTCAACTTACGTTGAATTTGTTATAAGTAATGTTATAAAAATTTTCAGTGGCATGCTTAAAATGATTTGACTAGAGTGGCTTGAATTTAAAATGAATCATCGCATAGTCACAAAAATAATTGGATCAAGAGGAAAGCCTCTGTTTTACAATGAAAATTCACTTAGGCCAAGAGGAATACTGATGATCCAGGATGTCATATTTTTCAGTGTTTTCTGCTCTCAGATAATATATTAACGAATGGTATTATGCAATATTGAAATTAATGTCTCTTCAAAATCTTAGGATTGCCTATTTTAGTAATTTTTTTAAAATTATTATGGGTATGTTTATCATCAATAACAATATTAAAAACATAGACATAAATCTTTTTTATAATTACTATCTGTAGCATCAATAGAGAAAGATAATAATAGTATTAACAAAATGAATGACAATGAGATATAATTCTTGCTGGAGGTTTGTGCTATTGAAATATGTTAGTGTGACAAAAGGCACACAGAAGGATGTAAGAATAGAAGTGAAGTCAGAGTGCTTTTTTTTTACTATTCATATATGAAGCTTTTTTTGTAATATTTTTGTATAAAATTTTTGTTTAGTAATCAATTTAACGACGTCAAAGACGTACTTCACTTAAAATTATTCTTATCTATGTATATGTGAACTGAATTTTTTTCGTAATTTTTATAATAAGCAAGTAATTTACTTTGTGCACTTTTTACAAACCTCCAAATTAGCGCTTGAATAAATCGTCTTACGTTTATAGTCTAGTGAACATTCCTTATTTTCATAATTCAATTGAGAAATCAATTTAAAACAGAAAAAAACGAATTAAGGTAGTTCTTGCGTCAGGGCATTTAAAGCAGAATCACATGAAAATTTTTTATTTGTTTCTTTTCAACAATA
>JAWWMK010000032.1:13379179-13393051 GCA_035047105.1 Galeopsomyia nigrocyanea | reverse complement strand
TAGCGGACTAGCTAACGAAACGTTGCATACAAAAAATATGCTCCAGTGTTTTTCTTTTTTGTGAAAAACCACACCTTCAGCCCTCTTCAGATCGCTTTAAACCTACAACTTTCATTATTTAACATTATCAACATAATGTCACCGCGCCGTACCGCTGTAGTAAGCGTACATTTGAAATACCAGCAAGTGGCGGTATTAGGTATATGGCGGTATTAGGTAAACGTTGCTTTATTATAATTTTTTGTTTAGTAACTCAAAAGTGACGTCAATTATCTGCAATAATAATTCTAGTCTATTTCAATTGATGCTCACACAGAAAATATGGTTAGTAAAAATTTAATTTTTTGAATTATCTAAGAATTACGATCGGCTGAGGGCTTGGGTTGTTGTTATTAAATACAGAAAACACGGATCTGTGTTTTCATATCTTAGAGATACGCGGATGTGCGTTTTTAAACTCTATATAGACACTGAAAATTCAGTGTCAAGCGTTTCGTCTTGGATTGCCGACTAGACTCATCAGTGACACATGTCAGCAATCCGTGTGTCACTTCCTACACGTCTACAAGAAGTTAGGGGGTATATATATGCACCAAGCTGAAAGTCTAACAACAACCCAAGCCCTCAGCCGATCGTAATTCTTAGATAATTTGAATATGGAGGGTGCTTCACTTCAATCTTTTAATTTTTTGAAATTTTTCTCGATTTCTGCTTAGTTCATGAGTAATTCCTCTTGTACCAGAAAAAGTCTCTTCGTAACAAAGAATATTTACTTTTTGGAGCAAGAGGAAATCCTTTTGCAACTGTATTAAAAAGAAAATTCTCTCAGGTCAAGAGGATTTCTTTTGTAAAAAGCCATTTTTTTCAGTGCCTTTTGAAACAATACCAAAGTATTCACTTTAATTAATTGACAATCTGACTCATACGAGAGTATTGATTTTAATTGTCATGTGCAGATAGTTTGCTCATGGAAACTTGTATTCGTATGAAACGTAAGCAAATAATTAACAGAAATTGAAATTTATGATGACTGAAAGTATAGAAAGCATTTTCTTGTACATTTAAAGAGTCAATGGTAATAAACGAAAGTAATGAATATTTCACTTCAATCGATTTTCTCATTTTAATTATAGCATGATATAAATTTCATAATAAAATCAACTATTATATATTTTTTCGAGAATGCAAAATATTCAAAAACTAAAAGTACATACGTATAAAAATCCATTTCAACACATTAACCGCGAAGCGCGGCGGCAAAGCGCGCGCAAAACTCACTTAACGAAATAAAATTTCACTTATACATTTTCTCTCGCCGGGGGGGGGGGGGGGGTCATTGTCATAATTTAATGACGCGCGCTGTGACCGAAGAGAGAAACTTTTGAATACCTACACACAACACACTATACTCTCTCGTCTGCGAGCAATGTTGTGCAAGTATAAAACGTCAAGTGTTGACATGTGTTGTTCACGCCCTTTTACAAGCACGAAAATAAACGGGCAACTATATACGAGAGATAATAAATGCACTTGACAAACGAACTGACGAATGCCGGAAGAGAATTCTCTCTCTTTCGCTTGTTTATTGTATCGTAAACATGCGCATTCACTCGCTCGCGCGTATATACGACTACATAATATTATGCCTGACATCTTGAACGACTGTTTAGTGTCATGCGTGCGCCTGTATAATTTATGATTGAACGTATGCGTGTATGTGCTTTTTCTTGTTAGGAAATATTTTTTTCTCGCTGCCCACGCTGTATGGTCGAACATTACTTTCCTGCTGTTACTTTTCGTGAATTTATGCACTCATCAATCGGATTGTATATTTTGTTCTTTTATCGATTGAAAAAATTAGTGCGTCGGTAAATATTTCTGAATCAAAGGCTGAGAGAAGTTGGCTTTTTAAATACGAGTAAAGTTGTAAATATCGATTAGGATGTCAAAGTATGATAATTTGCGTGTTTCTTTCCGAGAAGAACCATTCGAGATAAAAGAGGAGTAAAAGCTCATAGTTTTTTTTTATCGGATACAGCCGGTGTGTCTTAGTTTATAGACGTTATTTATTGGAATTCTTTCGGACCACCGAAATTGAAGACCTCGAAATGCGTAAAGCCGGTAGCCGCTTGCCCACTGTTAATTAGGTACTCATCTTGTCTTCTGAACACAGCCCGACACCTCTCACTTGGAAAATAATCTTGTTTAGTCATCGATTAAAGCTTGTTTTTTTCTCCAATAGCTTTTTTTCTAATCTGAGAAACTCGCGCTTATGCTGAAATTTTTTAAAAGAGCAATACCTACTTATTATTATTTATTTTTATTTTTTTGTAATTAGGACATTAAAGTCACGCATTAAAGTTGTAAGGTGAGAGATACGACTGTATAGCACTTAAATTTTGGCAGACTTTTCTAGGCTAATTTAAATAATAAAATTTTTGGATTATCATCTGTTATCGCTTATTCACATTAGCAATACATTTAAATAAAAATCAATTCCACATTTGGAAAAAAAAGCTCGAAGTTTATCAACTTGACTACCTAATTTCGTTATAATCATCCCCCCAAAAAAAACTCATCATTATGTGCATTTCAAAAGATTACATTTATCAAATATGAGCACATTTATGAACGAAATATTTTCGTCGTTTATAGCCCCCCGGGCTTGCGAGAATTAGGCAACCAGATCAGGCTTTAGAAGAAAAGCAATTTAAGAACCTTCATTTCAAAATTTAAAATATTATTTTCGCAATCGTTAATTACATACCTATTTGATCGCGGGTAAGTAACCTGCATGTATATCTAAATCGATTTACTGACGTTCTTGTGAAATTCAAAGTGTGTAATTTTGGTAGAGCTCTTTAAAAACTTTTTGAATGTCACTGATTATGAATAGAACTTGATTGTGCTTTGATTTGACGTTTGGTACTATACGCGAATAATATCCTTTTTTAAGCGGTTGATACATTGATCAGCTGATGACTATGTACGTTTTGGTAATGATGAAGAAAACAGAGAAATGAATGTCACAGAAGATAATGTTTGATTACTGTCTTCCACCAATTCGCATTCCCTAATTTAGAAATTGTAGTCGTTTGAACTTAAGTGAAAATAATAAAATACAACTAATTACTTCACTGGCTTTATCGAATTTTTATATTACAGGCACGCTTTCAGTTATCCGATTTTATCGTCTATGAAACATATGAATCCTGAAAAAAACATTTGTCCCCATCACCGCACATACTTAGGATACCATTTTTTGGTAATTGCAGACGGTGCAAGACGGTGTCTAATTATGATACCTTTTTAATGGAATTCCTCATATACATTCATTTCATACATATAACAATTAATTTAAATAATAAATCATCTAAAAGTTTTGGACTATCATTTTCAATATCTTCAGTTTTTTCCATATGTTTCCCTATAGTGCTTTTAAGTCAGATTAGAATATTTGTATATGTCAGGTATTGTTAAATTGATTTTGAATTTTTTTCATCTCATAACTTGATCAAATTCAATGACTGATTTTGCGTCTCATAAGGAAATAAATCTCATTGAATCATCATGTCAGAAATTTTATAGAATACAATTGGAAAAATAAAATAATTATAGTAATAATACAAAAAATTTTGTCAGAAAGATGCGATCTAAAGGCTATTTAAATACGAAATGTTAATAACACAATCCCTTATTTCAGAAAAATACATTCCACTAATTAAAAGTCAAACAAGAATTCCAGCCAAAGACTTTTCTTTTTGCACGTTTAATTTCTACTTCGATCTACTTTTCGACTAATTGATGAGTGTGATATTATAATCGAAAGTGTAAAAGCTCAAGTAGTAAACATATTTAAAATTCAAATATTCTTGTCTTCTTCATAATGGTGAAAAAATTATATAGAAAAACTATTCAATTATTAAAAATTGGAGGTCTAGATCTTACATAAAAACAAAGATTGGAGCATAAAATGACAAAAACAATAAATCTGTAGCGAAAAGTAAAAAAATTTGCAAAAAGAGCGGAAACGAAGCTTCCTCTCAAAGGAAGCAACAAATGCACATTCCGAAAGATTAAAAAAAAACATAAAATCTGATAATATACTTTTTGAAATGAAATGAAAAACGTGTATAACGCAATATGTATTTTACAATCCAACAAGTAATAAAAAGAAGCTACAGAACGACATTTATGAATTTGTCATGTGAAAATGAACGTATACAGTGAGATAAAAAAATTTTCCTCCAAGTAAAATCATGTGATACGCGTATGAAAAATTAAGAAATCTCAACATTGAATACCGAGTTTTCTAAGTTTCAAAATTATTGTAAATGTGAATGTAATGTACATCAAATATAATATGGATTAATACTTTCTGTTACTAATATCCTTGACAAATTAAGTGTCAGTAACTTCAAATTTCCATAAAAATAAGCAAACAATACTAATAAACTGATAACAAACTGATTAACAAAAAAAGAAGCTATTGCAGGGTAGCTATTCACCAAAGAACAGCTCGCAGCAGTTAAAGCTCAGACGGTAAAACGTTGGCATAAGGCAACAAGCGCAGCGCACGACACTCGAATCCGT
The DNA here is from genome assembly GCA_035047105.1 of Galeopsomyia nigrocyanea. NCBI lineage: Eukaryota > Metazoa > Arthropoda > Insecta > Hymenoptera > Eulophidae > Galeopsomyia > Galeopsomyia nigrocyanea. The sequence goes on along the minus strand of JAWWMK010000032.1, from coordinate 13,388,458 downwards.
ACGGCAGAGTGGGACTTATACTCGAGGGGGGCCGAGGTGGTGGTGGAAATATAAGTGGCTGGTGAGTGTCTGGACGGGGCCAGTCTTTGCTAAGCGGTCACCTAGCCGCTCAAGCTCAACGAAAAAGAAAAAAAAAAACGTCCGTATTTTTTTTTTTCGTCCGTCCGTCCGTTTTATCGTCGGTCGTTTTCCGAGGGTTAAGTGTTTTTTTTCTCATTGTCTCGTCGTCCTATCCCTCACAATCGCGCACGAGTGAGGCGAGAAATCACAACGTAACGACTCTCAAAGCAGCGAGGATGAGGTGCGAGCTTGGCCTGCTGCTGCTGCTCGCGCTGGCGATCTGTGCCACCGGTGAGTTTTTTTTTTCAACTATCTCAAGATATGTATAATGTATCTTTATCGTTCTCACTTTCTATAGTGCGCGCTTTTCCGCATGCTTTCCCGCTCTCTCTCTCTCTCTCTCTCTCTCTCTCTCTCTCTCTCTCTCTCTCGCAGGAAGCGAGTACGTCGATGTCGTTATTTCATTAAAGTGTGCGCTCGATTTTTGTGCAAAAAAAAAAAATAAATAAAGAAAGAACAAGGCAATCGACGTAGCAAATTTCACTCGCGAGTTTTTAACAGTTGGGAAAAAGAAAAGAACGGGGGAAAAAAAGGAGAATACTTACGTAAATGGAATTTCACTTTTGCAATTGCATTTTTGTTTTAACGAGCGATCCGAGGATTACACCGTGTGAGGAAATCGCGATTTTAGTATCTTTTTTTTCGAGCCAAGCAACAGTATAAAAACAACGGCATAGCTTCGGATCTTGATAATGCAAAAGATTTCTAGCTTTGATTTTACAGTGTGCGCCTGTAAGTGCTCACTCGTATATTGTGTGTGATTGTTAAAAAAAATAATGCCGTAGACATTGTTAAAAAAAAAATAATGCACGATTACCGGCGTTACTTCATCGTTTTCAATAGTGTAATGAAGCTTTCTTTGCTCGATGTAACGGTGTAATAAAAAATTAGAAAACTCATTGCACATTTTTTTTCGAACTTTCATTCGAGGATAATACGATGATTTTCAGTCGCAAGATAATCGTTTTGTGATGCGCATAAATTATTGGCTATTTTAATAGCAGAGTATATTATGAATTCATGCGATTGATTGACGCCATTAGTACATAGTCTCATTCAAATGAGTCTGAAATTATTCAATCAAGTTACAATAGCTTGGAATTTGAACGTCAATCAGCTATTGATTGCACATCTCATATCTAAATTTCCGTTAATTCGTTTATAACGTTTATATTATATCTTAAAATGAATTTAAATAAATACGCATTCCGAAAGATAAAAAAAAAAGCAACGTAAAATCTGAAAGTATACTTCTTGAAGTGAAATAAAAAAACATACATAACGCAATATGTATTTTACAACCCAACAAGTAATAAAAAAAACTACAGAACAGCATTTATATAGACAGTCGCGTAAACTTATAAAACATATACTTACGTGAACAGCTCGTACAAAGACAAGACCACAGCAATGTACAAAATTATTGGCTAACTTTGAAAGCACTTTAAAAAAAAATAAAGTTGTTGGTACTCAGAGAGAGAGAGAGAGAAAAGTTTCGAGTTTTCAAGTCGATCGTCGAGTTCTCGAAGTGTCGATTTTTCAAAGAGCCGCCGTCGAATAATATATTCAACATAATTTCTCCCTGGAATTCCTTAAAGTGAAATGTACACTTTTTAGTGAGAAAGCAAGCTGTGCGTTTTCACTGCAATTAAAGATAAAAAATTCTCACTTTCTTCCAGTGGATTAATACATTCACATTATCTCGATACTAATCCTCCTAAGCGTTCGAATGACGTGAATATTAATAGTTAGTATTTTCGAATAAATCGGCGAATTCGAGTTAGATAATCGATACTAAACACAAGAAGAATAATAAAAGTGCCAATCGGATTGGAATTCAAATTTCTCTTACAGCCAAGCCTCATACAAGCGTCCGGAAATTAGCTCATAAATAACACATCAGCGTATAAATTCTCGGGGAAATAGGAACAGAACTACCCGCGAAATATCGTGTAAAACTACGCGAATCAACTGCTCGAGCATTAGCAAGCAAGCAGGAGCGAAAGATCAGACAAGTTGCATAAGAGATTAGAGCGTGAAAGCCACCCAACAGATATAAACCCATGATCCGGATGGGGGGTGACGTCACGCTCGCAGCAGCAGCAGCAGCACCGGTCGACAACTTTCCCCGAGGCATGCTCTCCGCTCGATAATATATATATATATACATATACATATACATATATACTTTATTAAAAGTATGCCTTCCGATCGATCGAAAGAGAGATCGCGCGTGAACGCAGGGGTCAGCAGGGCGAAAGTCTTGGCAATCGCGTATGTGTGTGTGTGTGCGTGTGCGTGCGTTTATCCTCGTTCCTCTCCTCTTTTTTTTTCTGGCGCTTTCTTGCTCGCTCACTTTCGATCACATTCTTTTTTCCTTTTATTTTTTTTTGCGAGAAACGTTGTGTAATAATCGCCTGAATTATCGATGTTTGTATGCAAATTCGTACAGCTAAAAACTTCAGCCGCGTATATATTTCACGAGTGCCGCGTGTGCATGTGTGTGCCAGTAAAACTTTCGAACTTAATTTTAATCTCCGAGTTTATTTGGCGTGAATTCGCATCTTCAAGAATTTTTCGTACATCAAAAAAAAATCGTACGAAACATTTTGTACAAAACGAAAAGAAAAAAAAAGCATTCGTCCGATGTAATTCCAGACGCAGTAACGCTGTCGCGTCGCAAGCGCCAGGAGGACAAGAAGGAAGAGAGTTTCGAGAACGAGATCTGCAAGGACAAGGATGCGGGCGAGTGGTTCAGACTGGTGGCGGGCGAGGGCGACAATTGTCGCGACGTGATTCAGTGCACGAGCTCGGGTCTCCAGGCGATTCGTTGTCCGGCCGGTTTGTACTTCGACATCGACAAGCAGACCTGCGACTGGAAGGGCGCGGTGAAGAATTGCAAAATCAAGAACAAGGAGCGCAAAATCAAGCCTCAACTGTACACCGAGGAGCCGCTCTGCCAGGAGGGTTTGCTCGCTTGCGGCGACGGCAATTGTCTCGAGCGCGGACTCTTCTGTAACGGCGAGAAGAATTGCGACGACGGTTCCGACGAGAACGTTTGCGGTAAGTCGATCGATGTGCGTCGATAATTATTGTCGCGAAGAAAGCCCGTAAATTTTCGCGATTCGATATTTTTTTTCATTCCCGCAGACATGGACACCGATCCCAACCGAGCACCACCCTGCGATCCAGCCGTCTGCGTACTTCCCGACTGTTATTGCTCGGAGGACGGAACTCTGATACCCAGCGATTTGCCGCCCAAAGACGTGCCCCAAATGATCACCATCACCTTCGACGACGCCATCAACAACAACAACATCGGCCTCTACAAGGAGATCTTCAACGGCAAACGCAAGAATCCCAATGGCTGCGACCTCAAGGCCACTTTCTTCGTCTCGCACAAGTACACCAACTACTCGGCCATGCAGGAGATGCACAGGAAGGGCCACGAGATCGCCGTTCACTCCATTTCGTAAGTACCGAACTTTCTTCAGCTTTTGCGGACCATTGTGTTTTTTTTCTTTCTTTCTTTCTTTTTTCGAGGAAATTGATTTTTCGAAAAGACAATCGTTGTCGCGCCGTGAAAGCGGGTCACGCCGCTTCGATTTTTCGAGACAATGAGTGCGACAACTTTTTCCAATGCTCGATTAGTACATCGCACACGAGAGTGGAAAGTTTGCCGCGATCAATGTATCGGATTGTCGTGCATTGTTTCCAACCAACTTGACCGCGCCTCTAAAAAAAAAAAAAAAAAGAATAATCAACTTGCGCAATACGTCAATTAGCGCGCGCGCGTGAGTCATTCGAACGAATAGAGATAGATTTGATAGAGAGCGCGTGGTTTTTCCTTCGTTACTTCATCCGAAAACGCCGACGAGACTTTTACCTAACCGCCGCGTCTATATCATTACAATCGCCAATTATTGACGAAGGCGAGGCACTCGGAGGAAAGTAATCCTCTATATATCGTCGAGAGCATTCCTATGTAAATGCGATTTTTTTTTTGCACGTCGAGCTTTCTCTAGAAGTGACGATTATATTGTTCGTTCATTATATAGGCATAACGACGACGAGAGCTTCTGGACGAAGGCGTCGGTGGACGAGTGGGCCAAAGAAATGGCTGGTATGAGGATCATCGCCGAGAAATACGCCAATCTCACCGACAACAGCGTCGTTGGTGTTCGTTCGCCTTACCTTCGCGTCGGTGGCAACAATCAGTTCACCATGATGGAGGAGCAAGCTTTCCTTTACGACTCGACTATCACTGCTGCTTTGAACAATCCACCTCTATGGCCGTACACTATGTACTTCAGAATGCCACACCGTTGTCACGGAAACTTGCAGAAGTGTCCTACCAGGTGAGTTTCGTGAATACGATGTTTGTGAATTGTGTGTTTGAGCTTGTAAACAATGCGAACAAAAAAAATGTGTTTGAAGGTCCCACGCCGTTTGGGAGATGGTGATGAACGAGTTGGACCGTCGCGAGGATCCCGAGAACGACGAGTACTTGCCCGGTTGCGCCATGGTCGACTCGTGCTCGAACATCCTCACCGGCGATCAATTCTACAACTTCCTCAACCACAACTTCAATCGGCACTACGAGCAGAATCGCGCCCCCTTGGGTCTCTACTTCCACGCCGCCTGGTTGAAGAACAATCCCGAGTTCCTCGACGCCTTCCTCTACTGGATCGACGAGATCCTCAAGGAGCACAACGACGTCTACTTCGTGACGATGACCCAGGTGATCCAGTGGATTCAGAATCCACGCACCGTCAGCGAGGCCAAGACTTTCGAGCCCTGGAGGGAGAAGTGCGTGGTCGAAGGACCACCAGCCTGCTGGGTACCTCACTCCTGTAAACTCACCTCCAAGGAGGTTCCCGGGGAGACGATCAATCTTCAAACTTGTGTGCGTTGTCCCAACAATTACCCATGGATCAGTGATCCGACTGGCGACGGTTTCTACTAAACAACAACAACAACAAAAAACGAAAAATGGAAAAATAAAAAAAGCGCAAACTAAATAAGGAAGCCCACTCATTGCCGCCCCCATCGTGACACGAGATATCGAAGAGGAGGAGGAGACTCTTCTTTCTTTCTTCGATCTGTCAGTCAAAGACAATGGTGTCGTCGAGAGACACGTCAGATCTCTGCGTGAAAATGGAAAAAAAAATCGAAGTTCCTTTTTTTCTTATTTCACGCGATACGCGCGATATTCTCATTGATGAATTATGTATTGACTATTTCTCGCTTCTCAATGCATTAATTTCTTCTTTTTTTTTGTTTATTATTATTATACGTATATAGTGATGTAATTTAGAGATTCGATTATTTTATATATATATATATATTGTATCTGAAATTTGTCTCTCGACCCCATACAAGGTTCATTCACCAACTGATATATTAAATCAAATTGTTTAAATGAGAGAGAGACACACAGGACACGTTATATATGTAAGAAGGAAGATGGAAGATGGTGAATATATAAAATGGCGGATCAAAACATTTTGTTGAGAGAATGTCCGCGAGTGAGACTCTGTTATTTGTAATATATATAGACGCGTATTTACTTTCTCTTTGTGCGAATATTTTTTTTAGTGATTCTTTTTATTTTCTTTGTTTTTTTTTACCATCAACGCTATCTCTTTCGCTGGTTCCCATGAAAATAAAAAATTCTTCCATTCCTTGCTTCTTCTACCTGTTCGTTATACCTATACCTATCCCTATGCAAAAATACTTTTTTAGCCATTTTTTTTTTCATTTTGGCTCGATACGCGGGCCAAACGACATCGATTGACGAAAAAAAAACTACTTTACGAATTTATTATTATTGTGTGTAAAATATGACGTCGACAAAAAATGCTGTTACCGAAAATTATAATAAAAGACTTTTTAAAATGAATATACCACTTGTGATTTATTTGCTCCTAAAAGACAAAAACAATCGAAGGATAAAGTACATTACCTTCGCGAAAACTCGTACAAATTGAACGAGCATTCGCATCTCATTAACGAGCTTTTTTTTCAAAAGCTCCGAATCGATCGTAAATCGAACGAGTTAAAAATAGAGCCACACCACGACTCGCAGGTATCAACGAAGATAATAAAGAGCAAAAAAAAAAAAAAAGAAAAATTGAACTCGGAAACGGTGTTTTTCAGCGCGATCGAGTCTTTTGTCCTTGCAAAGCGGGAGAGATGCAAGTGGTTTGCTGCAGCTCGTTGACGGAATTAATATAAGATCAAGGCCGCGCACTTGTGTATATTCCACAAGTGAACAGCTTCTCGCTTTTTCTCCGCGCAGGGCGGAATGTATAGAGGTCAAAACGATAATTATTCGAGGTATACGGCTCGAGGGTATACGCGAAGAGGAAAAAAAAGTGCATGTACGCATTGTCGAGGAAGTCATAGTATACCTGTAAATCGTACGAGCTTATGACTCGTGCTAAAGCGCTCGTTAACAAGCACTTTATCGTCGAATTCTTGATTTTTTTTCGAGTAATGGTAAACTCTACCGTTTAAAAACTATACATCTTCAATCGATCGTTCGAATGCGTTTAATTTCTTTAATAAGAAACAGTTTGCCAACAACTACGCGAATAAAAATCGAACATTTGTAAACGTTCGTTCGCTTTTGCAATCTATCTGAAAAATGTTAATTTCTCATAATCTATTACTTAACAAACGCTCGGCGCAAAATTTATATCTAAGAAGAAGATGAAACGCGAGAGTGAGAGAGGGAGAGAAAAAAAAAGAAGGATTTCGAAAACTCATACCGATGATCAGCGTAATCGCGAAAAAAAAAATCTTGAAAAATTCTTGGCGCTAAAGTTGCAAAACGGAGAAGCAGCAGCAGCAGTTGTTGCCGTCTTGGAAAGACTTAGCGAAAGTGATCGCAGCGTGTGGCGCGCGCGCGCGAGAGATGTAAAAATTTCCGAGTCGATGAAAAAAGAAAGGAGCTATACGACGGCACGCTCGACTCGCACACTTATACACACGGAGATAAAGCCACAACTTGACGGAATGTCGTTTTATCTTCGAGCTGAAAAAAAAAGTTTTATTGCTTGGTAATGTTGATTGTGTTCTCTTGTACAAATTTTTTCATTCATTTTTAATGAGAATAATATCGAATGAATTAATCTTTCTAAGTGGCTATTTAGTCGTTTTAATTTTGCATAGAAAGAAAGTTATTCTTTAGCGTGTCTGCAAACACACAAATAGAGATGAGCGTCAAAGCGGCAAACTCGCTACCGAAATACGCACTTTCATGACTCTTTAAGCACTCGCGTTCGCAATCAAATCAGTCATAAATATCACGAAAGATAGAAAGTGCGCGCACTCAGTTCATAAAATCGTAATGAGCTGCTTGGGGCTTATATACGGCAAGTTAATCAAAACCATTTTTTTTTATGTTGCATCCTCGAACACTTTTCCTTTCTATCTTTTATCATAGCTGGGTGAATCTCGTTTTACGTATACTTCGATTTGAAATTCAAATAGACTGAAAACGAGTTTTACGTACAGCTTATTGCGATCTGAAAGCAACCTATTAATATAGTAGTAATTGGGTTGATAAGTAGTACAAGCTTTTGACAGAAGTTTGATAATCCGCGCTATAATCCGTAGAACAAGATTTCTCGGACGTGTGAGATTATACGAAGATTGAAGTTTTTTTTTTATTATATACTCATCATTGCATGTAGGTCAATCGATTTTTTTTTAAATGTCACGTGTATATATGTCGTTATAAAAGTAAGCATTAGACATATACGCAAGCGAATAAATATCCGATGCGATTTGCTAACGTTTGCATTCATGACCAATAAAGTATCCCAAAAAAAAGTCTCAATTCTCCTCGCAGTCAAATGCTTACTTCAGCGCCATTCACGCGTGTATAACAATGAGAATTGATCGTATATAGCGTAGGAGAGAAAAATAAGTGGCGTATAGACAAAAGTACAAAAGCCACAAGTATAGCGATGGTACTTTTAAGTCGCGCTATATGTACAACCTACGTCTCTTGAATGCCGAAGCGACGACGACGACGACGACGACGACGATTGCATTCCGATGTCCCTCGATGGTGCTTACTTGACTCTGCGGCGGCGGTGGCGGCGCCCATTCCCATGCCATTAGAGAATATCTTTTCTTCGCGCGTTTGAATTTTTTTTCTTTTACTTTTTAGTCTATTTAAGCCTCTGCAAATTCTGAAGTATTGTACGAATTATCTATTATTCGTGTGAAATTGCCTGCTTTAGTAGCGAGATATACAGTTATAACTTTTGTACTGCCATTAAAATCTAAATTTTTTTTTGTAATAAAGTGTTAGAGTACTGAATTTTTTGATAGATTTTTGATTGAGCTTAAGGTGGGTCTATACCCAATTTTCGGTCGAAAAATCAATTCTTTTTTATTTGATAGAAAAATTCGTCGACATTGAGGTACTAAAACATTTACATGTTCATTCGCATCACATTAAAGTTGAGTAAATATATTTGAATATATCACAATTTTTTCACTGAACTTCGGTTTCTCGGCTTCTTATTTTTCATCCTTCAAAACTATTCTCGTGCATTGGAAATCATTGAATTTGGCTAAAATTTGAAATGTAGGAAGACGAGGTGTATCATAATAGAACTGCAGGACCACTTTTTTGAAATTCATCATAAACTTATTTATATATTGATTGCTATAAGTAAAAATGTAGATTTTTTTTATTAACATTTTATCAATAAAATTGCGTTTTAATTTTTTTGTCAATGTGCAATTGATAATTCAAAAAACGAATCCAACAGTTTCCATAGTTTCTACCCCAGAAACTGAGAATTTTTAGATGATGTATATTTAGTCATTGGAACGCATTGGATGCACGAGAACCATTGTGAATACACTAGTTTTTCAGAGAAAAAATAATACATAACAATCAATTACCTAACTAATAATCATTTAAATGATATGAAGTTTGGTATAGAGCTTCATGAAATAAGTACCAATCGGGGTATAAATGCCAATCTGATATAACATTAAATTTAAATCTAAAAAAAATTTTTTTTCTTGATAGAGAGCCACCTTTACGTATTTTCTAATTGTTAAGTATGTGGGTTATTAAATAAGAAGACACTTGATTAAAGAAGACATTCTTTAATAAAACTTTATTTGAGT
>JAWWMK010000032.1:13326712-13379079 GCA_035047105.1 Galeopsomyia nigrocyanea | reverse complement strand
TATATATAGGTGATACCGCGCCTTTCTCGGAAATTGAATAATAGCCGTTTGCATACATTCAAGACTCGTTTTCTTCGATTTCGAAACTCGCACCTTTTTTTTTTCTCTCCTCGCGAATAATTCTCTCGATTATTATTATTATTACATATCTTTCGCTCGCTTTCGCGCGCGGAGCCAACGATATTACAACGTTCGGCCAGCTGCATAACCCGGCGCGGCTGCACACCGCAAACGGAATGACACTTAACTCTTACGTCAGCTGCGGATCTTGTCAGTTGTAAATTGTAATTTTTTTTTTCTTTTTAATATGAAGCATCGGCGAGAGCGCAGGACGACGAAGGTGGCGATGGACTCGATGCCAATGCCGAGGAACTCTGCCAAGACAGACCCGGAGACGAATACTTTCGTCTGAGCACTGAGGGCGATTGCCGCGATGTCGTCAGGTAATTTAGACGATAAAGAACGTGCGAATAATTCGTTTTTTTTTCTTTTTTTATTTTGGAATGAAGGATCATATTTTTTTTTATTATGGTTACGACGATTCGATTTGTAGAATAGTGAAAAGTATCGGCGATAAATAAAAAATGTCTAGACCGACGTGCAATTAGTGTCGGCATCAAATGATGTACAATTTATAATATATATCTCGATCGTTTCTAATGTAATAAGTCAGTCAGCGGGTCAGTAAGATGGAAAGTCAACCTCGTTTATATAGACCGCCGGAGAATTTCACTTTTAACCATCGATAATTTCACTCTACACGCGTTTGCGATTCACCTCGGCGAAAAAGAAAGTGCTTCGACAACCAAACAAACAAAAAAAAAACAACACACACGCACAAAGCGAGTTTTAAGTGCATCGATTATACTTTGAAATCGTATAAAAAAAAAACGAAAATCAATCTTTCTCGACGAGCGAATCGAAAGTTGCCGTAGCTTTCTTCGAAGAATATTTTAGAAAAAAGACATTGTGATAAAAACTCAACAAAAAAATCGAGATCTTTGTGATAGAAAAACGAAGTCGAGTGTATAGCTCGAAGAAAAAAAAAAATGACGGACTTTCGTTTCTCTCAGCTGGAAACCGCGAACGGGTTTTCGTGTCTCGAGGCAGGCGCGAGCGCGTGATGGGAGAAAGGATTACGGCGTCGAGCACCGCGCACGGCCATATAACCGAGTCTATAGGTAAAAGTCGTATTTAACGAAGTTACGACGTGGATATATATGTATACGTCCCTCTGTCTCCATTGTTTTGCCGTTGCCGCGTCGTGTTGGAAAATTCAATTTCAATTTTGACTTGACTTCGTTATTTGGATTGATTGATTGATCGACACTTTTCGCGTCGCTACATAATTTGTGCGATTAGCCGCGCGATCGACGCGCTGAATTCCAAAGTAGCAATTTCCATCGAGTGTATTATGGTTGTCCTAACGAAAATAAAGATGATTAAGGATAAAAATAAAAAAAAAAACTATCTGAACGTGGATGTGTCGATAAAATGTGACTCATGCACTATACGCGAGAAAGGCTGTTTTCAAGTTTCGCCGATTAGGGACGTTGACGATCGTCGTCGTCACTCCTTAATTGCGATTCGTGAATCGCGCGACACTAATGGCTGTGGAGAAATTTGTTTCTTTTTTTCTTTTTTGAAGACACCGCAATCAATTCGTAGCTTTATATATTCGCCTTTTTTTTCTTTATGGTATATTAGTATTTTATGTAGCCGGACGAAAGTTCATTCACCGCCACGGGTGCCGAGGAAAATGAAACGGTTTTTTTTAAAGGAAGAGACGTGTGCAGCACGCAAGCACGTCCGATACATAGAAATTGCACAGGAGCGGAAATCGCGTGTGATAATGAAGTAACGGAAAGGATGCGTTGTGCATTTTTTTTTCATAATTGTCTTACGTAGGAGAGAAAGGAAACGTTGCGTCCGAATACAAAAAAAAATTGTTTTTAGCAAAAGTAATTGAATCCTATGGGGGATGGTAAAATAAAGAAAAGAGAAAAGAATGAAAAGAGAGCGAAAGAAAGTTTTGTATAGCAATGGGTTGAGGCAAAGATGATATTTGACGGTGAGTGCTGTGCATTTAGGTGTGACAAAGCAAGCGAGATCGGAGTAGTGAGGCTAGCGACAGTCAAGTGCCCCACAGGATTGGCCTTCGACATCGAGCGTCAGACTTGCGACTGGAAGACCAACGTGAAAAATTGCGAGCAACTCGAGAGTAAGCAGCAGTACCGATAAAAAAACACTGGGGAGACACTTATACGCCGATTTTTTTTTTTGCCTTTTAATTTTGTTAATTTTTGTTGTTGTTGTCGTTCGATTGAGATGAACTCAGGTGATTATTTTGAGCAATTGCGTTGCCTGTTTTGCCCCTCAGGTGCACAAGATCCGGACTCAAGCAAATCACGTGCCCCACCGGACTGGCCTTTGATTTGGACAAACAGACCTGCGACTGGAAGGGCAAGGTCAATAACTGTGACAAGCTCGAGAGTAAGTGACGCACGGGAATTGTCCGTATAAAGGACACTGTACTCTTCTCTTTTTTTTTTCTTCGTCTGTTTCGAGCGAAATTTTCCATTTGCGAATTTTTTTTTTGCCTCGAACCAGATGTTGATTTTTTTTAATTTTGTTTGAGATTTTTGTACTGAATTCAAAATCGAGACTCGTTCGCCTGAAACGTCGACGTCGAACTTTATACTACTTTTTCGAATTTTCTCTGCTTTTTTTTTTCTTCGAAACGTGAGTCAGCGAGAAAAAAAAGTGCAGCCTGACCGCGATCTATTTGTTTCGGGAGAAGAAGCGAAAGAAGCAGAGAGAGTTATATCGAGGAAAAAGTGTATAGAAGTGAGATATCGCGAAGGGAATAGAGACTCGAGTATTGAACGTAGACTCGCGCCGTAGCACGCAATTCGACGACTAACCTTCATTCGCCATCATCATCCGTTCATCCTTGCAATCTTGTATTCGAGAAAAACGAAATTATTACTCTACCTTCTGTTTTTTTCCAATTGTCCGCGAGCATTATTTTTCCTTCTTTTCACAAGTTGATTAATAATTTCGTTTTTTTTCTTTTCTCTGTATGTCACCTACAGTTTCTTTTGAATATACGTCACAGCAGCAATCCGCTTCCACACTTTTCATGCTTCGATTGTCGCACCAAAAGTCTAACTAAAAAAAACAATCAGTAGCTTTCCTGCCTCTTGTGTAATTAAAACCAAATGTAGAAACTAACAACGAGCACGTGAATTAATGCTCTGATTTGGTAGTTGAAAAATTTTTTTAATACTTTTCGATTCTCGATCTGTCGCTATTATACATTTACATGCACCTTATTACTCTTCACGTCTCGGTAAAACTTCACTTCGGATAAAAGTAAAAACGTTTTAATTCTACAATCGTAAATATCCATATTAAGTATCGCGCGTTTCTTCCTTTCATTTTCAAATACTCGAAAATAAAGAAAACCGCAAACGCGTTGTCGCGAAAACGAAAGTGAATAAGAAGAAAAAAGAAAGAGAACAAGGAAAACAAAATTGAAAATGAGAACGGCGCAACACAGAATGGAGAAATATTATATTTACGATCGTTTTCGTTTTCTTTTGTGCGGCTCGAATCTCGCGCTCCATCCGGTCCGCCTCTGTATACTCTTTTTATGGTTCGTGTGTCTGTTACGGAAAACTTTCCCTGTACTTATATACTTACTATGCGCGTACACACCCTCAAAAATTTGCTCTCGATCGAGCTACTTTTGAAGACGTATACGTACATCGAAATTCATTATATTCACAATTGCATATTGTTTTCGTTCAAATTCTTTTTCAAATACACACTTTTCGAATTCACTCATCTAGCAGTCACAATTAGCGTCTTTATCTTTTTATTGTTAATGTTTCTAATTGTTTCGAATGGCTTATTTATCACTAAATGTTTGTGTCTCATATTGTCTATTTACTCACCCGAATCCGCCTATACTTTATTTCTCTTTTACACTATACAATCTCTATTCCACACATTTTTTTGTTTGTGTACTTATCAAGATATTTATACGCGCGTGCATCGACGACGAGAAAGTACAATAAAAAAAAAAGTTAAATGATAATTCCTGTGAGCGTCACTAAAAAAAAAAAGGTTTTTTTTCATCCAAAAATATCGAAAGATAAAAAGGAGAAGAAAAATCGACGACGACGTAGACGACGAAATGAAAAATCACATTAGGTTTTACAAAATTGAGACATATTTTTTTTGACGACACGATACGATACTGATTCAATTTTTCGGCCTCAAAATTTCTATAAAACGTTTTGAACGATCGAGGATACGAAATTATTTTTGTAATGCGATTTTTGTGCACACTGGGGAGGAGCTGTAATATTATTTTTTTGGAGTATTTTTTTGATATTCTGCATTTTTTGTTGTAATGTAAGAAAGTAATGTAAATATACATATTTTTTATTGATTGCGACGAATGAACTTGTTATCTAGAACATTTCAGATTGAATTTAAATTTACAAATAATTGTATTTACAAACACAAAGTAATAACGAAAAAAAAAATCTCGACAACAAGTTCTTCCTAAAAGCAAAAAGCGTCGCAAGTGTCTCCCCGGCCGGAATATCCATCGGCGTCAACGACGAGCCGTCGAGTCACAATGAATTTTTACAGAACCGCGCAAAGTGCTGCCAATTCTGAAGACCGACGAGCCGGTCTGCCCCGAGGGAAAATTGTCGTGCGGTAATGGCGAGTGCGTCGACAAGGAGCTGTTCTGTAACGGCAAACCCGATTGCAAGGACGAGTCCGACGAGAATGCCTGCAGTGAGTATTTACTTTTTTAATTTTTAATAAAAATTGTTGATTGTCTTCGAAGCTGAGAACGACAGCTAATTATATTCCTTTGAAGCGTCAAACCGTTTTTTAATCAACATCAAAGCTCAGCAACGCTACAAAGAGAATTGATCGACGTTGCAATTAAAATCTCGCGAGTTGAACGTTCTACATAACAACAACAACAAAACCAAACAATAAAAAAAATTGCATTACAGCTGTGGAATCCGACCCTAACCGCGCACCCGACTGTGACACAACTCAGTGCGTGTTACCCGACTGCCATTGCTCGGCCGACGGTACTCGCATCCCTGGTGGTTTGGAGCTAGCTCAAGTACCCCAGATGATCACCTTCACCTTCAACGGAGCCGTCAACGTCGACAACATCGATCTCTACGAGGAGATCTTCAATGGACATCGCCTAAATCCCAATGGTTGCCAGATCAAGGGAACCTTCTTCGTCTCGCACAAGTACACCAACTACTCGGCCGTGCAAGATCTGCACAGGAAGGGCCACGAGATCGCCGTGTTCTCGCTCACTCACAAAGATGACCCTCAGTACTGGAGTCTCGGTAAATTAACTTTTGTTAAAAAAAATTCCAAGTTTCTACATCGACAGAAATTAACGTTTTTTTTTAATTCGACAGGTACGTACGACGACTGGCTAGCCGAGATGGCGGGTGCTCGTCTGATCATCGAGCGTTTCGCCAACATCACCGACAGCACCATCGTCGGCGTTCGCGCCCCTTACCTGCGAGTCGGCGGCAACAAGCAATTCGAAATGATGACCGATCAGTTCTTCACCTACGACGCCTCCATCACCGCGTCCCTCGGCCGAGTGCCCATCTGGCCGTACACCCTCTACTTCCGTATGCCGCACAAGTGCAACGGCAACGCCGGCAATTGCCCGTCGAGATCTCACCCCGTTTGGGAAATGGTGATGAACGAGTTGGATCGTCGTGACGACCCGACTTTCGATGAATCTTTACCTGGTTGTCACATGGTTGACTCGTGCTCGAATATTCAGACCGGAGAGCAATTCGGTAGACTGCTGAGGCACAACTTCAATCGTCATTTGACTAGTAACCGTGCTCCTCTTGGTCTTCATTTCCACGCGTCTTGGCTCAAGAGCAAGAAGGAATTCAAGGAAGAGCTCATCAAGTTCATCGAGGAAGTGTTGGGCCGCACTGATACTTACATCGTCACGATGAGCCAGGTCGGTATCTTTTTTTCTTCTTCAGAATTTACAAAAAAGAAGATGTATTTATTGAGATGAGTTTAAAAATTGAAATTTCGATTTTGACGCTCACAGGTTCTCAAGTGGATGCAAGAGCCAACGGAGATCCCGTCTCTGCGCGACTTTGACGCCTGGAAAGAGAAGTGCGACGAGAAAGGACAACCCTACTGCTCGTTGCCGAACGCTTGCCCCTTGACCACTCGCGAGTTGCCCGGCGAGACGCTTCGTCTG
This sequence comes from Galeopsomyia nigrocyanea, assembly GCA_035047105.1. Taxonomy (NCBI): domain Eukaryota; kingdom Metazoa; phylum Arthropoda; class Insecta; order Hymenoptera; family Eulophidae; genus Galeopsomyia; species Galeopsomyia nigrocyanea. The sequence continues at coordinate 13,372,787 of JAWWMK010000032.1, read as the reverse complement.
TTCACCTGCATGGAGTGCCCCAACAATTATCCCTGGCTCCTCGATCCCACCGGCGATGGATTCTCCGTCAAGAGGAAGTGAGCTGTTGATAATCGCGTATGATGAAGAGAGAGACGAGCGCGCTACGTTCCCCCGTTTTATAGTCGAGCGTTTTTAATTTATACGGATAACTGAATTTTCAACTTTTTTTTTTGTTTCGACGCTCAACGAAACTCTCTCTAGTGGATTGTGTGTTGAGAAACTGGCTGTAAAACTCGTGGCTTCTCGGCGCGAGAACTTATGCCTATTTTTCTTTTTTTTTATGACTGTTTTGAACAATACGAGATTAGTAGGTTTAATTTTTGATCGAACGTGTGTTTACATTTACATTTTGCAGTAGATTTCTTCGATTAACTCTTCTTTCTATTTAATGACTATCTCTCTCTATCTCTCCGTCGCTAATCTGTTAAATTTTGTATATTTTCTTTTTTTTTCTTCCTAGTTAAGTTTATTGCAAATAGATCTTTATTTTTTCGTATTTTATTCAGCATAATGTAGCTTGTAGTTTTTACTCCTTTGGATATTACATCTGATTTATTCGATAAATACGCTGTGTGAATATTATTTTTTTCTGAATGAATGGATATAAACAATATCATTGTGATTTTTTTCCATGTCGTATACATTTTTTGTACGAGTTTTTTTAAAATGGAGTTGAAATAAATAAAACATATTTATTCTACAACCTTGAGATCCGATGTTTTTCTGTTTATTTTTGAAATCACCATCATTGAAAGCGCGACAAAACTGCAGATATTTTTTTTTAAATAAATGTTTTTTAAAATTTATTTATAAAAATGTATTTGTTTTATAACTTATTAGATATTTGAACAATAATATTTACATAATCTGCAATATTGTAAACGTTAAAGGAATTTAGAGAAAATTATTGAAGTTACAAATCTTGATTTGCAAGGTACTCTGATGCTAGTGAGACTCCGTCTGACTACACATGGTACTTATCTACTTAAATTTTATCTATACGTAGTTATGTTACTCTGAAGCATGATTTCCTAAAATTCATTGAAATCGTGAATTGGAAAAAGATAGATAATAAATTTTTTGGTAAGAAATAAGAGACATTGAGAACAGTGACATATTTTTTTTGCGCTTTTATTTAAATCTGCGAATATATACAAATTAAGGATTGAAGAACTAATTAACTAATACGCATTCTTTTAATAACTAAATAAACAAAGGTCTGTTACATTAAGATAGTAACGTGTTAATCATTAATTAAAATAACGTAATAATAATAATAATAATAATAATAATAATAATATAATAATAATAATTTTAATAATCATAATAATAATGATGATGATCGTGAGGCGCAACGCCCGCAAAGTTAGACGTACAGTATGTACATAACGCCGAGAAAATTATTTTCCTCGCATCATCATTGAGTTAGGGCGTCCCCTCTTTCTCTCTTCGCCAACTCATTCTTTTCTTTTTATCGTCGATCTTTCCAGGCATATACCTTCATTCCGAGTAGCGCGAAAACATGCAATTTTCACGAAATTCTGTATATTTATACAAAGTATGCTCGTAAAATGAACACTTGCGAGTTGGTCGTTTAAAATAATTTATACGGAACTCGGAAAAGTCAGTGAATCTTTTTTTTTGCACATTTTATACACTCGTAATACTGTGGACAAGTTCTTTTTTTTTTCACCGAGGATTTATTTTTTCTGAAAGCACTTGTTACGACTTCATACGCTATTATATAAATAATGAGTTTGAGAAAAACTACCTAGAAGAATATTTCTTAAGACACTTTTTGAAACACGTTATTTTCTTTTAATTTTTACTGTAATATATTATTCTGCAATAATTTCTTTTGTTACTTTATCTCTCGCCTACCTATAGTATTTAGTACTTTGAGTACTTTTAGGAATTCTTGAAAGTTACAGCAGCTTTTGAAGCTTTTTATAATTTTTTGTACGAAAATCATGTAATATAGAGAATAATAAGACAATGCGGTAAATTTCATTCACTTCATTTTGCTTTTTTTTTAAACAAGTCTCAAAAATGTTGGTTATATAAGTAGTTTTCATATTACATATATAGAGAGCAAATTCGTTACCGTAGTTGAAAGGCACTAATCTCACGGTTTCCTCGACACCATTCTAGCGTGCAACTATGCATAATAAGTGATAGTTGATCAATTAAATCAATTAAGATTCGGAATTTTATAATTGGTTCAATCTTAAATATCTTAATCAATTTAATTAAAACAATTCGAGTACATTACTTTGACGCTTCTACATTTTCAATCAATCCTGCAATTATTAAAAATTGTATAAACAATTGAATTAAATGTTTTTTGCTGACTTTTCCGAGTAAACTAAAGCATGCAATTGTACAATCAATTACTTTACAACTTTCAAAGAGAAATATACACTATGTAAAAATAAAACAAACGATTCATGCGAAATCTCCTTCCTCGGCAGCATGAACTTCATGCGCTTTTTATTGCTTTCCAAAATATATATTTATATCTCAATATCAACACTCCATGGTCTTTGCCACTCATTTGACACAGTTCAGACTGACAGAAAAATAACTGTCGAACCAACGTAAATAGAACCATTTTTATTGAAAAATAAGTTGAACAAAATGATTTTTGACGAAGTTTTGGCTATACAGAAATGCTTGATATTATTAAATGAAATGTGAAAAAATAAAGTTGATGAAATTGTTTCTGACGTCACTTAATTGACCAAATGTTTTTGACTCTTTTGATTGTTTATAAGTTCAAGCATTTTTATTTGATTATATCATTCAACTTTTTCTCTTACCAAAACTTTACATTCAAAGTTATGTCCAAGACTTGCCTTCATTTTGTAACCTAGTAGGTAAATATTCACGTTGATTTATCTTGCAGTAATTTTTGAAATTTCATCAAACGAAACATTATAAAACACCTCATTCTATACGAAAACTCTTAAGTTAGAATTCATTAAACTTGCTATTAACAACAATTTTTCTATTGTAATTACTTTCTCTTGACTGCTGTGTAAGAGGCGCTCAGGCAAGCAACCGAAAATAAATAAATACTTTTGCAAAGTATCTATTAAATAATTTTTTTGTGTCGGTTGTTGTATAAAATCAACTTTTAAGCATTCAAATTAAATATTCGTAATATTCATTTTATTTTATAATTTCATCTCAAAGTTTTTAATATATTACATACAGATTAAAAAAAAAACTTTAACGGCAAAACGAAAATAAGTTATATTATTACTTATATATTTCAAAATCTTCTACCAAACATATAATTTAGCACATAACGTTACAGAATTTCCTGTGGCAGGTTTTCCGGAAATTTTAATAAAGAATTCCATCGAAACATTAAACATAAACTTTACCAAAATTATTTAATGAAAGTTGTATTTTAGATTTAAATTAAACGTAAATTAACTTTATTACTGTAATCAACATTAAAGTTTAGAAATAAAGAAAATCATACATACAAAATTTATTGTTAGGTCTTAAACTAAGTACTTTTATTAAAGCAATGTGCACAATGATTTTTAAAAATAAAATAAGACCAGCTTGATAATCAACAGGCGACAAAATCCATTCAAAGAGCCAACGATGAAAACGAATAAAAAATTACTTAAACTAATTTTTCGACAAACAAGAAGTATACAAAAGTACAATTTATTGCGCTTTTCTAATAGTTCTTCATCACAGAAGAAAGTGTCATTATGATAAAAATAAAAGAGGATAAAAACCTCTTCTATGTATAAAATATAAATTTCGTGTTGTTTATTAAAAGGGTAGAAAAATACAATGCTCGCCTGGCGTCTCTTATTTTAGCAAAATACCAACACTTAGTCTGAATTTTTCATATTTCATCAAAATATACTGGCATTCCACATCATTCACTGTAAATCGTCGCATGCAATTGAATGCCTATCTTTATCAGGTTTTTGTTTAATTCGATATACATATATTCATTTATAGACATATCAAAAATATCCTTATTAAAATAGAGCATTTACATTTATAGAGTACTTGCGAGTACTTTTTAATGTATCTTCATTGATTACATCTTTGCCATCGCCACATTGTAACCTTCGTTCTTTGTTTCTCGTATCGTTTCATTTACATTTAGTTATCCTCGTTTCACGACCTTTTTTTGAAGGGCTTTTACCATTCAAAGAACCGCATATTGAGTAAAATTATAATATATATGTACAAGTGTAAGAAAACGAGAAATGGAGTAAAACGTTGAGGTGATGTGAGTTTGGATTAATGATAACATTAATTCGTTCGTAATGATAACATTAAGTCATTATAGAATATTTACTATTAAATATATTTGTTTGAGGATATGTCTTGTTTTCTCAATTTCTTCGTTTTCCACAATTCTTTATAGACATTCGAATAATCAAACTTATTGCGCTTTTGTTTCTTTTTTTTCACAATTCATAGGAAAAAATAGGTGAATTGATGAAAAGAACGTTAGACTGAAATCTATCTCGACTTGAATTATGTACAATGCAACTGTATACAATAGTATACAATAATATATATATAACATAATAAATAAGCTCAACGCGTAGCCTATTGTAATAATGAGCAGCTCTTTACTTTACGTGTTTCTACTTCAATAATCGAATCCATTTAGTTAATCGATAATTAATTAAAAATATTAAGGTTGTAGTTGCTGTCGCAACGTTCGCAACAGTGCAATATTTACTTTTAAATGTTATATTTTATTTAACAGTATTGCATGCCTGTATGCATGGAAAGAAAAAAAATTCAATATATATCATGAAAATAATAATTCTGGCCTCCGAGGAACACTCGCAACTAATGGCGAGATTCGGGGGGTACCGAGAAAATAAAACCATTTCCCGAAAGTATTCCACATTTCTTTCTCTGAAAAATGTCTATAGCCTTCACATTTATTTTCAATCACGTATCACATTCAGAAAGAAATTATCCTTTCTTACACCTTTTCTCTCATTGCTTTAGTTTTTCAGGTAAATGGTAGGTAGCAGCTTACAATAATAATAATTGTTCAATTCCTTGACATTTGTAGATAGTTTATCAGTAAATCAGTATGAAGTAACTTACTAAACTATCCAAAAATAATTGAAAATTTTGAATTTTGCAAAAGAAAGTGAACACATTCTACTTCAATGCATATAAACTTAACGGCGTAAAGTTTGCTTTATTACTACAATAAAACAAAGACTTGCACGTATTTCATTAGAGCAATGCAATTAAAATTACAGCATGTTGACCTTGATGTTATCTTTTCTTGCTAGTTATTTAAGTTTTAATCAACAAAACTAATAACTGTTTAACAACTCGGTATGCTAAACAGAAAGAAACTTGAACTTTTTTGAAAAAAATATTGTTTCTGTTTTTTCAAATGGCGTGGAATCAATGAACAGTCATATTATTGTAATCCGAATCTGCGTCCCATTATTAATTGTATCAAAGATAAATATGTTTTTGCATTTTATTACAAAAACCTGCAATGACGTTGCTGAACGAAGAACTCACAACTTCAATCGTAAAATTGATCGATCAAAGCAACTTTGACTATTACTTTAATATTCACGTGGGTGTTTCACAACAACGCAATGATTTATAAAAAAAATTTACAAATTTTAATTCAGGCAGTATTCAAGCTTTAGTTTTTTTTTTGTGAAAAACCGTCAATTTATCGTATATCAGTGTTTTTCCAATGCTTCAAGGTACAATCGTTCTGAAATTCTTCGTTCACAAACTACGAACTATTGATTCGAAGTATTCTTTCGAGGTAATCAAAATTATTCATAGTTCATATAATACAAAAAAAAGCAAATGTGAATAATCACGAAATTCAAAATAATCGACGAAATGCGCGTTGTCCTCTACGTAAATGAAGTTCAGAAACAAAAGGTAGCGTCACGCGTCACTATTTCGTTAGGCACTTTTATCAGTTAATAATCTTTGTGTCACTTTCCTCCATCTCCTTGGTAAATTCATCATCACACTTAGACACACACACACACGTTGGAGCTTTGGTTGCGCGCACGAGCGTCACTTGCGACGGCCGTAAAAGTAAAAGTCCCGACTCGAGGCGACAATCGAGCGCCTCTTACGCTTCGGGTATCACTTGTCCTGTGCCCTAGCGACCGTCTGCGGGATCACCGTTAGGCTCTTGGGTATCTTCGGCAGAATAGGAATGGGTGTGCTCGTTGCCGCCGGTGGCTTGGTCGTCACCTGAATTGACTTGGGCAGGTTCAGATTGTTTATGAGATTCTGCGTGGGCGAGTTTTCGTTAGACAGGCTACGCATTTCGCAGACAAGAGGCTCAAAGTCGCCTCGACTGCGCTGATTCAACATCTCTTGCTGCATCAGTAGGTGCTTTCGGAACAGCGTATGTGATTTTTGCATTTCCGCGTCGTACGCTGCGGACGTCTTGTAGTTGCTTGGCGAGGAATTTGGTCTACCTGTAAATTTAAAGCGGATATTATTAGCGGAGCCATTAGCGAATGCTCAATTAAGCATCATGAGGTCGCAGATTATTTCAATTTATGTTATACACACCTGAACTACTGTTGGGGCTCGAGCTGTTTCGCTCGTTCATGATCTGCTTTTGCCTCTTGAGATTTTGCAGCTTCTTGAAGTCAGGCTCGGTCAGTTGGAACACCTTTCCGCCCGTAACGTTGGCTCCCTTCTGAACAGGGGCTGTGTCTTTCCTCTTGGCACTGCCGTTCTGTCCACCGCTGAGGTTCAGTCGTTGCAGGTTCGGAGGTGGTTTCTTGATGATCGACACTCCTGGAGTGAGTTTCATCACTCGTGACGACGGTTCCATCTTCGAGAGTTGAGACGTGACACTGAGCAGAGAGGAGCTCGTGCTTGTGCTAGGTGCCGAGGGACGTTGCTCGAGAACGTAACCACCGCTCAAACGACGCGAATTGTTCAATTCGATGGTGGTATGTGGCTCCAAAATTTCGTCCATCTTCTCGGGACCTTCGTACGAGATAAGACGATTCTGTACTGAGGTCGAGTAATTTATTGCGTTTCTTGAAGCGTTTGGTGCCAATATCAAGTCTCCAGCTCTGAAAAATTCCCACAAAAAGTCCATTTAGTCACATATTACATGAACATAAAATAAAGACACGAGGAACAATTCAACTCACCTGTAGTATTTCTCCAACAAGATAAGATGCCGGAGGAAACTACTCTGATTACCATAAGGCCTTTGCAGTTCCTGCCACAGCATCTTGGTATCTCTATCGTATTGAATCATCGTCGCACACTTCTCCCAGCCTTGAGGGGTCACTTCCCTCACATTGTTGAACTCGATGTTCGCGTGAAGGTTCATCTCCTCTTCGCCAGGGAACAAAGTGCGAACACTGATCGAAGGGTTCGCTCCGAGTCGCTGTACCACTGGTGTTATGTCGTTGTTCGAAGCACTACTGTTCTCCATTCGGGGTCGCTTCGGAGGTAGCCTTGTGAGCGTGATTTCCTTATCCCTCGAGAGAAGTTCGGCAACACCTTTACTGCTTCCATTCTTGTTCGATTCGTCCGGGGTTGATAAACTTATGGATGTGCTGAGAGCTTTGCGCTTTTTCAATTTTTCGATGGCGTTTTCAATGCCCGATGGACGAGAATCCTGGCTTGTCGATGGCGTTGGCTCCTTCGATCTGCTCGTGCTCGGATCGTTTTTGCACGGTTCGGGGCTTGATTTATCGGAAGCTGTGGCGGAACTTGTCTGGGCGATTTCTGACAATTTGAAGGAACCGGGCAAGTCGATGACTGGCATATTCAGTTTTTTGGACTTCTTGCTGGTGCCGTTGCCGTTATTTTTCGATTTGGTCTTGCCAGACTGACCCGAGCCTGCTTCTTCGTCACTCTCCGCGTCAGGGCAGTTGAAGAAAAATAGAAGCCTGCAATTTCAACAAATTGAGTAAATCTGAATAGAAAGGAATCATTTATTTTCTCGTACGTGTTACGATACTCACTTTTTACGGTAATTTTTGTAGAAACCCTTGTTGTTGGCACTTATGTTTTCAATGTCTGGATGTTTGACGAATAATCCGACGAAATATTTACAAAGCCTACAGAAGAACGCATTGGCTTGCATGGTGGCTGGTATCCCTTTATCTCGCAGAGTTTTATTCAGTTCGTCGACATCGGGCGGCTTCAACCCAACAGGATACGTAAAGTTTCTTGTGAGGCGACGTCTGCACAGCGTGCACATCAAGAACTTTTCGATCTGTGCATAGTGAGCTCCGCAAAACATCGTGAGTGTGCTGTGTTGTGTCGAGTCCCATTTGATCAACAACTGCATAAAACAATTCGTAATTGTTTTTTTTCTTGTAATTGAGGTTAAAAGATTAAAAATTTTACTATTATTTCGGCCAACTTACCTGATCTTTGAGACTCGATTTTATTCTAAGAAGCCAACGACGTTTGACATGATGCCTGGCTGATTCTGTACAATTGACGACCATGCATTCCATGATGGAATGCCGACTTCGTTGTGGCTTCAACTGCACATTCGTAGGGCTCATATTGGCCTAGATAAAGTATAACATGAACGCTCAAACCACTCGTGCAAAAAAAAATGTACAAAAAACGTGAAATGAAAATTAATTTACCTTCCTGTCGACATGTCTGTAGCAAGCATCGCACAAACACGAGTCCTTGGTAAGGTGTACCTCATTTTCTAAAATTTTCTTTCTCCTCTCGTCAGACTTCATTTGAGCCAGGTGCATCGGTGTGTCAAGTGAACCGAACTTCCCGTGACAGTAGCAGCAATTGTCAGCGCATAAACGTCCTGGGTGAATCGAAAACGACGATGACTTTTCTGGGATAACTAACGATTGTCGATCCTTCAAAGTTGAATCTTCATTTTCATCTTCTGCAAAAAAATTCCTGAGTTATTGAGATATTGAAAATCACAGGTTTGTGGGTTAATGACTGGACAGAAAAAGTTTCAGAATAAGCAGGGAATTAGAATGATTAAGTTGAAGGTGTGATGATTTGTTCTTTTATTCGAACTAAGCTGTAAACTTTTTATACCTTTGCGAGCAAAAATGGAGAACCTTTTTGTTAAGATCAGATTACTTGAATAAGCGGTTATCTGTATTTTGAAATTGAAACTTAGTGAAAGAAAGACGAGTATTATATATATTATGCAATGTGTAAGAGAGGGAAGTTTAGATTAATGCAATTATTCCCGCAACCAATTTTACCACAAGAATATCTGGGGTTAGTAGATAACTTTCGATTCGCACCAGAAGCGCAGTCGCCCGTAGCACTGGGTCCACCCTGCAAACAGACATTTAAAATTGTAACATTCGTATTACGTCACGTAAATTAAAGATTAAAGCAATTATTTCTTACCTCCTTTTGAATTGTGTAGTTCTTGCCTTCCTTTGGTATCCTGATGACCGTCTTGAGTGTGCCGGTGTAGCCGCTCTCCTCCTTTTTCTTTCTCTCGTGCACCTTTTCCCACGACTCCAAACCAAGATGTCTCAAAATAGCCTCCTTCTTCGCTCGGTCCTCGGGAGTCTCATGAATCTTGTCAACGCTACTGGAAGATTCACCGGAAGTCGAAGCTTCGTCGAGATCTTTTTGGGAAATTCCATTGGACCCCGTCTTAGAAGATTGCGCATCGACAGGTGGATCCGTATCTTCCGAAGCTGATCTTTCGCGCAAGATATTGGTAGATCGGACGTCATTCTCAGATTTGCTTCGATTTTTCGATTCGGACGTACTTGATTTTCTTCTCTCGGAAGCTGATACTCCTCGCACACTTTCTTCGGTAGCCACAAAACTGGAGGACGATTCGTTAATCGAAGCAACTTCGTTGTCCAGCATTGAGTCTTCTTTAGTCTGTTGTTGAGTCTCGACTTTCTTCGCATCTTGCTTCTTAGGCCCGCGTTTGCCTTTTGGTTGAGTCTGAATTGGTTTCTTTGCTTCTCGACTTCGCCGCGTGCGCATTTGGGGCTCCGGCTGCTCTATTGGTTCGGTTTTAATGACTATCCCTGTCGTTTCAGATGTTTCGTTTGTTGGAACTTCATTTCTATTTGAACAAAAAGAGGGAATTTGAATATAATGTTTTAATTGTATGACAACAATTTCAACAATCTAAATAACACATATGCCTTATAAGATTGCTAATTTTATACTCGTATTACTATGATGATTCTAAAGCTCTTTTGCAAAATACCATTTCGGCTTGGCCTTTTAAACGAATAATTCTTTCATGCCGAGACGACGGTTAGCTCTAGAAGGGTATTAATAATTTAAAACCGCAGCATAAGCAATATTTCGATCGCCGTCATAGCTCTAGCAAGCTGTGACGTCGCGCAGTTCTTTGCATTTAAAACTTTTGTCGGCTTTCATTACGAATTAGTATACAGACAATGAAAGTAAAGACAAACCATATGAAGCCTTTAATTCAAAGTCACTCTTTGTCACTTTAAAATCGTTAATTTCGCATAATTTTAAGTCATGTGAATTGAATCGAATTTCATTTAACATTTTAAATTCAAAGCAACGAGAATGATCAATATTGATAAAGTTCCTATCTGAGATAATCAACGAATCGGCTGTGCATTCTTAAATTATTCATTTCACTTACTGCTCTGTGATGTTTTTAAGATACAAGTGAGCAGCTGAATTATTTGAAACATATTACTCACACAAATATACAATTGACCTAAAAATTTTAATCTAAAGCAAAACACCTGCGAGTTTACTTTGCCTTTTGTAATTAATCTAATCAAATTTATTTTATGATGCTAGTGATAAGCAGATAAGTTCCTCCAATAAAAAAAATGAAACTTACCCAGCAGTGTTGACGGCAGATTTTTCATCTTGTGTGTTTGTAACTGAAGGCACTTCGGACGTGGCAGCATCTTCGGTCTTGATAACTTTCGTCTCAGACTTGTCCTGAACGATAGGAGTAGGAACACGAACGGGTTTCGCAGTCTCGGATTTTCTCAGCTTATCGCTGGCTCTCGTCCTCAAACTTCGTCGAGTTTCTTTTGGCTCGACGACAACTTCGCTTTCCTTCGCCTCCTTGGCAACGGCGATCTCTTTTGATGGTTTGCTCTCTTCTGGTACGATCGCCGTGTCCGGGGCGGATACCTCCTCGGGTTTTTGATCACAGCCTTCTTTGTTATTAGCTTTAATTTCAGAATTGTCCGCGAACGACGATTCCTCCTCGTCGATTACTAGATTCATCTCGATGTCGGACGACACGTCATTTTCCGACACTTTCATCGACGTCTCCCTGCCAGCATCTTCGACCAGTTTATCCAGACTACTAGCCAAATCGTCAAAGCTCTCGGAATCTTTATTGACTTCAACGGAGTTATCAACCTCCATTGCCTCTTCGATCTCTTCGGCAGGTGCTGTTACAACTTCCGAGGCAGTGTCAGTCTTATTTGCATTAGTGCTTTCATCAGTCTGTAGAATAGTAAAAATAAAATCGGAAAATTATTCAACTGCTCACTTTACATTCATTACATATGAAAGCGCGAAGAGTAAAACTCACTTTACTGCTAGTCTTCGTCTCGTCAGTCACATCATTTGTCTTTTGATCCTCTTCAGCCTTTTGCTCTTCTGAGTCAGTTTTCTCGAGTTCGTTACTAATTTCAGCCGAGCTTAAGGACCTCTGTCTTTCCGACGCCGTTGAGGACCTGCCTGCCGTCACCCTCGTTGACTTTCTTGTTGCGTTGGGTGGCAAAGATTTCTTCGTTTCTTCGCTTTGTTTGGAATCTTTAGCTGAAAAAAAAATTAAATATTTCTCGTTTGTAAATTATTTTTTGAAATTGTTGATTGTCGCTGAGCCCCCATTGAAAGCAATAAAAAAGGATAGACGAGGATGGTATATAACGTTACTTATATCGCTTTCTAGTCTTTTGGTCGTCGCACTTGTCTCAGACGTTCAATTGCCGTGCGATACCCGTCATAAAGTTATTTTACGAGCGCATTAGAATGAAAGTTTCCCCGAATAATAAAAGACATTTAACGAGAAAAATCGTTTTAAACTCTCTTTTTGCAATGTTGAAATGAAGTAATTTAAGGAGAGTAATTGTATGAAGTCATTTATAATTATTGAAATGCTTCTCAAGATTACGAATATTTTGAACATTGAGGTAAGCAAAAGTTGTAATATTCTTTCATTTCTTTGAATCGCAAGTCAATATTGAGTACGCATTTATATACCAATTCTGCTCTACTTAATGCCCATAAAAGCTCATTAATAATTACGGGGGTTTTCACCATTGTGGTGACACTCTATAAGTTCAAAACAACAAACCCGTATAGAAATGTTTTAAACATTCAAGACTCCAACGAACTTATCGAACAAAAAGTAAAAAAAAAAAGAAACTTACAAGTGATCTTGTTGCGAAAAAGAAACTTACAATCAGTGCTGGTACTGGACTCCTTGGCCTTAAGATCCACGTCAGCGGCTTTTTCTTCACTCGCAACATCAGCCACGTCGGCTTGTGGCTCTGGCTGTTCCTCGGCGGCTTCCTTGTCGTTGGTTGGCTCGCTCTCGCCCATGACTAGCTTCTCAATCTCTTTGGCAGTATCGGCTACTTTCGGCACCGAGTTTTCCGCGTCCTCGCTTTTCATGTCCTTCTTTTCCAGGCTTGGACCTAATCCTACGTCACATGTTTTTATATGAAACTATTTGCTCGTGTAAGTGTAGATTTGAAGTGCAATCTAACACGAAAATACTTCGTGTTCTACTTCTGGAGAACATTTGTAAGTTGAATCTTTTAGAAAAATGTTTGAAACTCGAAAATCTTCTTGCAAACTTAAGAAACCGCTCAGAATAAACAATTATTTATTCCCCATGCAAAAGACCATCACATAGAGCAGCACATTTACGACCCTTTCGTTTTTATCATTCTCACGTGTCATCGGAATACTATATAAATCGTAAATCGTAAATTTATAATTTGAATGACATTCTGAAATTTTTTACTTTTCTTAAAACTGTAAAAACAAATATCAATGGTACAGAAAGGAAATTCCATCGAATGACTTTTATCCCCGTTAGTATACGCGTACAATCGTTTCTTGTTATTTTTGAAATGTGCAAGATTATACTACCATACCAAGCAACTAATGAGTCATTTGTAGGATGAATCAATATGTAGTGGGTAAAAATCAAACTTGTGAAAAACTATGCAATGATACAGTCTTTGAACTAGTCTTGAAATTTCCATTTTGATAAACGAATTGAATTGAAAGCATTGATCCTAGAGAAATCCTATAGTTTACATGGTATTGATTTTATGAGAAAGTGAAGAATCTATTTTTGGCTCAAGCTTTTAATGTAGTACATATTATGGAACGACTCGAGCTTTGATGCTTAACCTTTTATGAAAAAACTTATGGTCTTAGTTCAAAAATGCACTTGACTTTTGGAAAAGTAAAAATTTTGAATAGCTTTGATTTTATTTTATTGTTGTTCATTCAACTCTAACGAATTGAAATAAATCTTTCAATTATCAAAGATGGAGGACGAATTTACAAATTCATACACGATATTTTGCGTCTAAATATTTTACGTCAATTTAAATTATTCAACAAAGCAAATAAATCGAATAAGATTGTTCGGAATGTTTCGTATCGAGCAACAAGTCAAAGCGTAACACAAAAAGCGAAAGTAAACTCACCTCTGTTCTTCGTAGCGCTCGATTTGTCATCATCGGCCTCCTTCTCCAAGCTAGGAACGATCAGCTCGAAAGTCTGGCCCATGATTTTGCTCTCGATCGACTTGGCGATCGACAATTTAATTTGGTCGATCATCTCGTCGATTTGGAACGAGGTGCCGTCCGGCGTTATCTTATCAACATTCCCGGCGAACATCGGCGACCGTCTGACGTCGGCATTGAGACTACTCCTGCGACTCTTGGGCGTGCTATTACTGACCCCCGTGGCAGCTTTGACGTCCGCAACTTTACCGGGCATCTTGTCCTTTTTCAAATCGCCGTTCTCGCTCTTGATTTCGTCGCTGCTGTCGGAATTGCGCGCCTTCGTTTTCGATCGAAGCGTCGGTCCGTTTTCACCGGCTTCGGCGTTGTTGTTGGTCTCGACGTCGTCGGAGGTCACGTTATTATCGCTACCCACGTGCTGTTGTTGCTCTTCTTCTTCTTCTTCTTCTTCTTCTTTTTCGGCCTCTTCCTCTTCCTCGGGCTGTTCCTCTGGATCCTCTTTCTCGATCTTCACATCGACAATGGCGTCGGGCAAACTCAAAGACTCTGCGTCGTCCACGCTTGCCTCCGACATACTGACCGACCTCCTCGGCTCTGCAAATGCCAGGTGCATACTTAGTAAGGGGGATGCGCTAGCTAAGTGAGAAAGAGAGAGGGAGAGAGAGAGAAAAAAAGGGGAGGGTGAACAGGGCTATACTCGTTAGTCTCCATGGTATCGAATGTCAGTGGATTAACCGTAACCCGAAATTCAGAAAATACCGACTCTTCTTTTCTCAACTTTCATAGATTATTAGTAATGTAAGTGTCCTTGGATAAAATCGAGTCTTGGAGAGTGGCTTTTACTATTGTAATCGAACGTAGTAAAATACAGTTTCCAAGGGACATCATGCAATTCCATTATTGTTATACACGTGCTAACGACAATTCAGTAAAACGACTATGTACATAATATTTTGATGGTTGAGAAAATGGGGTGGGGGAAGAGGGGAGAAATGGTAAATACCTGTCTCGCCCTTTTGTAAAGATTGACGGAGTTTCCCGTTTCTTAAGCTTCTTTTGGCAGTTTTTGCGTGCTTTTTGCCCCTCAAATCACCGGCAGACTCTTCGCTTTTAATTTTGATGCCAACCTCAACCAGCATCGAAGAAGACGCTATGACCTCCTCGATAGTGAGCTCGTAAGAATCATTCACCGGCTCTGTCTTAATATGTTTAACGTCCAGCAGCGGCTCGATCTTTATCTCCCTTTCCTTACTCTCTTGTCTCTTTTGCGCCGCCGCTAATTGCTTATTATTTTTCGCAGCTTTCGGTGACAACTCTTTGAATCTCTTGCCTACTAATTTATTTGGGCTGCTGCTTTTCTCCTCGACTTCGATCTTTATCCCTTCGCAAGTCTTTGTGGAAGCTTTCAACTTCTTGGCAGTTTTGCTCTCTTTAAAAATGTTTTATGCAAATTTTAACGTCTACGCACTCTTTCGAATTGTTTATTTTAGAGAAAGGGGAAGAACGATATTGGATACTTTGCGAGTGCTTAAAATCTATTCACCGAGCGAAAAACTAAAATCTGAGACTTTAAGACTTGTCAAGTACCAAATGTTCCCTCTTTTTTAATAGTTGAAAGAAAGTCGTAAATCTAAATAAAAGAAAAGAAACGCAAATCCTACGGAGGTCCTGATTCTTGAATATTACTCTAATAAACAATCCCGATTGAAGGTAAAATAAAATAAACTTTAAAAGCAAAAAAACCGCCAAAAAGAAATCAAGAAATGGGACATTTAAACATATGAAGGTCGAAAAAGGACGAAAGGTATAGAAAAAAAGCTCTTACTGTTTCTCGCGTCCTCGGACTCCAACCCACTGTCGAGGGAGCTGTCGGAGACGGTCTTATTAGATTTGCTCTTCTTCTTCTTCTTGGCGACAATGGACTTGGGATCGGCGATCCTTTTGAGTGCCTTGATGGGCAGCTTTTGCTTGACCTTAATCAGAGTTTTCTTGGCCTTCTGTTTGCGCTTGAGGGCCGTTTGCAAGGCGCGTTTGCGCGGCAATGCAGCTTCGATTTTGACCGGCAGCTGACTGTTGGTCGCGATCGCTTCCAAAAGCTCGCGGGCTTGTTTGTTCCTCGGATTGGGCACCAGATTCCTCGACTTTTTTCCACCTGACACACGTGTCGACACTGCTTTATCAGCGTTGACGGCTGCCGTGACGGCGATCAGCGAACTGTTATTGTTATTCGCCTTCTGCTTGGACTTCGAAGGCGCTAGGGGTCTCTTCTCCCTGGATGCCATCTCACTTCAACCCACATTGGGCTCCTGCAAGCATACAACGAATCGACAGTTTAGTCAGAGGTTTATAAAAAATTTAAAATACCAATCATAAACAGAGTGGAAGATGTGCACATGATCAAGAAGTAAACAGTATAAATTGCTAAAACTCATTTACATAGATGACAGTAGAGTTTGAAAGTTTAGTATGCATGGATCATTTCAGTTCAAGTAAGACTACAGCAATTTTGCTACAACAAATTAAGCATATAAGTAACTAGAAGTTACTTACACTTAATTCTGTAATAGATATGAAAATTACATTTCATTGATTGAAAAAAGAGTTCTGTCCTTATCGTATAATTCAAGAATTACAGCAACTGACTGATAGAAGTAAAACATTTGAGTAAATAGTGAGTGATTGATTTTAATAATAATCAATTTATCATTTAATCAATCCAGGTGAAACATTACCACATAATATTCATTTTTCACAAAATATAGTTTCCTTAGTTTTTTGAATTTCCAAATCATAAGATTTTGAATTGAACAAAGTCAATATAATATGTATCTTTGCTATGAACAATAATTGATTAAAACCAAAGCATGCACAAAAAAATACAATTGTGGAAAATATATTCTGAAAAAAGTGCACACACAACAAATAACTCATTTCATTAGCTTGATTCTTGATCATTGAATGATAATCAATATAAACAAGTGTTAACTAATTTCATTCTGTGATAGTAAAATAAAATATTATACGTAAAAGTCTATTTCTGTAATCCACATGCACATTACATGATTCATATACATTTACTTTTTGTGTCAATGAGAATAAAATGCTCCATTTTGTGTATTGTCTTGACAAGGTATTATGCACAGTAGAGACCTTCCCATCATTCCTCAAAAACTCGAGGTAAGTAATTGTTTGTTGAGTGGCTGCATATTTTCCTTCGTTGTCCCAAATATTATTAAAGTATCTGACCTAGAAACAACCCCATTCATTTCAGTTTTCTAACTTGTAATTAATTCAGATGCTTTTCAATTTGAGCAGTTTTGAAACTATTGAATATCTATTTTATTGATGCCTAATGAACAATCATACTTAATTAATAATTTTTTTTAAACTTAAATCAAAGTTCGAATGTCATTTTTCATACCTAAACTGTTTATATATAATTTATAGTTGTATGTAATAAATTTACTATTTGTTGCTGATTGGTATTAATTTTCAGCAAAAATATTATAAAATATTTTTAAGTTTATGATTTATAATAAATGATTAATGTATTATTGAAGAAAAATTCATTAATTATATAAGAAATTTCAGTATCACAGAAATAATCAAGTTTTTCTACTTGGCTTCCCCCATAGTACAATCAACAGGTTGCAAGCATCCCCACCAAGGTGACCTGATTAAAATGTGATCCAGAATTTCGGAAAAATGTATAAGTATTATTTAGTTGTCCTTGTTTCATTAGAATATTTTAATATAAAGTCTATTTATCAGTTTATATTCTCAAAAAGTGAAAGGAGATGTCAACCCTCGCATACACCTATTAGGGATGCAAATTTCATCTTGTAGTTTCTCCAAGTTAGAACCAAGATTTTTTAACCAAATTTTTTTCAGAATGTCAATAAGTTCATAAATATTATACTCAAGATGGAAAAGTTAATCATAACAGATTTTAACTACAGTTATAATGGTATTACACAAATGAGGTTTGAAGAACAGAGTTTCAATTGTGTACTC
The DNA here is from genome assembly GCA_035047105.1 of Galeopsomyia nigrocyanea. Classification (NCBI taxonomy): domain Eukaryota; kingdom Metazoa; phylum Arthropoda; class Insecta; order Hymenoptera; family Eulophidae; genus Galeopsomyia; species Galeopsomyia nigrocyanea. The sequence goes on along the minus strand of JAWWMK010000032.1, from coordinate 13,355,028 downwards.
AATTTATTAAAAAATAAAAATAGAAATTAATTGAATTGTTTTAATTACTATTACATTATTGACAACAATAAACAATAAAAACAAAATATTGTTTTCTAAAGTATACAAGCATATCAAAAACAAATACATTGAAGTCATCAAAATCGTTAAAAATAAAAACAATTTGATTGGATCCATCATTTATTAATAAAGTTTGAAGCTGAAACAGTTGCTTGTTAAAGTTTGAATGAGAAATTGTGGATGAGTTTGCGCAATAAAGTTTTTTGCATAAATCAGCATAATTCGGACACACATACTATGAAAAACAGAGTTTCCGAACTACTCACGATTCTATCCTGCTTATCAGTCATCGTCACAAGTACGCACGTAAACAAGAACGGTGAAAAAAAGTTAAAAAATCCGAGAAGAGAGAAAAAAAGCCACGTCGAACGAAAAATAAAATAAGTACGTATCTCCATTGTATAAGGAGCAGCAAAGGCAAAAGCGAGAAAGTGCAACAAAGTAAACCGTTGCGATAAGAATACGTCTATACAGCTGTTTCGAGGGAATCAACGAAGCGACTCCGAAAAGAAAAGAAAAACGTAAACGGAGTAAAATGAAAACGGGGCCTCTCTCGATACCTTGGAGCTGAAGCACGGCGTCGCGGCAGCACGGCGTGTTTACTACTTGCCCCCGTGTGTGCGAGTACGAAGGGGGTGGGTGGTGGTGGTGGTGGTGGTGGCCGTGTGTGTAAGTGCAGCAGCAGCAGCAGCGGGCTACATGCGCTAGCGGCGTCGTCCCCGACAATTACGTGACTGGCAGTGTACGTACGTACGTGCACACCAACACAGACGCACAGAATCAGACACACTACTCACTTGGTATGTTTCTCTCTCTCTCTCTCACTCTGCGGCTGTTTCGTCGTCTCTCTCTCTCTCTCTCTCTCTCTCTCTCGCTCACTCCCGTCGTCGTCGTCGTCGGCAGCCAAGTATTTTCAGCGATATCTCGGTCCCCTTACTAGCTATCGTGACGATTCTTGCTGGATCGCATGCGCCTCGTGGTCGCGTAACTACTCGAGGTTGAAATCGCGTTCCCCGAGGACCAAATTGTCGTGGAAACGAGGAAAAACCGAGGACGTCGGCCGAGCCAGCAGCAGAACGGCGAGTCAGAATAGAGCAGCGCAGAGAGCTCAGTAACTCGCTTGGCTCGGCAGTAGCGCCGCTCGCTCTCTCTCTCTCTCTCTCTCTCTCTCTCTCCCTCTCCCACTCGCGGCTCTGGCTCTCGCTCTCCGAGAGTTCCGGCGCGCTCGAGATGGCGACGACGTCGAAGCGAATTAATAAGGGAATGCCTGCAGTAGCTGTCGGCTACGCCTATGTTACCGTTCGCGGGCGTTAAGTTGGGCGCTCGTATGAACAACAGACTCACCGAGGGGGAAGATCCGTGGTTCGCCGAGAGAGAGACGACTCCTCGACTCCTGGGCGCACTCAGCTTATTGCGAGGCCTTGACTGCTGCTGTTGCTGCTGCTGCTACTGGCGGCGGCGGCACACTGCTACAGTAGTAGTCTCTCTCTCTCTCGCTCGCTCGTGTGTTATAGGGTGGTTTGCGCACACACTGCGCTGCTGACTGAGGCAGGCGTCCCGATTTGCGAGCTCCGTTTTCTCAGTCCGTGCCACACGAGCAGAGCGAGCGATGGCTGGGCTCGCCGCCGCTCATACATACACATAGCAGCAGGCAGGCACACTAACAAACGGCCAGCAACAACGAACCTAGCGACGCCACGCGGCCGACACTCCAACTCCGACCGTCCCGTCTCTCTCTCTCTCTCTCTCTCTCCTTTGGAAGCTAGCGCGTTCGTTCGTTCGTTCGCTGTGCCTGGCTATGGCTCCCTTTGCCGTTCACGATGTACATAATTTTCCGACGCTCTCTCTTTGTCTCTCTCGCTCTCTACATCGAGTTGTTTCCCCCCCTGTCGCCCTCTCCCCGCTGCTCGGTTTCGCGCCGAAGCTTTCGCGCTATATAGCGGCAGCCAAAGAGAGAGAGAGAGAGAGCCAAGCCAGCAGCAGCAGAGTCAGCTACGTGTGGGTATTTGCGTACTTCGGCTGTTCGGAAATGACGCGTCGACTCTCCCTCCCCCCCCCCCCTTTTTTCCTCCTCCACCTCCTCGAGAGAGAGAGAGAGCTGAGCACTCACTCACTCACTCACTGACGGACACGCCAACGAACCAACGAACAACAAGTGGCTAGCAACATGGGGGCTGAACTTCGCTTGACCAACTTACCACACAGAGCTTGCTTGCTACTTATACTAACTGCCTCTCTCTCTTCTCACTTCACTTTAAAATTACATGTGCCATACGGTTTTTGCCACACGAGCTTTTTTTCCTTTCCTATCCGTATGTTTAGCTTATCAATTGGAGTTTTAGGTAGTACCGTGCCTTTCAAGATTATTATCCTTTGTGTTATAGGCGACGATGATTCGCCGCTGCAGCTATTTGCTCGGAAGATTAACGAGAAACGCGAGTCAGCAACTTTCACAAAATGTCTGATATCGCCCGAGAGAGAGAGAGAGAGAGAGAGAGAGAGACCCAAAGGCGATGCGTTTTCTATATCTAGTCGCGGCTTCACCGCAGGGGAGGGGAACTTGGAATTGTAACGAGGAATTCATTCCGAAAACTATTGTTCGGTACGACAGAATTCTCGGGAGCGTTGTATTTTGTATTCAGACGCTGGTGTCCTTGAAACGAGATAGCGGGCTACCAAACAACGACTTTTACTACTTAATTTCACAATCGCGAGCTTTTGCATTTCCCTTGGACGTCCTATACCGAGGTGTAATTCGAGTTTTTACCCATAGAGTCAATGGAGAATTTCGAGGGCATAAGAAAAATGTCGTGGAACAAAAAAACTTGATGTTTTTATAGCGGGGGGGTCGTTCAGCGACAAAGAAAGTAACTGCAACAACGACGGGGTCGTTCAGCGAAAAAGAAAGTAACTGCACACGTGTGCAACCCTCGTAATTTTCGCAACCCCTATGCGACAATTCAAACATTTCGAAAAAAAAACCGAGGGTGAAATTTTTCGCTATCGCGAGAGCTGTGTTGTATATCCTTGGATTAAGCGCATAAATAAAGCAATAGATTCAATCAATAAATAACTCGATGTATAGTCACACACGAAAAGAAAATCAATTCTTTCGCTGACTCCCTATATATATATGTGTGTGTGTGTGTGTGTGTGTGTGTACGGCTTCGAGCAGGAAAAACACGACGTGGAATGTGTCACGAGCGCTTATTATTCATTTTTTTTTCTTTCAATGCACAGTGACGAGGCTAATTTTCTAAGCTATAGAGTAGTTTTTTCTTTTCTTTTTTCGAAAGATATTTTTGAAAATTTACAGCGAATTCGAAGTGTTTGGATTGATTACTATGGGAGCGCGAACGTGATGGATTTTTGTCACGCGTTCGATTCTAACTATAGCTTATTGAGAGTCATTTGAATTTTTTCATTAAACATTTATAGAAAGCGATACATGTAATAACAGTACGTTCTGAAAGGTATATATAATTCATGTACTACTTCTGCTGAAAACGATTTGAAGCTTTGGGAATGTAATTCGGGGCTGCAGTTCGTTAAAATACTTGCATAAATTATTGTTTAATCTTCGAGTATAACGTTCATAAGATTTCAGATGCTAGTGACATTCTTTCTTATTCATGATCATGTAAATGTCGCGTTTAAGTAGTGCATGCAATCCTAAGCTCTACAATCGTAATGAATTCTTCAAACAAGAAATTGTATCGAAGAATCGAAAAGAAAATGATCAAGCCAGTTTGTCGGTTTGTACGAAAGTGTATAGTAATAAAAAACGTTAATTTTTCAATTTCATTTCACGTTCAATTCACGTTAATAGTACATAATCAATTTTCAGTTTATCAGTGCGAGAGCATACATACGTAACGCATCAAAAACCGAGATAAATACGATTGCTGAATGTATGAAAGTTATGTGTATGCTGCACATGTGACAGAGCGGTGTTAACAAAAAATGTACGCGCCGCAGTAAGTTCTCTCCGAGAGTAAAATCAGAATTGATAAAACCTAATCTGATAATTTGTGCTCTCGTGAAATCCTGCAGCAGTTGCAGAAAAACACGCCTCGAAGTGTGTTTCACTTGTAACGTTCGCACAACATTTTCGAGTCGAATTTTCAACGGAAAATTTTGCAAATTTTACTACTTCAATTGGTTTTTCGAATATTCTTATGGAACGAAGGATAAATGTTGGTGTAAAACTACGGCAATCGTTCGAATGAGCTATCTAGCGATTATTTAACTTTTAATTTTTGCGTAATCATAACAATAATATTCAATATTGTTGCAAAAACGGTGGTTAATGTTAGAAGTTTGAGAAATTTTTTCCCTAACTTGTCAAATAGCCCCATTATCCTATAGAGCTTTTAAATTAACGTTAAACTGAAATGCGACAGTTGACGTAAACGAATATAAAATCTTGCTCAATCTTATTTAATGTTTCAAAAATTAGCAGCTCTGGTGTGCGTATTGTACAGCTAATGATACTGTCACTAATTTGACTTTCGACTAATAGCATACGTTGGCTATAACTTTAATTGTTTTATAATTTAAATGATGAAAACTGCGGAAACGCTATATTTATAGACTGGAATAATGACCTTAGCCTTTTTGAATCGCGCTTTTTAACATGTAGATAATTAAAAAAAAATGAATTTAAAAGATGATTTTATAAATAGTTTGAAATTTATATATAATTTTGAATAAAAATTGTGTGTGCAAAAATCAGTGTACAAATGTGCATTCAGCACATTTTGCAATGAAGGGGATGATGACTGAATATACGAATGATAAATTTTCTTGCCATGGTTTTAATAAATAAAAAAATTAACTACTCTAAACAGCCGAACCAACTGTCGCATGGTAGCGTATAATCCTCTAAGAAAACATCGATATACAAACATCGATTTATACTGTAAAGGCATTCAAATGGTATTAATAAGTAATTACGATTTAAAATTCGGGTCAATTAAACTTGACAATAATATATATTACATACAGGCGTTGGTTCCGCATCAATAGACAATAGACTTAGCCTTTATAAGGGCTAAGTTTATGTCTATTGATACATAGACTTAGTCATTATATGAGTTTATGTCTATTGATACAGAACCAACCCCTGTCAGGGCATATTCATGATTTCTCAATTGAGCTGTGTCGTAAATATCATCGTGTTTGTTGTATTGCGAGTGAAAATGCAATCTACTATTAGACAATTAACTCAAAAAAAACATAACCACGAATGGATTGTAAATTCCACTTCTTTCCGACAAAAATAATTTGCCATTTCGAGCATTTCTGTATAATAAACGCCGATTAGTTATTTAGCAAACAGACAATCAAGATGAATAAAAATTCCTCGCTGAAATGCCAATATTTCAATTGAAAATTTACAACCGAGGAAAAATGGAATTGCACTGAAAACATAACTTCGGTAATTTATTTTTATTGATGGTAGAATTGAACGTAACTTTCGAGTTAAATTAGATACTTATCGACCCACCCTTGAAAATCGGCGATGAATAATATAATATTGGTACAAAACTTTTGCCAACTTTTACTACCTTGAGTATATACAGTAAGCCTGGCTTTGATATCGATTTTGCAGATATGCAGTATTGATCCTGTAATTATACGTCGTACTGAAATGGCAGTTAAAGTTTAAGCATTGAGCATACGGTATATTTCCACGGCTTTGAACGTTGAAAATAATAAGTTTGTAAGAGTTTATATATATGTAATGATTTACATTCAAAATGTTTCCATTGACGCAATGAAAATTTAACATTTTTTATCTCTTCTGAAAAATACCATGTCAATAAGATGTTAGTTGATTAGTCACCTGGTCCATGGTAAATAATTTAAAGTATTTTTCAATTTTTTCCAAAGTCAATAGTTGACGATTGGCAGTTGAGTCAGGGTCTATATATGATCGCAGCGTGTAGTTTCGTAAGAAATGGGGAGGAATACGTTTCATCGATTGCTCATCGGACGTCGATAATGTAATTGACTCGTTCCTGTAAGAACACATTGAATAAAATATTTTATTGGTTACTTTCGTTTAATAAACAGCATGACAGTATATCCGAACAGAAATAGTTAATAAATATTCAAGGTTCAATCGTACCTAGATGAATCATACGTAGTTTTGAAACATTTTTACGTTTCGTATAAAAATGTACAGATAAGTGTTGTACAGTAATTATTTCCAAGCGAATGCTTATTCGGTATTCTAGTATTCAATAAAATATTTATTTATCAAAGTTGACAGCTAAAACATGAAAACTCATACAATGATGCTTGTGCAAAAATAAAAATGCAGTTTGCTGTGTACAATAAGGGTTGATGTAACATTTAAAACTGTAATGATAATTTTCCTATGAAACTTCGTTAATTGCGACACAAATTTTTGATTCAATAAGGATTATAGCTCAAAAAATCGTTTCATTGACATATATAACATGGCAACCGTCTATAAAATGTAGAAGATATTAATTATGGTTGCTGTTTTTTCTTCGGAAACTGTAAGACATACTGTTACGCCAGCATTATTTAAATTGACGTCTGGATTTGTATGCGCATAATTTATATACGACATACGTATTTCATTCTCAGCAACTTTCTGAACTCTGCCATTTTTATCAAAAATTACGAAGATATGTGATATACCTACGAAAAAATCATTATACTTGATCTACGGAACACAGATTTTATTAAAATACTTTGCCTTTTTCGTACAAAATAAGTTCATTTGCCGGTTTATTCCATTAACCTGATCGGCATTCATTTTTCTCCCGTACATTTGAATTATTTTATAGCGAAAGATGAGAAAATTAAATGAATTATGTATGATAGCAATGACTTTATAGTCATTTCTATTGATTCGAGCGTGCTGAAGTTTGTCATGCGTTCGATTTCGGTTAATTGATTTTGTCATTTGGAACATCAATCTGTAAATACCTTAATTAAAACCATTCGCAGTACCGTAAGGCTCTTACAATCATGCGAGTTTCCTCGAATAAGGATCAATGGTTGTTAACTGTGTATATACATCGTACAACCAAGGGGATGTGTAAATACTTTTTCTAATACCTCGATACGGTTCTTATAATCAAATTCGATTTTTTATTTTTCGTAAATGAAAAAACTCAATAAATATAGTTTTATACGTTATAACTTACTTTATCCATTTACATTGCTTTAAATGGTTCAATTTCTTATCATATTGTATTCTATTAGAAACGCCCAGTGTAATGTGAATATGAGTTTATTATAATATATCGTCAAAAACAAACATCTAAATCAATTAATCATCGAAATTGAAAAACTACTTGAACGATATAAGCTCAGCTATAACTTTTACATAATATTATAACTTTGAAATAGGCTTAAATTGAATTTCAAAAAGAGGGGCAAAACCAAGTGCACTTTTGAGCCTTTCATAATAAATATATCCATACACACTTTAAGGGGATAACGTAAGATAAAATAAAAAAAAAGCTCTGGTAACAAGACAAACGAACTCAAGTCATATCTTTTTTTTAGTGATTCAAACCCTTTTGCCTTTGCTACCACAGAACTGATGGCAACGATAAATAATTTAGTAATGGTGAGATTTTGTAAGTATAAGTTCACTTTAAAAAGCTTTATTTGCAAAAGCACTGTTTTGCAAATAAAGCGAATAATTCAAAAAATCAGCCGTTATTAGGAAGAATTTATCAATAAATAAGAAGTACAGCAAAAAATTTAACTTTAACATACAGTCTACATTGTTACCTGATTGTTTTATAACAAATATACTACTTTGACGAAGCAGCTAAAATTATATGTAAGATTTTCTGAAACCTTCATGGAGGACTATTGTTCTTGAGTCTACTATAGAAAATCCAATGCCAACAAAGATAACTCAAAAACGACAATGTATATCACTGACAATGAGACAGCTAAAGTGACGTCATCGCCGGCTTTGTAAGAATGCAATAAAAAATGTCGCACATCCGTTTTCTGATATTACTGTTGTATATAAGTTAGAATACGCAAGTTAGTGTTATAGGAAAAAAATTAAAAAAAGCGACGTCCATCATTTATATATTTTACCCTGAAATAAATCTCGTCTTTTACTCCCCTTTTTATAAATGACATTTATTACGGGCATAAGCCATCAAAGTTACAGTATTGATCCCATCGTTTTCTGATCACGTACTTGAGAATACCTACATTCAAAACAAACATGTGCACATACAATACCAAATGACTCAAATGCTTCTCAACGGCATCAATGTAATGCTCAACCCTTGCAATAGAACCCTTACAACGCTACATCGTTTTACGAAATCTCTTCATTCCAATTGATTTCTTGTTATTTCTACAGGTTTTGCGGCAACGATATACGCGAAACTTCGTGTAGAATTTTATTAGTAGATAGTATTATCATACGTTTTTATTTATTATGCCACTGTCCGTTTGTCCGACTTCGGCTTACTTGTGACGTCAGAGAAAACTTATTGATTAGGCAAGCCTGCCTCGCTGATGGCCAATGCATTTAAAGCATTCGAAGTTTACCTTTCCTACCGTAAACTCACACGCTAAAAATATACATGCTTTACTCATTTCTCTGTAGAAAAATGAAAGATAGTTCAGACATAGGCAAATGGTTGGAATTTTGGCTTGAAACAAAAAATACTGTATATTTATCAGAAATAGAATCTAGGTAGTTTTGAAATAATTAGTAACGAATTAATTTTTAGGTCCTTAAATCAAAATTCGTTGATGCGATGCCATCTTAAAATTGATTACATATATTAGGATATTCAAGTAAACAACATCGACGAAAAAAAGTTGATTATTCTGCAGTTCATTCCGAACTATCAGTTTCAAACAATACAATGAACAATCATTCGGAAAATCATATTGTAAGAAACAATTGCTCAAACACGAATTGACATTACAGAATTTCAACATTGCTGAATGAAGTAAAGAAAAGTTCCAAATTCAACATCAAGATCACGGCATTTCAGATTTATAATGTGTTCGTGCAACGATCTACTTTCAACTCCATTCTATCATTTTCATTTACTTAAGTATTCTATACAAAATCATTTGCAATGAAAGACACTATTTCAAAAAAATGTTTGAAAAGTCAAATTCAGAGGCTGACTTAATAAAATGTAACAAAATGTGTTCCACTTCATATTATGTAAACTTGTGAAAATAAATTATATTCGAGGGATTTACAAGTATAGCTTTTTTTGCTTCCAATCTGTAAAAATAAACCGTAACATCAAGATTCTACTAGCATACTAGCATACTTCTAAGGCATAAATTAACTTGTTTGCAAATTATTTTGAACAATTTTGAAAGATACACAAAAAATAATAAAAGTGGCCGAACTTTTTGACAAGGCCTAGACTTACTTATAGCTTTACCTAATTTTTCTATACCAATACAGTCTTACCAAAATACTTATAGAAAGATTGCTCACTTATTGAAAATAGGAAGGGAGCTACAAATTATTTTAGCAATTCAACATTCTACAAGTTATCTTAGTTATTTATCATTTATTTATTTACTCCCCAGACTTGTCAATGTCTGTTGGGCTATCGGATCAAAAGAAATAAACAATTTTGGGATTCTGAATAAACTGTTTTCGTATGTATTTCCATGTGTTGAATTCACCCCCTTTACCCTAATTTTTTTCGATCGTGAAAAAAATGCTTTAAAAATTAGTAAATGCCTGGTATTCTTTTTGTTATTCAATAAAAAACTGTGGGTCTAGATTAAAATATCCGAACAACTGAATAACTGCTAATAAAGCGCAAAGACAACCAAGAAATTTACATTTAACGTCCAAAAGTTAAATAAAGAATAATTAGAAAACAGAATTGAAGTAGAAAACTGTCAAAATTTTCAGGAGTTCCCGTTGTCCAACTTAATATTTTCCTAAATCAATTGTTTCAAACTTATAGAAGATAAGTAGGTAAAATGAAAATCTCCCCTGCAAATTCTCCCCTATAAGTGCATAGCAGTTATACAATGAAAAGAGAAAATGGACTCATATTCTTTGATATTTATTAAGCTGAATAAAATATAATAACGCGGAAAAAATACTAAACGGTAAATTAGATAGTCGACAGTGCGCCCAATCATTGTTAAACGGGTGGTTGGAGTCGCGTTTTCAAAATATTTTCTTATGAACTCTCGATCAAAACATTAAGTCAATGTTTTCTGTATCATAAACACACAATGGTCGAATTAACGACTCAAGTGCGACACAAAAGTATCAATATCAGTAGTAGGAATCTGACGGCGATGGTGAATATTAAAGTACCAAGGGATAGACAATAAAAAGGAGTTATAAACTACAAATAGATGGAGTTCTTCTAGTAAAGTGAACCTAGTGACCACGCGTCCATCCTTATAAGTATCGGCTTATTTATACCTAAACGTGTCACGAACCCGTGAAAAGCTTGCGTCTCATATTGATACTTTCGTTTCATTTGACTCGTTAATTCGACCGTTGTATGTTTGGAATATGTAATTTACCATACCAATTTAAAATATTCAGTCTTTAATTCTCTATATCATTCGTGATCTGAAAGCAAATGATAGTGCGAAGTAATAATCGACATTTCGTTTTTATAAAACTCTATTTTTATGAAAATCTAATAAACGTATACATATTTGATGTATTTCAATAGCGTCCTGTTGTCCAGTTCCTCGTGATTTTTATACACGTTATTATACGAAATCTAGGTTAATCAATAGGGAAAAATGAACCGAATTTCCCCGATTATTGTGTAACTATGCATGAAGGAACATTACAGAAATTAGCACAATACGTGTTTGAAAATTTTTTTCTCAGTACTCATACCGAGAAAACCATCCGTTAAGGGCCATTTAAAGGCTATGAGTAAGGTATTATGTACTTATTTTGTTTCTATGCTTGTTTTTACAAGCATTAATACAATCTATGATCAAAAATATCAAAATATCATCGGTGTATCCAATGCAATTGCGCATGTGACGTTTTTGTAATTTTTTTTCTACTTCATATTTAAGTGACTATTCTCATGTCATGTGATTACTCTCATGTCATAAACGATTTTTGAGTCAAAAATATTGTAAATGTTGCGTTTTTCACTCTACCACGCTGTTCCCCTTCTTCATTACAAAATACAACATTAGATCTGTTGTTTGAGTTTAGGTACATAAAATTACAAATTATTTGAAATTCTGTTGAAATTCGAATTTGCGTTGAAGTACTTACTTTTTGCAATAATGAAGTAATTAAACTCATTATACGCGTTACCACCCTCTTCTCGATTAACCGTTTTAATGCATTAGCTTCAGTTTACTATGATTATGAAATGCACTATATACCTATCTCTAAAACGTTTGGAAGAATAGTGTTTCACAAAGTTCAATTTCTGTAAGTTTGATCGATCGTCGAGTGCGTGAAAGCTCACCCGTTCAAAGAATAATGCTCTGCACGGTTATTACTTGGATGGGTGACAATTTTTCAAATTTGACCTATTTTGGAGAAAAATAAACTATAATTTCACATCAGCTTTATTTCGAGATGGAAGAAGATTATTCAATAGTTTAAATAGAACGAATTTGCTGAGCTGCAACGCATCACATTAGTGTGATCTCCGCAGCCACCCTTGTGACGCAGAAGTAATAATGGAGTTTTTTGAAAAGCTTAAAAATTGTAGGTGGTGCATATTAATCTGTCAAGTGTAAAGAATGAAGTTTATATGAAATTTAGCTCAAGATTAAATATATATGACAATGTATGAAAAAAGTGTGTGACTAGTTCGAAAATAAAATAAATGAACTCTTTAAACTGCAAGGGACGCTACAAGAAGTGCGAAAGAAATATTTTTCCTAATATATTTATAAATTTGGTATTTAGAATACAAATTAGTGATCTACTGGAACAGCTGTGGGAGAAAGCTCGTATTTTCTATAATTTTCATTTATAAACGTACAGTCGAATAAAAATTTCTCAAATAATTGTATAGAAACGGGGGATGAAACCGTAACGAAGTTTAACTTTTAACTTTTAACTTTTAACTTTTCAATCCGTCAAATTTCAAAGAATTTTTTTCCACTGTATTTTCAGAATACTTTTCTATTCATACGCTACATTTACATTTCGTTTATCAAAAAGAGTTTTTAACTCAAGGGAAAATATGCAAGGATTCTCGATTGTACATGTGTCCCACCATTCAATCTTTTTATTCATACAGTGTTGTAATCATCAAAATGATAGATTAAGATTATTTTACTTTTAATTTTGAAATAACATAATTTTTGAAATAACATTATTATCACAGTATATTATAGATGGAGTTGTTTTGATTTAATCATTTACCCATGGGTTTACTCTCACACTTTCTAATTTATCTCATTATCTGAACATAATTTTTCTTACCTCTTTCTTTAATAAAGTATTGTATAAACCTTTATTTTACTGTAAAATTGTGTCACTAACTTGATAGAGTCACTTTCATTAACGACGAAAGCGTAAAATGTTCAGTTACTTGTATATTTCATACTATAAAATGTAAATAATAGCAGCGTCTTAATTCGTCATTAGTTCCCCAAAGCTTTATTAGTTGAATTCACTACACGCAGATCTAACACTATTTTTCTAAGAGCAAATTTGATGGAGGTATAATATAGCCGCGGGTTAACAGGTCAAACATACACCACTGTTTACATTTACATTAAAAAAATCAATGTACATTTAGTCGACTCATAGACACAAAAAGTCACGCCACAGCCTTCGTGGCTTTACTAATGTAGTATTAAAGTTCTTAAGGTGCACTCCATCATTAATGATATAATTTAATTTTTTCAACTAACAGGTCGATGCAGCGTGCTGATTCTAGCATGATCATATTGTAAAAAAAAATTTTTGTATATACATGAGATAGCGTATTGCAATTAACAGATTTCCCCTTTAAGTATAGAAAATAGTTGAAAGAAACATTGAAATTTGAATGAAAAATGATTCAGTTTCTCATTTTATAGAGGTTTTAATGGAAAACGAAAACTCGTGATACATTTTTAACTTTTTTTTGCACAAACAAAAACAAATATCTTATATTTGAATGCTAAGCTTTCGAAATAAGTTTGACAAAATTTTTTAAGCTTTGACACACTTGTGAATGACAAATTATAGCATAATTATTAGCAAATCAGAGATGCTGATGAATATATGATAAAGTCTATAAGATAATTATAATGAATGTACATGTATGATGTAGACGAGTGCGCATATGTTTGACCAAATGGATTGACGTAAAGTGATCTCATTTTGTTTAAAAGAAAGAAAAATGATAAAAATACGTTAAATTCAATTCGAAAACATTCAATCTCATGCTCGTACATACTATCTCCATTGAAAATTTTCGCAATGGCGTTCAGTCGATAAACAGAATGAGTTTCTGGCGCCCGGTCGACCGAGAATTTCCACCCCTACTTTGCCTTTGCGAAAAAAATCCATGTTTTCCATTACGTCTTTGTAAATTATTGACACAAAATTTTTCTATTGTACTCTGAGCTTTTTTGAATACCATTTAAACAATGAGTGCCACGTAACGGTTGATAAGTTTTCGATTAGAAGACAAAACCAATTCAAATTTCGTTGACCGAGATTGAGCCATTCCAGATATTGACTGACGCTACCAGGTCAACCTTGCACTGCCAGCGCTCCGAGTTTCAGTGTGGAGTAAAATATGTCAAAGGAAAACGGCCAGCGCACTTGATGTAACGATGTACTTTTATAATACGTTATTTTTCACAGAATATTGGCGTTCCATGTGCATCAATTCAGTTTAATATATTTTAAAAAACAGCGTTGACTTCAATGCAAATAAATGTTTATTAATGTTCATTATCGTTTTGCTCGCATGTGGTTGATAAAGAACCAAGTGGCGATGGAAAGATATCTTTTTGATAACGCCGATAAGTTGAATGTTACATCAAGTTCGCAGTTTATATGCAAAAGCTCGTTGCTTCGATGTAGTGAAAATTAAAAAATCAGAATCGTTATAAAATTTTGAATATTTATATAAAAATTCAAGATGCCGTTTCAAGATTCACGCATTAAATTTATATTCTGCCGTAGATTGCATACATGATGATAAAGAAGTCGTCGTACCGTGTGGCTTGTAAAGTTTTTTTTTAACTTTATGAACCCATTGATTGAGCAAAGTAGCTTCAGTAACATGCACAATAAAACGATACATGACTCTGCGATACTTTAGTTGAATAATTTATACATTGTTTTGCCAATAGTTTGGATCGAGATAGCTCGAGAGAACAAGCAAATAATAGCTGGAGTCTAAAAAATTTATTAGAATTCGTGTACTTGAAAGAAACTCGATTTGTACTACTGAAAAATGAGTAACAAAAAGTTAGTTCATATATAATTAGATGTATACAAAAATAAAAATATAAAACATATATTATAACTTTTCAAACAACTCAAATTGTAAAAAACTGTAATTTTTATAATTGAAATACCCGAATTTCCGATGATTATGTTGATTTTTGCGGTCGCTATTTTCAATAAAATATAAAATATACGCATCGAATTCGTACGTAATGCAATAACGAACAAATTAAATAAGTAACGATGCATAAATATGTTGTTAAGATGCCGTATACACTGATTTACCGCAGTTGCGGCATACCATACCTACTGCTCATACCGTTATTTCACGTAAGCTGGGCTTTCGAAAAAAACGGTAACTCGCGGATCTGTGCTCGGGACATCTTTGTATAAACATGCGGTAATTGGATTGAGATCACAAGAACAAAAATATTAGTTACAGTGTTTGTTTGACAGTAGAAAGCTCAATTACTCACAAAATAATTTTTTTCTCGCAAGATGTTTGCTAAACAAATCGTTGCTCCGAATAAAATTTGATGTGTATTTTATTACTGTCCTTGATCGCTGATATCGTGAATTTTTTCATTGCATTATGACCCTGTAGTGAGTATAAGATTATATTGAGTAACGGTACAAATCTTCATTAAGGATTACGCACAGCCGGGAACATATAGATGGAGGTAGAGAGCGAACTATTCTGAGAACACCTATTTTTAAATAGCTGCAGAGTAAGCGTATTTGTATCTTTGTTAAAAACTATTACTTGTACGAATGTTATTCGTACTGCAATATTTGAGTAAAGCTGATTTGAATTTGAAAAAATCGATTCAGTTGTTTAAATTTTGCATAAATATACAGAGCTACTAGTCTCTTAAATGAGTTTTATTGATTAACCGACAATCAATTACTAAAATTTTTATAGTTATATAATATGCACTTGAAAAATAATACAATTTAGGTTTTTTTGATTCAACTTCTTTGTTTAAATACTAATACGTGTCGCTTAGTATAAAAAAATTGTAATTTACATGTTAACTAAGATGTTGACTGTCTTGATAATATAATATCACATTACAATATAATATCACATTACATTTCAATCCATTAAAAATTCACATTAAAAGTTATTTGTACCAAATTAATTTGATATTCTAAAACTGGAAAGCCATCTCTGAGACTCTGATTATTCTTGTTTGAGAAAATCTAAATATTTCCACTTAGGGGGAGGCGATGAATGGCAAGCTACTCACATAATGTAGTGTCAATGGCCTTCTGTCAAATATATGAGAATTACATACAATCAAACATACGTCTATAGTATACACTGAATGTATTTTGGTCTTTATTACAGATTTCGTGAATAGTATCAATTTCACCGTTATAGTTATATAGTTTATTGAATTCTGTTTGAAACAAATGAAATGTACAATACTTGATGACGTTGAATAAGATTAAATTATATATTCAAAAGTTCTTCTGTACGATGCAATCAGGAAAAATCTATTTTTGTGATTTTAGAGGACAACTAATTGTAAGTAGATTAATAGTTATGAACGATAAATATGATTTCAGTTTATAACATCCTATCTTTAGAAAAACTAAGTTTACATGTTGATGGCAAGTTTTTTTGTATATAATATTTAAATCACCCAGTAAAGTATAATTTAATGTCTAATCCATATGCCATAGTCATAACTCACTGATTTTTAAAATTTTCAAAATGATTCACGGTAAGCAAAGTAGAAAGCATTTATAAAAAATTTTTAACGAGTAACAAAACATCTGAAAAGGTGGTTCTATTATACAATGCTTTTTTTTTATTTTATCCTTCATTAAATTAGTTAACTTTTCAGCGTGCAGACTTAGTTTCTTAAAAAAACTCAATTTTTACTTTCAAAATTATTAATCATGCACTTATCAAGCAACAAACCAATTTTCTGTAGAGTCTTCATTTCACGTTTTTCATTTAGAAAGTCTGAGTCAGTTAGATTCTCGTGTAAGTTACTATCCTTGCGCAGCGTATTGTACACAGATAAGCTGAGATAAGTATATAAATGTGGTTTTCGTTGCCACGAAGCAAAAAAAAAAGCATAACTCGTATTCGTTGAGAAGATCCCACTGAAACGGCGAATGGTTCTTCAGATTTTATTGTTTCGACATAATAATAATTGAAGATCATTGGATATGGGGTCAAAGTTAGAATATTTTATTGCAATTTATGTTTATTCAATATTAGATCAATTACTGAATAATTGCCATAAATCAAGTAGTATGTATTGGGAAAAAAATTTAAATTACGGTCCTGAGACGCGAATTTTTTGAACTAATTGAAAAAATTGTTTTATAAGTAGTTTTTAATCATCAATTAAATAATCGTTACATTTATTATTAGGCGTTTCTTTCAGAGTACAGAAATTTCCTTATCTTAGTGAAAATCAGGTCAAGTATCTTCTATTTTACTTCGGTTATACTCGAACAGCCTATACTTTAAAAGAATAAGTTCGACTGTCGCTATAGTGCATTGTAGGTTGTCAGTGTCTACTTATTCCTCGAAGATTCAAAAAAATCATTGATACGTAATCCTGGCACTCTCCTATTTCTGCCGCCTCAGTGCAACTTCCTATTTTTAAATTCTAAATTCGAGTTAAAATAAAAGTATAGCTATAAGTATACGTGATTTTTCAATACGTAGAGGTATGCGAAATTTTCAAGGTAGAAGGAAATATTCAATTATATTTTAAGATGAGTTGATATTGAAAAGATCATCGAAACTCGATGAAAAAAACTATTTTTCGTTCCTGTTAAGATTATTGTTTTGAACTAACAATAAGTTTGTCGTGTTTTTCCCCAATTGTGATAATTTCACAATGTAAACATGTAAATAAGTAATTGAGCGCCATGTGTCTTATTTTGTATAAAATGTTATCCAATCTAATTCCAATCTATCAAATCTGACTCAAAGTAATTGCTTCAAATTTCCGAAGTCAAAACTTTTTTCAAAAAATGAATACCCTTAAGGAATAGCATAATGAAAAATAAATACTTCTCTGTATTGAAATATGTGCTAAAAAATAAGAAAATGCTAGATTGTATAGGTATTATAAACCTGTCAAGCACCTGATTGAAACAAAAAATTGGCAAAACACGCAATTGCTTGAGATAATGAAATCAGCATGATATTAAGATAGACCTGACAAAACATAATTTATTCAGTTCTTTTAACTGTAAAATGTACTTAAAAAATCCCCCGTACCGTCCAGATAATGAAAATATAAAAAGAAAATAAATTACGAAAATAACTAATATATCACCTTGTCCCACCAACCTATACATGTTTTGGACTCCATTGTATTACGCCCTATCTCTTTAGAGATCATGGAGAGCTTTTCTACTACCGTCGTGATGGACTTTTCAAATGAATCGATATCGAAAGTATGTTACACTACAGAATTAGATCATTCGTAATCTAACGAGGTTGATACGACTAATTTGATTGTAAGCCAATTGACATAAAAATACTCTGTAACTTTTCTAAAATAAAAATACGTCAATTAATTAGACAAAGTAAATACAAAGAATAATAAGGAAAAATGTCATAAATGTAGTTCAAAATCTCTATAATGATGATAAGACAGACAAAAGTGTCAGACCTAGAGACTATTTTTGTAGGGGAGAAGTGGGTATATTAAGATACTTGATGAAAATAAGTTCCAACTCCGGTTGAACGCGTGAAAATTGAAATTTGAAAGCGAATTCTTATTTCTCTCGGAATACTCTGTAAAATCTGTCCTCTACACAGTTGCAAATTTGAAAAAAAAAACATGTTCTCAAGTTCTCGCAAATCATGTCTCATTTCGGAAGCTCAAAATAAGAATTAAAACAAATTCTACCATCTCTCCTCGGATGCATGAAAAAAGAAATTCAAAGATGGATTCTTGGTTCCTTTTCGAAGCTATAAAAGCTCGAAACTGTAGCTACGTGACAAAAGGGCGTAACTCTTATTGTTATATATATAAGGAGTTATATCCCTTTGGCACGTAGACACGCAAACAAAACCTCTTTTCAAACAGTTTACGTTGGAGATCATTTTTTCATATTTTATTTTTTTGACGTAATTTCAAAATGTTAATTATTTTATCGAATTTTCCAAATTCAAGCAAATATAGCATTGACAGGACAATTCTGACAATAGGAAACAGTAAAAATACAAATAATTAAAGACTTGAAGGAATTTTCTAAAAATATTCACGGACACATCATGGTATAACAACCTATCTTGTACCAAAGCAAAAAATTTAGCGAATGGCGAATCCTGTTCTTTCGCCCATATCCCTTGCTCGCACCTCCCCTTATTTCATCAGGATTATTCCATTACCCTCTATTCTTTTAAAATTACAAATTCTTATTGGAAAATTAAAAAAAAATCATTTCAAAAACGGAATGCCTCCATTTTTTTAATTCAACAATAAGTGAAGTATTTTATGGTTGTGCAAATGGAGTTGGTATGTATTGCCATAAGTCGAAGATTATTTATTGTCATTTATTTTGATCCGTCGACCATTCTAGTCTCAGAATTACCCTAGCACCCTTTGTTATGATTTTCATAGCGGTATGACACATAAATCTACGGCTTGCTGACATAACCATTTACGCTTAACTGGAGATTTATAGTTTCGCGGAAAGAATTTATTGGAGGTCCTGATGATGAGATGAGATGAGATGTGCTGATTTACTTAGCTAAAGCTGTTTTATTTATCAAAGAAACACGCTGGAATCGCATTGTTACCTAATCAATCGTCATGACGTTTGCTTCAGTTTTGTTCGTATTTGTCGATGTCCTGGAACAGAATTTTCGACGAAGCTACTTATCTAGTACCTGCTAGTAAAACAGTAGAAACTGCCTTAAAAAATAATAGTGTAAACATTTAAAGAGGAACATATCTTCAGGATCGAGACGAATATCTTACGCCCTTTATTTGATTCATCAATGCTAATGCTATTCTAAATAAACATAGAGTTCATAGCTATTGTAATAAATACACAAGTAACTGCATTTCATGTCAATTTTACAAACTATGCACTTGAAGTGGCTTCAATTAGTAAACTTTACTTCATTGTGTGTATCGAATTCAAAAATATGAGTTGTTAATTTTCATCAATCCAATTCCAAAAGTTCCTTTTAAATGTACTTATTATCTTTAAAACTTCATTGCGCAAGCACAGTCCATGATATTCGCGAAATTTGAGATTTATATATTCATAATTACGTTGTTATACCGGTGACTATGAAAGCTATTACATTTTTCCCACAACAATCAAAATTATAATTCGTTGATATCGCAACTATAAGTGTCAGAGTTAGGAAATAGGTAGCATAACAGTTAATGCGCTGAAATAAGATAGTTTGGCTATAAATTATACGAAAGCATTATAAAAATATATGTTCAGACAATTCTGTGTCTGTTCAATAATAAGGGTGAAATGCCACTCCGCTTTGACGACTAAAGTACTCTTTGTCCCAGAAAAGTGTAATAAAAACTCCTTGTACAGAAACATTTGCTGCGAGAAGGGTTGTAAACTAGGTCATTTCGGAAAAATTAGTATTTACATTGATCAAACGGAAATAAGCTTAATCCTGATGGCTGGATTATAGCCCTTTTTTAAAAACCTCAACGACATTTTTCATCAAAAATTTTATATTTTGCATTCACAAAAATGGAGAAATAATATAATTTAAGGTAGGTGTACCCAATATGGGACTAGTTTTGAAAAACTGCCATAACTTTTTACCATTAATGAATTTTTCAATGGGGGTGATCTCGTTTAAAAACTGCCCGTGTACCCTTTAAAACGAGCCGTCGCACGATTATTTAGATGAAAGCTAGCTCGATTTATTGCACTTTGAATGCAACTACTTTTTTTGGCATAAAGACAGTGTACCCAATATGGGACTATTAGAGAAAAAGGAATTTCTTCGTATATAAATCATACGAGATATGTATAAGTAAGTTAAAAAATCAAGATTTATCACTTTTTAAGTATTACAAACTAATTAGTACGATGTGACAATGTAACAGTTACATATAAACATTAATTTCAAAAAATATAACGAAAATCGAAATTCTATCATTGACAAGTGGAATAAGAAAATTTATTTTGACTAACTGTCAAGTTTTGTCTCAAGTTACTCACAGAAATTCAAAACTGGAGCATGAAAAAACATTAATGTGGTATTTTTTCGTAATCCATTAATAAATTTCGGTATAGTCCCATATTGGGTACAACCGACAGCAACCAACAGACAAAAGTAATTCGAGCGGTATTTGGCTTATTTACACGCTAGAGAATTTCTGGGGAGTGCTTTTGAAAGGGTAAACGAAGACGAATCGAATGGTGTATTGCAGATTTATGCTAAAATATATTACACTTCTTTAAACAATGAATATTTAGCTGCATGAAATTGAATGAGGTCGACGACTTGCTTGTCTAAAACACTAAATGGCTGCTGGAAAACGGATTTCGCGTTCGGGGATAATTTAAATCGATGGAACTTTCATTATTTGATAGTATAAACAAATGTCTTAGTTTAGCACTGCCAAAGCATCACGAACATATCAAAACCGATGATAGTCCCATATTGGTTATAGTCCCATATTGGGTACACCTACCTTACTAAAAAAACAAAGTGGCTATCTCTAATTATCGAATGCAAAACTGATTCCATAATGATTAAATTCCTGTTATTTCATACAACCCTTACCCATATGCATCATTTTTTATACGAAAGCACATTATTAACAAATATTTTCGACAGCTTAAAAGAAGATGAGTTTCCTTGAAGTTTATACATAATAAATTAGAACGCACAATAATGAAAAGTTGAAATAAAAATTTAGTATTACTGAATAATGATCCAATTTTCATCATTATATTGTCTTTCTGAAATTTTCGTGAATAGATTTATTCAAACTCACTCTATCCACATTCTTTGCTGTGGAATTCCCCAAAAATTATGCAAATACACTGCCAAACGTTTTTATTGTTCAATTGCCTTAACGGCATCATTATCATCCAAATTTACCATTTTATTACACGACTGTAATTGATTATCGACTTCCACTGACAATACGTACTGAACAACTTCATGATTATTTGATTTTTACAAATATTTTTCTCCTCACTCATGCGTTTTACCAGTGCAAAAAATCATATACTCCTACTGCACATCACATACGTTTATTCTTCGGTACATGGAAAAGTAGGCTGAGTTTATTACTCGCAAGAATTGTATAATATCGATGTCCAAGCACCCAAGGACTTTTTACGTGTTATTGAAATTACTTTTGAAGTGTTTAATATTTAGTAACCCACAGTGAGAAAGAAGCAAATGTTTATTCAATAGAGTTACTGACATCAAAAACTTTCTTTTTACCGTATAAAACATTAAACTACATAAATACCTATCAGCTAGTAGTAAACTTTTGAATCATAAGTGAATTCGAGTTCCTATTTAACAGCGTTATAATTGTTACTCGCACCTTAAATACATTTATGCATGTACGGAATGCATACAGCCGAATAAAACCAAGGGTTGAACGAATGATTAACAAGCCCATAGAAAACAACGCACAATGCATTAAACTCCAAACAAGTAGTAATAGCAAACGTGCGAGCAAAAATAAAAAAAAAAGCGAAACGTTTAATATATCGTTGAGCAGTAGCATTCGTAAAAGCTGCAAAACCACATCGGTCGTTCGGTTAATTGCCCACGGGCAGAAACTATACATCGTGGTATAAAACGGCTGTTGTGCCCATTCCAACGAGAGAGCGAGGAGGCATTATATCCTACACGTATATATAGAAAGTATAAAACATCCGGCTGCCACCTTACGCGCGCACCCTCGAAACGCATCCGAAGGGGGTTGTGTATCCTCGTCAAAGCTATAAATACATTGGTCATCATCAAATTCCACCTGTCTAACAAAGCTCGTTGAAGTCGCATTGGAATAAACTGTTAAAACTGGGCCATAAGGCGGAAGAGTCATAGTAAAGCCAACAAGCCCGAGAGAGTTGGTTGAGGAGTTAGTATAGTCGCTCGTCGCGGCTCTCTCGGCCGCCGCGCACAGAGAGCAACATTGAGAAAGCGCAGCGCGGAAAAAAGGGGGGAAGGAAAGACAGACAGAGAGTGAGAGAGAGAAAGAGAGAGAACGAAACGAAACGGGCGTTTGGAAATTCTGTCTGTGCAGCCTGCTGCCTCTGCTGCTGTGGCAACGTCGCAGCTGCTGCTGATACACGCCGCGCGAATGTAGAGAGAGAGAGAGAGAGAGAGAGAGAGAGAGAGAGAGAGAGAGAGAGAGAGAGAGAGAGAGAGAGAGAGAGAGAGAGCGAGTGCCACTACGGGAGGGAGAGAGAGGGGCGACACACAGACATGTATAAAAGCTAGAGAGAGAGAGAGAATATATATATAAAACGACGAGACGCGAACCCAACAGACTTACCTGCTTGCGTTGATATGTTAAGGGCGAATCTTGAGGAATAGGCTTTCGTGTTCAATTGATGGGACTGACGATCCACGTTTTAGGAACGATTTTGGCATTATTTATAATGCGAAATGTATACATGTGGAGAGAGTAATATTTTGTTAAATCGTTGCTCACAACAGCAGCTATTATTGTTTGGGTGGTTTTTGCAAGCTTTTTTTTTCCTCCTTCATTCACGCGAGCTCGTGGAAAAACCGAGGCGAGTTTTCCCATTGGTGCGCGTGACTTTATTATTCAGGAAATGCCCCGACTCTCGATGAATATTTAATTCGCCTTCGTCATTTCTATAAATGGCGATAGCTAAGCTATCTTACATTACAGCCGGTGCGATAGTGTCGGAGCGAGCGAGCTTGTACTACAATATTGATTATTACTATATGTGCTTACGCAACGAAAAGCTCGAGGGAGTGTACATACATACATACATATATACATTATAGCAAGAGAGCTCTGTACGTTGTAAAAGGGGTGAAATTTTCTTTCTCAGCCGAACTTGATTCGTTGCTTTATATATATATACTTTCGAAGGTTGTTTCGTTGTTTATGAAATTGTACGAGACTTTGATTGTAAACGTGTATACGATATTTTTTTAATGCATCGTTCAAATGCTTAGTGGGTCAGGGTTGAATATATCAGACTTTTTTTTTCGAGACGGAGGTGAATTCTCGCAGTAAGAAAATGAAAAACTGAATATTGACCGTGAGAAAATGCAGATTTTTCATGTAATTTCACGAGCTCTCGAGTGCCAAATATTGAACAAAGCTTGATTAAATTGCTTAATATTTTGATGTATAATATTGATCGTTTGTCCTATCATGTTATGACGCTGACGAAAATTGATGTGCAGTTCTCGTTAATTAATTCGTAATTAAATAGATCAGATTTGATTCGCTGCATACTAACATTTGCATTCTTTACTTTTATGTACTACAACCACACTATAATTAGCTGAACTTTTAAAACTTTACTTGTGGTTCTTGTAGTTTGACAACTGTTTGACATAAAAAAAAAATTATAAATTCGTACTTGAAATAATCAATGTACAGTACTTTGTGAGTTAAGACGTACTTGATTAAAAATATAGCAGTAAATTGTTAATAATGCTTTGAAGTATCATCAAACAGAATATATGAGAATACGCTTGGCATTGAATTTTTCAGTGTCTATAATATAGAGTTTAAAAACGCAAATCCGCGTATCTCTATAATAAATACAGATCCGTGTTTCTGTACGAATAGATGTACATATTTCTATTCAGTACTATGCCCTATCGAGTGCCTCCTAACGGAGAAAAAACACCAACAAGTAATTATAAGGCCTAAACGTCAGAAATGTGTCGAATGATTCACATACGATGAATTCCAAGCATATTATTTGATGCGGATACAATACAAACATATCGATGATATGTACTTATGTATTTGTAGTTTTAATCATCCTATTGCTTACAAAAGTACCGCAAAAAAGATTTTATAGTCTACAAATAAGGGATGATAGTAGACCATTGTCGTAACAAGATCACACAAAATCGACAGTAAAAGCAATCTGTATATAATTAGAAAGAGATGCACGCTTAAAAATAAGTAGTAAGTTAATTTTCGTCAGACAGGAATATCCTTTTATATTTTTAGTTGCTTACATTCGAACTCACCCTTAGAACCGTACCATTTTTACCGTATTCATATCACTATCCTAGCTTTGATACTAATCAACTTACAAATTAGTAAATTATTTACATTGGCATATAAAAAAGCAATAAATGTTGTACATTTTAGTCTAGACTAATTCATTCTATTGTATCTGATTTGAGCGAATTAATCAATCTTTCATACAAATTTCCTTTTTTTAATCGTTCAAATAGGAATTGTAATACAATAAAATAATTCTGCTTTTTCAAATTTGTCGTTTACCTTCATTAGATGCACCTGTCAATATAGATGTTTGAGTTGTCAGACCGAGCGATACTAATGCAGCTAAACGTAATGAAGGAGAAAAACAAGTTTTTAAAATTTAGAAAAAATGTACATTTTAAGTGATAACGATCGGTTGTACGTTGCTTATTTTCAGAAATCCAACTTGAACTGGATAGTCGTTTAGCCCCACGCTTGCTTGGATGTAGGTCAATAGAACGGGTCTTTGAAACTATATATTTCTGAATTTGACATAATTTAAAGAATTATTGCTTTAATATAGAAATAATTTATAGGACAAGGACAATCACATGATTATTGTTAGCACTGAAAAAGGGCGAGCCTGTAAAAATTGACTTTGAAACATTTACTGCAACTTTGAGGTGTATGTGAAGGGTAATTATAAGTTACATTAAGTCGTATCAACGAATTAGATTGGAATCCTTAACTCTTTCTCGTTGCATACTTTCGTATTCAACGTGAAAGAGTAAAGATAAAAGGTAAAATGACAGGTTGCAGAGATCATTTTTGTAGCAGCAGTGAGTACACAGTGCCAGCCAATTAAAAGGCTATGCGTTAAGTAGTTTATAAAGTGAAAGTCGCGCGTTCTTTCAAGTACAATCCGCACATTTCCCACGTTAAAATATAATCTCCTGTGTGAAATTGCCTTATGGAGATTGTACTTTTATTGCAAACTTAAAACACAAAACTAGTTTACAATGTAGATTGGCATACTACAATTCTGCAATTCTGAACGTTTTGAATAAAGCTATGCCATCACAAGATTCACACCCTTATAGGAAAATTTATATTATTTCCGGTTTTTTCTTATTAAGAATGCGGAATCTTTCATTTTACAATCCTCTCTATTGTTTTCTCTGTCATCACCAAGGAGGGAGTAAGTATGACTTGAAAAGTTTTTAACTGCAATTGTTTGCTCTATATGCCATATCGTTTAGATTCGTATGAAAGTGGGAAGATATTTTGAGCTGTTTTACCAAGACCCTTTTGTACAAATGAGTTTGGTAATAAAAGATTTAAAAAAACCTTCCCCTGGCGTGCATGAAGTTCAATAAAAAATAATTGTTTTTTTTGAATCAGTTGAAAAGCAATTTACTTTATAATATCTGTGTCTTCCTGGAAAAAGTGGACAAGTCACTTTTTTGAACATTTTGTGTTAACAATGGTTTTCATATCTTTGAATGGTCTTCTTTCAGACAAGCTCACCCCCATAGTTCAATTGTTTATATTTATCAAGATATGGCGGTGTGCATAAGTGGACAAGTCTCGAATCTGAAATGTTGTTCCCGACAAAAGTGGACAAGTCGATCAATATTTATAATTGTTAAGGCTCTACCGCTTTATTTTTGTTTGGGAAATGAATTTCGGATGATATAACACACTGTCTATCATGTGAATCGAAATTTTATTATCTGTTTGCTCTATTCTTCGCATTAAAATTTTATTCAAATTTAATTTCCAGGTTTGCAAAAGTGGACAAGTCACCGGCATAACTAGACAAGTGAATGTTTTTTGGAATTCTCCAAAGTATAATAGTGTTCATGCAAAAACTACATATACAAAATTGTTCGTCTTGATTAGCTCCATCAAATGGCATATAAATTTTTTGATGTCTATTTAATCCTAATCTTGTATTCAAGTTCGAACATAAAATGGAATTTTTCTCAAAAACTGAAAAAAGTAACTTGTCCACTTTTTCCGGGAAGCCACAGATATATTCTTCAGAAGTGAAGCACGAAGGTTTGCATAGTTTAAATATTAAAAATGAAATGTACAGCCTAATATCAACATTATTTATGATATACATTCCAAAGAAACAAATACAATATACCGTAAGGATATACATAATCAATTTGTAAACATTATGAAAATCATGTTACATTTTGTAAAACTAAATCATAATTAAAATGATTACCCCGATATTGTCATTATCGAATAACGCAGAGAAGTTTATTTGGTTTGTCGAGTTTGTTTACACATTTCGGGATTCATTACGGTTTCCCTATAATAGCGTCCAGATTCACTGCACTGAGTCGCACATAAATCTCGTGACGCAAAGCTCATAACTTTGCAACTTCGTTTAGTCTTGATGTATGACGCGGTTTCCTCGGAAAGCCGATATTGCGACGTCATGATATTTTCGAATGGATGACGACAACTATGTAGTACGCGAAAGTACGCGAAAACTATGACATAAGTAACTATAGTTATTGAACATTCATATAAGATTGAACAAAACAGGAATTACAAATTGCCTCAGTAATGTTTCCTTATCTAATTTATTTATTATTTCAATATTTATAATTTTGCTCTTGAAAATATTGTCAACTAATATTATAAATATGCTATTTGCGAATATTCTATATCATAAAAACAAAATACTGTCTTGGCATTCATAACAACGAAAGCTCTATTTCGAAAGGTCTCAAAATTGCTATATGATTTAGCGCCACATAAAAATCTGTATCCGTGATTCACAATTGTAATAGTGTAATTGTTAGAGATAGGTAAAAGTTTGGTATAATTTTCACAAATAAGTATACGAGTTTTCGCGGATATGGTAATGGGTGATAAACTTAAATTTTAGTTAAAAATAATGAGACTGTATTAAGATTTTTCTTAATAAATCAAAAATTGGTTTATCAAAAATGTTATTTTTCAAATTAGAAAAGTGTTTCCAGTTTGATACCAATATTGGAACTATAAACATGGAGCTTGGAACATTAAAATTCTCGAAACCTTCGTTCTCTCTCCTTCCCACTTTAACAAGTAAAAATTTAGATCTTCTAGTGGTCATTCGACATAAACGAAATTGTATTTATACTTTTTGATTTTGCAATTATGATTATTTATAACACGTACTTTTGCACGTAAGCTTTTTTCATTAAGAAAGAATCATTTTAAGATTCTGTGAACTTGCTTTTCTCATAAAAATTGAAATTTATTGAACTGTACTTTTTTTGAAAGTTCTTTCAGATCCACCCCAAAAGTTGCCATAAAGATCTATTATGGTTATTGTTTTTTTTTTTTTTGCTTTCTTGAAGAGAAAGCTTTGTAACAGTGAAAATTTTTCATTGCACAATTTTGATGTTTTTCTACGTTTTCGAGGTCACTGATTATGAATATGATGTTTTTATAAAATGTCCGGATCCCCAAAAATATGCGTATGTGTGTATGTATGTATGTGTGTATGTGTATGTGTGTGGTCACTTGTTCTTTCCTTCTTTGTCCCCATGATTACATTTGAACGGCTAATTAAAAAATTTTTGCTTTCGATCAAATGTTACGACCAATTGTAAAAAAACGCTGCCAACTGCATTGGCGGAGTGCTTCCTGGAAGAGTTATATGAACTATGATTTTACTTTTTATTAAG
>JAWWMK010000032.1:13304287-13325593 GCA_035047105.1 Galeopsomyia nigrocyanea | reverse complement strand
AGCGCGTGCCTCTAATATGAAAATTCGGACAAACGGTGCCGAATTATGGCAGTTTTTTTGTGGAATTGCTCATATAGCAAGCATTATGAAACAAAGTCATACCTGTAATATCTCTTATACAATTCCACAAAACTCTTCTTTGCTCGTAATCGGGAGCGATGAAATCCGATAAACCCATATTATTATTGAAAATAGTTGCCAATGGGTATAAACGTTCGGATGTATATTAACTAGAATATAAGCGCCGTATTCTGTGTTGATGTATTCTGAAGTCTCACATGACATATACAGAAAGTATAGCATTAAACTCAAACTCATTGTAATCAATTTGATTGTTTCGCTTCAGAATCGATTTATAAAATAATTCCTTTATTTTCTATACAGTTATTTGCTATGAAGGATACTTAAACTCCATTGATTTTTTTAATTATTCGAGTGCGACAAACGAATCATAGAAAAAAACATTGATATAGATACAGCTGATGGATCACAAGATGTATTTTCATCAATTAATTCTACGATCACTTAATATTTACTCAAGAATTTATGGGATATTAGTTTCAGTATGGTGTTTTTTTTTTGTTAATACTTTAGAAAGATTATATTAACGAAGATAGACGCTAAGCGTTGATTATATTCATATCAACGGAAATGTAATTGATATTTGATTCATAATTTGAATTAATTGTTTTTTCTGCGATATGTACATACTTTCAAATCAAATTTATGCTTGTAAGTTTAATAAGCAATTCATGAGTTACAAAAATAAATAGTTATAAACTCTTGAAAATAACGCATTATACATAAGTTCGGCTCTAATCAATGAATTAGAAAAAATCAAACTATCCAAGTATCTTACTAATGAAAAGTAATTTCGATTGCGATATAAGAAGACGCTAAATTATTTCGATACTTAAGCGTTTACTTGGTATCGTAACTAGCGTTCTCCGAACATTCCTAGCAATAAAATACGAGCGAACACATTAAATATTATTTTTAAAAAATGCATTATTTTGCGAGTAATGTTGATAAATTGAAGATAACGATCATAGTGGCCTTTTTTTTCAGCACTGTATTTATTTGCCGATTTACACAAGCTGCTTGATGAACTATCGAGTCTATTGTTGTTCTTCATGATCTTGTTATGTGTACCATCTATCGTATTGTGTATTTCTGATGTAAGGACCTCGACTTTCACAGTTTTTCATTACGTAATTTTTTTTTCAAAGCTTGTTCTAACAACAAATTTAATAAAGTACTTTACTATTGTAGATTTATGCGGCATGTGATCGCTACTTACTAATCTTTCGACTGTTCGTTTTAAAGGTAATCTTAGGAATGTTCACGATGAAAGTTGAAAAGTTCTTACTCAAATGAAAATTTTGACTGCATATTTATACTAGTTAATGGTTATTGTTACGCTGTTGTCTTCCTTTATTACTATGAAAAATGAGTAATTACTATCAAACCTATCAAAGAATTTTCCTGACCTATTTCCTGAGCCATTCGTAGACGGTATCAAAATATCAAAATCAGTGGGTATATTTTTCCCTTGAAAATTTTAAAATATTCACAGCTATGCATGGCCAATGTTTTATTGAAGGCGTAAGATATGCTAATAAAAAAGGGGGCAAGATCAATCAAGCGGTTCTTCTGAGGTAGTTTGTATTTACTAGAGTGCCGATAGATTTTCCACCTAAATGATTTTTACTGGTATTATCATGATGTAAAAATAAATTATGACATTGAAGACAAAATAAAATGTACAAAAATGTGAAAAAACGAATACATGCTATCTATAGTTATTAATGAAATCGCTATGTTCAAAACTGCTTCAATAACTGTAAAATGACTGACAATCTTTCGATAAATGGATAGAGTAATATACATATTGAAAGAAAAAAACTACAAATGAAAATTTATTTTTTAAATTAAGTCACATTTATAATTTTACACATACACACTTGTTGCCCAAAATATTCAATAATAGTACATTCACTGATGGTAAAAAAATATATTATAACATTATGTACATCGTGCAACATTTATTCATGAACAACAGCAGCTTTGTTCTTATGTACACGTACGTTTTTTTAATAATAAAACAATGGCATCGGCAAGCTAGTCGTTTATCGATCGAAGTACATCGCATGTTGTAAAAAAGTTGATTGAAGTCGATTATTTAATATCTCAGTCGGATTATGGTATATTTGATCATAAAAATTACATTTTAGCCACAAGGCTAACCAATTTGATTCATCGCTTACGAAAATTTTACATGACAAATTTGTAGCAACAATCTCGTAGTGAAGAAATAAAAATCTCACAATTTATCTTATCACATTTACATGATATTGCCTTTCTAAAAAAAACTGATTGTCATATTAGCCGTTACATGTCGCTCGATGTTAATTTTTCAGTAGATAAAAATAACGACGAATAGAGCTAAAATACTTTAAATTTTAGAGTATCTTTTTAATCGATTACACGATATTTATAGCGGAAAATTATGCTTTGATAAATTACTGGGTAAGTTTATGAAAAAAAAGAATAACTCATCTATACATCAGAGTCCATGCAACTTTAATTTGGGAATGAGTGAATCGTATGATTAAAAAATATACATTTTTTATCATTATCAGTCTGTATAGTGTCACAACAACACAAAATAATGTGCTACACTTTTAGTCTATGATCATAGAATCAATTCGAAATAATGTACGTTTTATTCCTTTATATTAAATTTTGATTCTTTTTTTTTCTTTTAATTTTTATGGTCACCTCATAATGTGACGTTAAAATTTTTATAACACGACCTATTACATGCAGATTATTGAAAATGGACAGAGGACTTTTGACGGATAATATTAAACTTTTTTTAAAAAATAAAACAAACAAAAACTTACATAATAAAAAAAAGTCTAAGAAAGGCATCCCTATAAGCCCGTCAAAATTCAAGAGGAGTCTAGAAAAGTATGACGCTATAATAGATTTTTCAACGAATATAAAATCGAAATAGCTTAAATTGTCGAACGACACGATGTGCCACTCGAATGTATAAATCTATATAAAATTATACAAACTCCATCGTCCATCTCGAGCCATTTCCAATAAAACTGTGTCTTACAATTTAATATTGATTAAGCTAATCGAGTCCAGGGCTCATTGTCAACCACGTATCACACATGCTTCGCAGGAACACCGATGGACGCGTTTCGATGTCCGTGAGTATCTCGCCTTGTTGCTAATCGAGTGTTTAACTCAAGTTTTTACGCAGTCTAAATTTTGGCTCTGAAGTGAACCACGTAACCGACACATATGACGCTCATTTCACAAACTCTAATACTTACACTTTACACTAGAGTTTTTACAAGTCTAGATGTTCTTTTAATGGCACTTTTGCTACTTCGAAAAATATTCTGAAACAAAAAAGTTTTATAAAATAAATACTTTACGTTCTCGGTTAAACATTAAATGCAATATTATCAAAACAAAACAAAAACTTGCTTGTGATTGTATTTGTTTCGGACAGTCGAAAGTGCCTCCTTGTGCTTCTTGTGCAGACCCTCGTTCAGGATGAGAACGACGTCCGTGAAATCGGCCAGTTTGTAGCCTGTGTAGTACTCTAGCGTAGGTGTCCAACCACCCAAGTCTTTCATTTGTAACGCGATGAACAGAGCTGCCGATGCCATTTTACTATCGCTCAAGGATATCGTCGCGTAGTCCATCAGTGAGTACTCCAGAATATAACGGGCTAACGTCAGCGTTGGCATCGAGACCTTGGCACACTAAAAAATTCACACAGAAATTAGCTTCAGTTAAAAAATGACTTGAAACATAATGTTATTTATTAAAAATTCAATATTTTTACGAACCCTGGCGTAACGTCGCAAGAATCTGTAGGATAAGGGTATCCCAAGATCAAAGTCCATCACCTTGAGAATACTTATCTCCATTCGCACAAGCTCCTTACTATTATAAGCACCATCACATATGTACAAAAAGTCTTCTATCATTGGAGGAATCCTCTCCTGTAGACAAAAAACAATTTTATTACATAAAAAAAATAATTTCTCAAAAGCATATTATCGCAATCAATGTTAAACTCACGTCGTATTTGCTAGCAATAAAAAGACTAGCGGCTCCGAGCAGCTGCAGCGTCTCTTTTCCTACAGTAACCTTGGTCAGATAGAGATCGACTAGCTTCACAGCCAAGTAGAGAGTCTCGTGGTTGAGCTCGAAGGACTCTTGCACCGCGACCATCCAGTCGACGAGGAGAGAGCGCATCCAGCGCGACAGGCACACTTGACGCTCCATGTAATCAGTCACGGGAAAGAGACGCTCCCGTTCCTTCAAATACTTGAAGATGTCCATAGCGTAATGCGACACCTGGTATGGGTCGTTCCAATTTTCCACGTCGAAGTCCCATTGCACGCTTGCTGGCAAGACTCTGCTGGGGATCGGGTTGCGAGTCTTTGGGGCAGTGGATTCCTCTTGAACAGCTGGATGAGCCGCTTGTTTATTTTCCGCTGCACTCGGTTTCTTTTCTTGCTCCTGTAATGATATAATTGTTAATTTTATCTTCCACGCAACATGTATAAATTACAAATCGAACAAATAATGCTTTGTTATCTTTTCAATTTGAAGTAAAAACATTAATGACCAATCATAGTAGAAAATTGAAAATTTGATAAAAATTCATACAAATATTAACGTTACTTATTCAAAATTTCGAATTTGAATTCAAAATTCAACGTCTTTTTAGAGCTTCATAACGATCATTTACTAGTGAACCCCCTAACTTTCACGTGTAACGATTTTACCGCACATCGATAACCTCCCATAAAGTGAATGTTATATTCATATTTTAAGAAACAATAGTGAAAATTTATTAAAAATTTCTTATTGATTCGGACTCATTGTGTAATAAATTGAATTGCAAAATAATCATAAAAGAATAACTCACTTTGTTCGTCCTCGATAACCGTTTGGCATTCTCCTCTGGTAATGATTCTAAGGCACTGACATACAAAGAACTCTCGTCCGATTTTTCTGTATCCAAGCTCCGCCTCACATTAACAACAGCTTTGCTCTGTACTTCTACTTTGACTTCCTCTTCTTTTTTTGTAGAAGGCTTGACACGCGCCACGTGCTGATGTTGGGATTGTTTCTGCTTTGCATGAACATGACTGTCTTGTTTTGGTAAAATTTTATCTAAAGTCTTTGCTATACTAGTGGTTTGAGCAACAGTCTTGACATGTTGATGGTGAACAACAGCTTTTTTCGTTGCTTTCTTTGTATCATGTATTTGAACCCCTATAGATTTTCCTATGGCCTGGAATGAGATAGAAAATAATTATTAACACTTGAAGTGATGTAAATTATCGTATTGAGAATATTGAATACATACATTTGTAATGTTACCAAGAGCAGAGCGTTTTGCTACTTTGTCCTTTAGTGGAGAGGCATCAGCTTTCCTCTTGATTCTTGTATCTTTGAACAGAGTAGGTTGTGGTTTTTGTACTTGTATTTGTACTTGCACTGGCACATTGATGTTTGCAGCAGTTTGTCGGGTAGCTAGCCCCCGTCGTGTTACAACTCCACTAATAGTATTGGTCGTGGCTGCCTTGGCATGCGTATTCAGTACCTTGGGAGGTGGCATTTTGGAAATACAAATGTTATTCCCGCTTATTTCTGAAACATAAAGGAGATAAATTAGTGATCAAGATTATTTATCATATACATAAACTTTTGAAGCTTTAGATAATCTTGATTCATAAGAAAATGCAATTACAATTTTTTTTGTATTTTGATAATTAGGAAAAATTAATTTTTGTTGAAAATACGTCTATTTTGTTGTAATGTTTGAACTATAATAAATAAGGCTCAATATATCAAGTGTTCTGTAAAGATTGAATAGTGTTTAGTTTCATAAAGTAAAAGTAAGTGAATACCATTATTGTCAATCGATTTGAAATCCTCACGAAAATTATGTGTTTCGCACTCACTCAGTTATTCAAGGATTCATGAATCAGAACTTATCGTTTTCATAAAAAACAAATAAATTAATTGAATGAATATTTCCGTATAAAGTGTTGAGATTATTGATTCCTAATTGACATTCATAAAGTTAATAAATTTCATAATAAAAAACAAAAGCAAGATTTAATACAATTTTAGGTTAATCACCATGATAGATTTATTGATTGATATTGGGATTTCAAAATAAATTAATAAAAATTAAATCCTTTTAAACTACACCCGATCGACTCACTGAATTAAAACTCTTCGAACCAAGTTTTCATTTGCATACAAAATGTAATGTCGTTAAAGAAAATATCACAAGAGTCTAACAAAGCGGAAAGTTAAATTTTCACTTGGGAAAGTCACCGGAACAAGGCGTCTCGGGGGTAAGAAATGCGGCGTCGCGTATGCTGTAACCGTCACCTCGCAAACGAAAAATCGATCGTCGACACACGCGCCCGTGATGCCCGAGAACTCGAAATACGCGTTGGCTTTCAATACTTTAATCCTACGGGCACTCAAATCACGTAAAATTCGCACGAGTTTCAGTCAGAAATTCCGAGAAATCTAAAAATCAAAGTCGCCTTGACGAGGCGGCGCGTACACTTTGAGTTGCACATGGCGGAAAACGCGCGGGAAGGAAAATCCTAGTTTTCCCGGCGGAGGTCAAAAATCTTTCTCACACATGCGACACTAACCAAGAGAAACAATATATGCCGTGGTCCGCTCAGCCTCTCGTTCAACGGGGACGCGATCGACTTTTTCTAACGTACTTTCGATTTGTGGGAAGCCATGATGAAGCGTGTTCCAAAACAATGTGTGACTTACTTGGACTGATAGGCTATCGTCTCGGAGAAGAGCGTCGTTTGGAATTCTCTCCGACCTGATGCTGCTGGATGTTGACAGACGCAGCCCGTTAAATCGTCATCTCTCGAAAATCATCGTTGTACCTCGTCGTCGGCTAGGGATGGATTTGGTGCGATGAACAAAACGCTCGCTCGAAACTCTCCGTCCGTTGCTGCTTGCGGGCTGTTGCGGGTTGCGGGCGACGACTACTGAAGTTGACGCCTGTTCAAAATATTGTCGGAGACCGTTGAGCTCCACGCCCATTGGACAGAAATCAAACGGTCGCCGGCCAATAGAGCCGCTTACTTACAGCGACACTTATACCGTCTGCTGGTAATCAAACCTCGTGGCGTCATCTTTTGACCGGCGGTTTGAATGTTATTAATCAATTTTATAACCTTTCCTCGATGCGTCGGATAAATTGCTACTCATCAATGTTTACTAAATACAATAATCTATTCGTAGAATCGAAACGATATCAAAATTGCGAACGATTACGAGTTGATAATTCAAATTGAATATCGTTTAGCTGGCGTCTATTTCAAACCAGCTGTTTGTCTGACCGTCGCGTAACCTCGAGCAGAGTTTGCGCTTATCAAAACAGCCGCAGAGCAGACGTCAAAAAAAAGTGGAGTCGTGAAAGAAAGAAGCGCGTTGCCTTTTTTCGTCCGAATTTGTTAATAACAGAACTCGCGTTGTTCATAGTTCGCGAGCGAAAATGCTGCGAGCAGTGTAGTGCAACGTGAGAAAAAAAAGGAGCTCGCAGGTGATTCGCACAGCAGCGGCGCCGGGGGCAACGACGCGTTTATGCGACAACGTGCTTTGTCTCTCTCGTGCGGTGTGTATACGTGTGTGCGTGTACATCGCCAATGCGAGTGTCTGTGTGTATTGTTTCCTTTGACTAGAAATCACACGGCTCCTTTTAAATTTCGGTACGCACTACGCATTCTCGTGTCCTGACTTGCTCCGATTTTTCCGTTTGCCCCACTCGTGCAGCGTATATACTTTCTCCTTTTATATAATTTTTTTTGCACGTACAGAAACTAACCAGACTCAGTTTGCTCTTTAATGATTCTGTATATTTTTTTAATTGGCTGATAGCTGTCTCGATTATGTGATTTCAGTTTTACAGCTCGTTTGATTAGATACCAAAATATTATGATAATGTTCGCGAAGTACACAACTTATTATACTTACATACGTTATCGAGGATTGAGTAACGTATTTTGAAAACAAGAAAAATGAGTAGAACGCTTGTAGAGAGTACTATACAGCATCCCGATACGTCATACGAATATTTATTTCTTGCTACAGCGAACAAGAAGACGATTTATGCTAGCATTTGATTAGACAATAATAACGAAGTTTAAAGTCCTTATGTTTGTCAAGTGAAAAAAAGTTTTAAAACTTTGTCATAGAAAAATTGCGATGCAAGAAGAAACATTTATTGTGAAATACGTTACGGCAAACAACTGTTTTGCGTATTTACCAGAGCACTGGCTTAGAAGATTGTCTTCTAAGGTGAGTGTTTAATTATTCACTTACATATTTGAATAGCAGAGATTGGTAGATTATATTGATTTCTGTGTTTATTTATATTTATTATTTATTCGCAATGAAGACTTACGTGTAATCAGAAGTATTGAAAAAAAAATCCGAGAGCAGCTGGAAAAAAACGGCCGTTGATTGATCAAATCAAAGATCAAACTCTCGAGGCTAAAGTAGTTCACTGTAGTTACGCCGCACAGTCAATCTCTACTTTGCCGATCGCTTACTTTTATTTGATATCGGCTGTTGATCTTGATAATTTACTTATTAAATTGCACAATTGATTTTTTTAAAACTGATATTGATATAGATCGTAATTAGTTCTGTTGCGTTTGATTTTTTTTTTAAATTAAACGGCATCTTTCAGCATGCCAATATTAAATAGCATTAACTTTTTTATTATAAAATTCTATTTATTATTGGAAAATACTTGAATAATGTATTCAAAATTTTCAATTATTTGTATTACTTTTTTGTTGAAAAACGGTTTATTTTTGCGTAATTCATCATGAGAAATGCAAAAGCATACTAAAAGAATAGAGTATAAACGTTAATTTAAAGGTTTATAAAATTCATTTTTTAAATAAATTGCAAACAATGTCAAACTTAAGCTACATAAATTCACCGCAGTATCATAATTCGCCATCAATAACCGACTAATTTCCCCAGAAAATTATCGCAACGTTCAATGTAGATAAACACTTTTGAATATACATATATTTGACTGATCCGCTGCCGCTTCGGCGGTGTGAAATTATGTTTATACGGTTTTTGCTCTCGGCGTATTTATTAGCGGCTTTCATGACGATTCCACGTTCAATTTTCGCAATATATCGCTGCTGGTGATAATGTCGTATAAAGTTTGCTATTTACCACGACTGAGTTAATATGAATCAAAATGTGCATTCGGTTATACACACTCGCGTTGCATTGGGAGATTAAATGGACTCTGATTAATGTTTCGCATATTTTTGTTTTGCTTGTAAAGTAAATTATTATCTAACAAAAAGTACAATGAAAAATTACTGAAGTAATTTTATTTTTTCGTTTCGTTCTTTATTATTTGTAATTAAAACATGTTTTTACGTGTAATTTAGAAACTTAGAAAAATTACTTTTCTTTTCATTTGCAGTGTAAATTTGTGATAGTATCATGATTTGGTTTTTCAATATTTGATAATCGTTCAGCACAATTTGTTATTTCAAAATTTATAAAGATACTAAATCATAATTCAACTTCCAACTTTAGGTGCATTTGCAAAATGGAAAAAAAAATCCACGATGAAAAAGCGTGAAAATTTTCAAAATATATATCTTCTGTCCTTTCGGCACAGTAGAGAAAGAAACGATAGTAGAGCGATATTTTTCAGCCATAGCCAGTTCTTTTGTGCTTGATTGTTCGCAGGCGAACGCGCTGAGAGTGCAGCACAATGACGTCAATTATTACTTATCTTGGTACGCGAGGCCAAGTCCTGATAACTCGAGGCTCTGCCTGAGCGCGACATTTGCAAGGACTTTAAACATTAAGGAGGGCGATGAGGTCTTTGTGTCTTGCGTCGAGGCGCCACCCCCCTTAACGAGCCTCGCCGTCGCTCCTAAAAGCTCGCACGACCGAGAAATACTGGTCTGTATACTCTCTTCCTCTTTTCCTCCTTATAGCGGGCAACCCTTTACTTTTATTACTATTTTGCCTTATCATCGCTTTACTTTTGAGACTCGCGGCATAATGTGCTTTTCAGCCCAGACGTTTGTTCTATTTTCCTCTTCGTTTAATTAACTGTCGCGTTGGTCGACACTGTTTTACAAAACTGATACTCGCTTTTGATTGTTGAGAAAGCTAATATCAATCGCCAGAGCAATATTTGACAAAACTTTCTTTTTAATCAATTTTTTTTGCAGGAGCTACAAAGTGACGCTGTTCAAGCTAATTTGTTAAACCAGATAACAATTGTAGCAAAAGATCAAACAATCGTTGCTTGGGTATCGAAGTTTCTATCTGTTACGCTAATTGTTAGTAAGTATCAACAAAAATTTCTGCTTCTCTAGTAATTCTAGAAGTGTCTATTTGAAAAATTAGTATCATATCGGCAATTGTATGGAATTTTCGTCGACTGCAAAATTAAGTTTGTCTTGTATCTATAATTGTTGTAAAATATACCGATTGAATTTTAGTCGTTGCGATAATGTAACATATAGGAGCGAACTTTTCTTGAAAAACAATTCCTTTGTATAATTTCAATAGAAACTTTAAAATGTGTTATTTAAATTTGATCACCGAATTCTGGAAATTTTTGTTCACTAAACACTTGTATTGTTATAAATTACATTCTTACTTCCTATATACAGGGTGATATTACGCAGTTAACTATTTTCAGCTCGTCAAGTAATTTTAACTGTCAGCGCCGCGAAGTAGTTTCCATAAATACTTGAACATATTGGAATCCTCGGTCGAAAAATTACCTATAAATAAAATATGTAAATTTTTTATAATATATATATATACATAAATAATGACATTTTTGCCAACTTTTGAAAGCACCTGCTATCGGAAATTACAAAATTTGTTTAATATTTGCAGTACTTTGTCGTTATCACATACATATGAGTATGAGTAACTTTCCCAATAAGCTGAAGGTCGTTTTTCATCATTATATATTTCATATTTTTATGAAACCAAACGTATAAGTACATAAATATCTTGTTGAGGGATGGCTTCTATAATTGTTTAATTCATCCAATATCTTGTTTAATTGATCGGCCACAAGTCTCGGGAATCAAATACTATTTAACAGTTTCAATTGATACACTTCATTTATCTTAACATAAAATTGTTACTCTTTACTGCTTACAGATAATTAAATACACATTACTTATAAATCGTTTGGAAGGATTTCATTGTTTTTATATGTAACTTATATGAAAGATAAATAT
Source organism: Galeopsomyia nigrocyanea (assembly GCA_035047105.1). Classification (NCBI taxonomy): domain Eukaryota; kingdom Metazoa; phylum Arthropoda; class Insecta; order Hymenoptera; family Eulophidae; genus Galeopsomyia; species Galeopsomyia nigrocyanea. The sequence continues at coordinate 13,314,245 of JAWWMK010000032.1, read as the reverse complement.
TGGCAGCATGTATTCTTTTCATTTTTTAAGTAACTAAAAATGTAAATATTCAATTTTTAAGTATTATTTACGCTCAATATAACTACTAATATAATTACTCGCGATAAAAATAAAAATAGGCTACCTTTTTAACATTATCTATAAACTAATATAACGTACTTTAGATAAGAATGTTACGACACAAAATGTTGATATTCAAATACTTCAATTGCTAGATGCGAGTTCAGATCATTACAGAAACGTAATAAATAATATACATTGTGAGTAATTGGAAATTCAACTAAAAGAAAAATTTAACAATTTGAATACTCTTGATATGCAACGAATCTAATATAAGATAAAAAAATGAATAACGAAGGCTTTTATACGTGTAAATCACCCAAGATCTTGAGTAAAAGCAATTTTATATGTAAATACTACACTTTTTAAATGACTCGTGTAATCAAATTCTCAGCATCACTGAATCCCGAGTTCAAGTACGGTCGTCTTGAAGAAAACACGGAAATCCACGTTGGCGATGCAGTGGTCGCAAATCCAGCCCCCTCAAAATGTTCATCGGCGAGAGACAGCGTTGACAGCATTCTCGGTGACTTGTCTTCCACTCCAGTTATAAAATGCACATACAGGCTGCATCCGTTGTCTACCGGATCGACACAGCAGGCACCCTTTAAAATCTACGTTCATCGCTCGCAGCTGCCGGCAGCAGCAGCTCGCACTGAGAATGGATTGATGTTTGCTTGGCTGCGAAAGGTAAAGCAAGATCGAGAAAACGTCAAGTCCGGTGCATTGTTCATCAAAAAGCTGGAGGGTCCCACAGACTTTATGGTGAGTTTAACGTGTATATATGTATACCGGTCTGCATTGTACTTATAACAAATGATCGAATCAAGTTTTGAAAAGATAACATTGTAGCCCGTAACGTGCTTCATAATGACGGTAACTCTTAATAATTTTGGGGCAAATAGAGGGGCATTTAATGATTTTTCAAAAAGCAGTGTGTATTTTTCCATGACATTTCCTATATTAAGTGTAAATTTTTAGAGCATACATCTTTTTCTTGAGCCATTACAACTAATTTAACGCAAAAAATTCCACAATTGAACTATTCAAACAGTGTTATAAAATAAGGGTTTAAAATTTTCATTTCAGGTACAAATTTCTATTTTGGAAGAATCAGACGATTCTTTTGTTAAATCGAGCAAAACACATTTTGCAATCTTCGCTAAACATCCATGTATCTACGTATCTGAGAGTTTACAAGCAACTCTACGAATGAAAATTGGCGCAAAAGTTATTTTGACTTTCGTCAACGATCCAAATGACAATAATGTCGCATGCACTGCACTCGATATTTTTCCAAGCGATACGCCAGTATCCGAAGAAATGTTGCGCTCGTACGTGAGTCGTAACACATCGCTGGAAAAATTATTGATAAATTCCTACAGTAAAGTCGCCTTCGAAGACGGAACTTATTGTTTCATTAAATTGTCACCGCAAGATTGCAAGTACGCGTTATTTGACGAAGAAAGTTTACGTCGCGTCGAGATTAAAGTCAATGATGCACCGGCCGTCGAAGATTTACGAATGACGGAAGAGGCGTCGGACGACATGGAAGTAACAATCAATAGCTCTGCGACAGAGTAAGATATTCCCACGAATTTGTGCGTTTAAGTATTTATAAAAAGTTTCTACAATGTTTTCAATTTCAGCGTACTGCAACAGCTAATTACTGAGTGTATGAATGTCCTTACACTCAGCTTAGGACTTTACAACGCTGTAAACTTCGAGTACGACAGAGAAAACATTTTAATTAGCGGTACGACGGGTTCTGGCAAAACGACGGTTTGTAAGCTACTCCGTAAAACCCTTAGCGAGCCTCCATTCTTCGCTCATACTCGCTATATCGACTGTCGGTCTTTGAAAGGCAAGTTATTATATTTTTGTTTCTGCTATGAATGCAAACAGTAAAGCACAGTTTTGTGTATTTAAATTACTTATTATTTTTATGGGATCTTGATTAGGTAAGAAAGTAGAGCTAGTACAAAAGTTCTTAGCCACGGAAATGTCTTGCGCTATCTATTACCAGCCGTCAATTATATTTTTCGACGATATTGAAAGTATAACGAGCGCGACTGCAACTACGGATGAGAATACTCCAGATTCGATGAATGCTGCCAGGTAAATGTCGCCGAATAGAGAATTTTTTTAACAAATTCGATAGCTTGATGACGTGATTATTGATTGCAGAGTCACTGATGTCATTTTTAATACGATTAATAAGTGTCAGTCGACAAATTTTATTTCTGTTGTCGCGACATGTACAGACATTACTAAAGTGGGCAAGAAATTAAAAGAAGCTCGAGGGGCTCACTTTTTCCGAACAATGTTGGCAATTCCGAATTTGGAAAAGGTACATTTTACTTTCTACTAAATCATTACAAGAACAAAGTAGTATATCTATTTATTACATATAAGTCAGGAAGTTCATACGATAATAATAGAAAATTACATTACAAGACACCGCACATTGAATCGGAAGGTTAAAGCGTTGAATAGATCTTTTATGTGACAATACTGAATACAAATTTGCTTCGACAGGAAGATAGAATCAAAATTCTGAGATCGAGTCTCCAAGAGAAATTGTACCTTGCGAAGGAGATCGATTGGGACCATTATGGGAACAAAACGGAGGGCTGGGTCGCTCAGGATCTCGTCGTCTTAGCTGACAAAGCCGCTTTTACCGCCTGGAAACGACATGGTACTTGCTCGCATTTTTTCATAAAATTTTGAAGTTATTTTCTTTTTTCGCGAGGTCGCCAATCAAAAGTTTACGTGTAAAATAAAATTAATTTAAAACGAAAATTAAGAATTGTTACGAATAATAAAAAAATAGAACACATGGTTTGTGCGTGAGCAATAAATTTGATTTAACGCTTTTTTTATTTGATATGGAATAAGTTTTTATGGATTAAACAACTTTCAACGTCAATAGTAGTTTAGTGGCGTTGATAAGAATGCTAAAAAAATCACCAGGAAAATTTTTCAACGCAGTTCTCTATTCAACTATTTAACTATTACTCGATGTATACAAATCGTTTTTTTATGATTTCAGTAAAAGAGAAAGCACAAGGTTCTCTAAGGCTCTGCGATGTTGACTTGTCAGAAAGTCTATTGCGATGTTCACCACTATCGTTGCACGGGGTGAGTTTGTATAAAGGTGCAGGTCATAGTTGGTCAGACGTGGGCGGTCTGGCTGAAGTGAAACACTCTCTCATCGAGATTCTACATTGGCCACTGAAGTATCCAGAGATCTTCAAAAAAGCGCCGATAAAGTTGCAAAGTGGTATTCTACTGTACGGAATGCCTGGCACTGGCAAGACTATGTTAGCAGGCGCTATTGCCAAGGAGTGTGGCCTCAACTTGATAAGCGTCAAGGTAACTATCTGTAGTCTAAATACGATGAGGGTCTTTGCAATATATTTGTAAAATAATGCGTATTGTGGCTGGACGTCAATCACGTTCATTTTTTTTATTGAAATGTAATGTGCATATATATTGCAATTATGATGTCTTGTGCAATCGAAAAATCTTCCGCATGAATGATTTAAACAGCATATATTTGATTATTTAGGGGCCGGAACTTTTGTCCAAATATATTGGAGCGAGTGAAGAAGCTGTACGAAATATTTTTGAAAAGTATGTTCAATGTAGTTCATTATTTTGTTATCATGTTTATGTATGTTTAAGATAAATGTGATATTTTTCAGAGCAAAACGAGCGAAGCCTTGTGTCCTCTTCTTTGACGAGTTTGACAGTCTTGCGCCAAGGTATGTACAATAATATCAATCTTATTCAAATTAGCTAAACAATACTTACAAATATAGCTAAATCCATTAATTAATTTGTTTGAAAAATGTTGGTGTTTTTCTCCGTTAGGAGGCACTCGAAAGGTCAAAAAAATTATTATTTTGTGTAATAAAAATATTAATATTGCAAATATTAAATGAGTAAATAGTATTATCTTTTGAACGTTATCAAATCAATATATGTATATAAAAATTTTTAAATATCATTATTTTTATTTAATATCAATATATGAAATGTAGAAGTATTAGTAAACGAAAAATCCTCATTGCAAATCATCATTACAATCCCGTAAATGAATAAAACAGGCGAGGCCACGACAGCACTGGCGTGACCGATCGTGTGGTAAATCAGTTGCTAACTCACTTGGACGGAATTGAGGGAAGGGAGGGAGTCGCGGTTGTTGCCGCTTCTTCACGCCCTGATCTGCTTGATCCTGCGCTTCTGAGGCCTGGACGACTCGACAAATCACTGCTTTGTCCACTACCAAACGAGGTCGGTATAGACCGCATTTTGTAATATTCATTTACTTACAGTTTTTTTTATTTAAATCAAATGTTATCAACGTAAAAGAAGTTCTAATTGGAAATTTTATTGATTGGAAGTGTACTTGATAAAAATAATTTTACAAATAAATTCAACCATCTTGATTTTTATTATCTTCTGTTTTTATAGGACGAGAGAAAAGAAATTTTGGAAGCTGTTTGCCGGATGCATGATATCGATATGCAAAATTTAGACTTGACAGCCATAGCAAAAATAACGGATGGTTTTACGGGAGCTGATTTGAATGCCGTTCTGATGCAAGCTAGACTCAACGTCATCGAAGAGGCAATGGATGCATCTGCTACGGTAAGATGATCCTTATTATTGACAACAAAAAATAATAATTTCTACGTTTCACGCGTTCACATGAAGTTTCTGTATTTGCAGGGCAATCCAGCAAATTGTGACGCCAAAAATGTGACGCAAGATCATCTGTTGGAATCAGTCAAATCTACAAAGCCATCTTTATTAGCTAGCGAGAAAGCCAAATATACAAGAATGTAAGTAACGTCGTGATTTTTATTTTTAATTCTGTTTCTTTTGAGTTGACTTTATTCATTATTTATCTTTTATTCATTTCAGATACGCAAAGTTTGCAAAAAGCGAAAGCTATCCAATCGAAGAACTAAAACATCAGAAAGCCACACTGGCTTGAAATGGAAGTTTGTAATATTTTATATTGTAAGAGCAGAAACTATTATTTTTATACAATTATTTTTTCAAAGGTGTTAGTAAAAAAAATTGTTGAAACTGTTTAAATAGTTCAACCACAATTCATTCCCACAACTTTTTTTTAAATTCATCCTAAACATTATTAACTCGGCCACCCACAACGAAAGCTTTTGATGTAGTTTCACCCGCAAAACGTTATTAAAACAAGCTCGACGAAAAAAAAAGAAAAGATTGAAAAAGTTGAGTGAGAGCAAGTTAGCTCTTTAACAAGGATAATAAACTTTAGTCTGGGGCGGGGGAGGCAGCATGCAACTAGGTGAGCGAGCGGGGGGTTAGACGGGTGCGCGTATAATGTAACTAAGGAAACGCGCGCTGAGAGAGAGAGAGAGAGAGAGAGAGAGAGAGAGAGAGAGAGAGTGAGGTAGGTTTATTAGCATACGCCCCCAATCTACCGGGTTTCGCTCCACTTCATCGCTGCCTCACACACCTCGCTGAACGCCGAGGGCTTTATTATCTTATGCGCTCATAATGGCTCCTGATGATTTTGCGCCAGAGAACACGAACCTGACGATTACGCGCCGCTACTTTCGCTTGTTACGTCATAGATTAATATACTATGATGATTTTGATGAGAGATTTGATAAAATTTTTGTACGGCATTGACCCATAAAGATTTACGTATGGAACTGAATAATAAGAAAAATAGCTTATTTAGGAAATTAACTGTAATCTTAATGTTTAGTGTTAATTTTTTCTTAGACGAAAATTTATAATTTATGGACAATAACATTCATTGCTTTTTCTTCACAATAGTTTAAATATTAAACCTATTGATTAAATATTATTAAATAAAGAACATGACAGTATCTTCCCGAAAAAAAAAACTGTTAAATCGAAAAAAAAAGAACGATCGTCTATTTTAATCTCAAGAGCAAAACACACAAAAAGTCGTCGACAAAGGACAATGATATTCCGACAGCAGAAACGCTAATGAACTCATTTTCCTCGCGAAACTAAAATCATTGAAGAAAGTAGCTCGTTTAACGCGAACTTTGAGAACACAGAACTGCGCAGAAGGATGGGGATGAAAACTCGCGGGAAATTAGCGTGGAAGAAAACACCCGCCCGAAGAGAGGCAACGAGAGAGTCGAGTCGAGCAAGTGAACAATATTGCTGTGTTGTTGAAACTATAAACTCGCTGCGGAGATAAAGCCGAGAAGATCAGCTTGGGGATATATACAAGTCGTCGCCGCTTCTACTTGTGCGGGAATATAGCGTAGGCGCGCGCGCGTACAAGCTAAATACTGTTCCAAGTTTTCGTATTAATAATCGGTATAATAATTAGTATTTTCACGCGCGACTTGGCAGGAAGGATGCAGCAGCAGCGAGCTACGCTTGCTCAACTTCGGGCATCTTGATTTTAAGTTCTCTCTCTCTCTCTCCCTCTCTCTCTCTCGTAGGCGCATATTTTAGCGCGCTAATGTCTCGCCAGATAAACTACAATATTAGCTGCTCGAGCTACTGCCGCCGCCGCCGACGCTGATTTAATTTAACTTTGCACCGGCGACATCCGCGACAATCTCGCGTGCGCGCGCGCGAGAGAGAGAGAGAGAGAGAGAGAGAGAGAGAGAGAGAGAGCGTGCGCTCTATTCGATTATCGGGCCGCCGCTTTGCGCACCCGGCTTTTCAAGTGGCCCCGCACCCTGCTATACGCTTTCTCGTTATATGCCTTTTTTTTCTAAATTATACGCGCTTCTGTCTTTGCCTGTGGGGTATCGTTGTTTCTATAAGCTTACGTTACTCAACAGTGACCTTATCAATGAGATAACGACAATTATTATTACACTGAATAAAATTATCCTCTTGTAACAAAAGGATTACTCTTGTTACTAGAGGATTTTTTTCTCAGTGTATGCATCTATTTTTACCACGTAGTAATTATTGTAGGATGATTTTAAAATTAAAAGTTTGATTTCAAATCAATAGAATATTTTTTGTAGAACATTTAACCATTTATTCACCAAAATGTTTCTAAATATCTGCTACAGCCATTCTGATGCTTCGTCATCATACAGTTGGATATTTTCATACCGATGACAATACAGGTATCTATAGTATATTCAAAAAAATTTTAGCAAATGGAAAGACTCTTCCTACGACCATCATTAACATAAATAAAGGCATTCTGAATACCATGGATATCATTTTTACTCCGAAAAATGGTAGAAGCTGGAAATCAACATTTTTTTAATGAGATTGAATTACTACAATACTTCTTATTTCATAATAGTCATAAATACTTTACCCTTGCCATAAGTTGCATCATGTGAACATTTCTCATTAGTGGAAATATTATAAAACGGAAGATGTTGAAGATAGTGGGAAAATGCATTAAGTCGACGTCATCTACGATCCCTTCGATGTACTTCGTTACCCCCAACACTTCGACTTGTGTAACGTTTTCTCTCGTCACGGCAATACTCATTTTTATCAACAAAACACCTTACAATGTTTGCAGTTGATGTAAAATCTATGACTGTGGTTCTCTAATAAAAATGCGTTTTTTACGTGTTTTTATTTTACGTTCTGCACTTCCTTCAGGAACACTACTTACGAACAGACGCAACTATAATTTCAAGTTATTAGCTTGGCTACTTATGCCTGCTAATTGTGTTGATGTACTTTCGTCAATGAATTATCAGTTAATTTTGTCATAGTATCATAAATAATTAGTGCAATTATTTTTCTGGCATCTAAAACCTGTTACGACTAGCTACTAACAAAATTAATACTGCAAACAGATGGTAAATAATTAATACTTAATTTGAACCGACTATTTAATAGAATTTAATTATACGTTGACTCATCAGTGACTTTTCAGGCGATTAAAAAATAATATGTCGCTTAAAAATCGTGTAGGTATTTTCAGTTAGGTTCGATCAAGTGGCACTCATCATAAAAGCTCGAACTTCAGAAGTCGCACGAAAACTTTCTTTTCACGCTATCTCAATGAGTTGGATAGCGACTTTGCAAAGAATGAAGCTTGCCTCTGAAAGTACGAATACAAGCGTCATGAAAACGCGAAGAAAAGTCCTGGCGACGAAGAAGTGGAGGAAAGAGGAAGAAGAGAATCGCGCCAATCGGGCGCGAATTGCTTTGCAAGTTGAGTCAATTGTAACCGGATTAGCGCGTCGTCGTGCCGAGTAATCAAGAATAAAAATGCGACAAGCGCTGGCATTTACGCCTAACTAATGTCCTTCAAGCCAAAGCTAACCGAGTTACCGAGGCGAGCGAGCGCGAGTTTGTTAGTCGCGTAATTGGCCATTTTCATGCTAAAAAAAGCAAGCGCCAAGGAGTTTTGCAAGCGTGCAGAGTCCTCTCTGTCGAGAGACGCGCGTTCTTCGGTGTAAGCTGCTAACGGGCTGCCAGTCTATTTGCCATCTGCACAATGCATGGCAAAATGAGCGGGTTCAAATAGTTCTACTGACTTCAAAAAATACGGAGTTTCTGTATTCGACTCTATTTTGTTCTGATTGTTTTCCTTTATTTTGACGAGAAAAAAATACAACATATTTTGGTTAAAAATCAATAAGAAAAAATCTTAAATATCTATGAGCCTCAACATGACAATTGTTCTTGAGAGTTGACGAATAAAATATAAATTGTAATGTATCGTTTCGGTTTGAGTAATACTGTACATAAAAAACATTTAAAATTTTTGAAAAGTTAAAAGGAATATTTTAGTTGTAATAAATATTGCATGCATTATTCGCTTATTTATTTACTTTACAATAATACATTGTTCATTGCAAAGGTAAATTGTCATAAGTGTTAAATACATAAAGAAGCACTGTAAAGCATATATAGCAATTGGTAATCGTTATCTTAAAAACTAATGGGGTAAATTACATAGTCCTACGATTCGCTTACATTCGTGAAAAATATCATGAATGCATTTTCGTGATAGTTATGTGCTCTAGTTATTGCCATCTTTTTTATCATCAAGTACGGGCACATTCAACTACGAGCGTCGGCTGCTAGGGGGGTAACAGCACAGTGCAGGCAGCCGCGCAAGAGAAACAGACGAGTGTAGGACAAGGATACATATATCCACCTGATCGGCGCTATTTTCAGCATAGGAAGCGTTAAACTAGCACGAATTTTAATATTTTAACAGAAAAATAGTAAAATATCAAAAAAATTTAATCTTGAGTTGAGAGAGTAAATGGTATCTCTTTCAAGAGTTTCACATTATAAAATTTGTATTTTATTGCAAAGTTTTCAGCCTCTTCAAATAAAGCTCGTCGCGATTCAATCTTGTCTGGCTTTGTTCGTTCCGACGTATATGTGCTAAACATTGTAGCGGATAGATTTTCTCACATTGTTCACGTGACATTCAGCAAAATAAAGTATTTGTTAGGTTGAAATAAGGAATATCCATGTACATTTGTGTACTCAATTATTATTACGTGAATTGTAGCCACTCGGTGCTTGTGATGGTACATCATTAGCTACATAAACTAACCAATTTTCCCAGTTGTATTAAAGTAATATTTATCAATAAATGCACATAATTTTAACCAAATAGCTTCCGGTGACATGTGCATTGAATCAACGTATGCAATAAGTTTCTGTTTTGGAAAAAACGCACACAAGAACCGAGGAAAATCTGACTACGGAGACTGACTACTGACTACTCTGACTACTTATTCCATAGAGTACGAGTGCGTTCATAGTAGAGCAAATCGATGTAAATTTCAACGCGTTGAAGCATCTCGACAAAAACAAGCGAGGTGTGACAGACTTACGACTGGAAGACATTTAAGTCAAATGCTGCGGCTGCATTTAAAAAATATTTCACGAGCGAACACTTGCG
>JAWWMK010000032.1:13268935-13294347 GCA_035047105.1 Galeopsomyia nigrocyanea | reverse complement strand
AGTGCGTGCCTCTAATATGAAAATTCGGACAAACGGTGCCGAATTATGGCAGTTTTTTTGTGGAATTGCTCATATAGCTACTACTGTTTTATGGTTATTATCATCGCGAACGTAAGCGCGCGGGCGCGCAGTCAGCGGAAGTTTGCGCTGTGCTCGAGACAATGGGGCGTCGACGAGCCGCTGCACTGTTTCGAATCTACCGGGAATACAATGACGCGCGCGACTGCATTTGCGTATACACACACTGTGGGGTAAGAAGCCTTGCGCGCATGCATTACCCTTATTGTATGCAGTGTGCGCGCGCCAGGATATAGAGATATTCATTACTCTGTCTCTCACTCAACAGACCTCGCTCTTCATTTCCTTTTCTCTTCTTTGCAATCGCTCGCGCATTTTACGCGTATTACTTTAATTCCCATCCGCGTCTATGTATACTTTTTTTTGCGTCTGAGCAGGAATAAACAATAGAGTAGATATAAATAACCGAAGATTAGTTAGATATCTACATCCTTGCTAAAATTAAAGCTATACACATTTAAACTATTCGTTAAATTATCTACAAATATGTTTGAAGTATAGCACCCTCCATGGTAAAATATATCTTGATTTGCGATCAGCTGAGGGCTCAAGCAGCTTGAGCCCTCAGCTGATCGCAAATCAAGATATATCTAAAAATATTTATTACCAAATGTATTTTTGCCTAGTAGGCGATATAATTTTTTGCTATGACAGAAAACTTCATCGAGAACGATCGTATGTATGCGTTTGCAGCGTTCGATCGATTTGATCATCACCGTAGAATTTAAAAAAATCGATGGTTCATCTATTATAGGTATATGAATTTTACAGTTATTTTTTCGAACCTTAAAAGAGAGCTGCCGCTTAGGACGCCGCCATGTTTAAGAGATTTTAAGATTCAAGACTGAATTAGAGCGCAGCCATATTATCAAGATTTTATTTTAAATAAACAAACGATAGTGCGAGACATTCATCTGCGCGCGTAGCGCGCTCTAAAGTCCTAGTAGTTGTAAAAAGGAGATGTGGGATTGGCTTACAGAGGCTTGTGCTGACTCGTCGTTCTTTTATTTGTTTGTTCAAGATGGATATTTGATGAATAATTTTGTTAGAGTCTTCTCTATCGTTTATTGTTACTTTTTTCAGCTGACTCATACGCTTTAATTTTTTAATTGCTTCGTCAAATTTAGTATTTTCTAATCTCGTTATTAATGTAATTATTAATAGCATGTTTCAACTGCAAATCTCTCCAATGTTCTGAATCGCCACAATGATTGACAGACTACTTCCATATACACACACACACACACAGACATCACGAAAAAATTTTATATTTCGATTCTACGTGATACCTATAGTACAAAAATATGTCAAAAAATCAAGAACGAAAAATTTCACGAAAACAAAGCTTCCTCTTCAAGGAAACAATATGCGAAACATAAGGGGGCATTACAAGAGGAGTACAAAAATATCATTATTCTAAGGACGTTGGATAGCAAAAGTGTAAATCGTCTTTATCTGCACAAAATTCGAGTATCGAAATCTAAATCACACAGATCAAACTGGAAATAACAGTTCTTCTCAGCTACACAAAGGTGTAAATTCGCATATTCTCCTCTTTGCGCGCTTATTTTTGCCTTCTCATTCTTTTTACCGAGTATATAGTCCCCTCTCTCGTTCAGGTTTCGCGCCATCTCCTCCTTTACAGAACACGGCAGGCGCGTATAGGTATACGCAGCCTCCGCCTTCTTCTCGCGCGCGCAGTCCTCCTACACACGCCCTCCTCCTTGCAACTCGCCGAGAAACTTTACCACCACCATTGCCGACGTACAATACGCTGATTCGTGCATTGCTCATATACCTGCAGATTTATTTTTTTTTTGCGCTCTCTCTTTCGCACGTTTCTCGCGAAGGAAGGAACGCGCGAACTTTCGCTTTGGATTTTTCTTCGAGTATGTAGCACCTGCAGGTATATGCAAGTAGCACGATAAAATGTATGTACAGTTAATTTTTTTTCTTTGTCAATATTTTTAAGAACTTGAATATTTTTAATAGGTTTCTTCGTAATGACAAGCTTTATCAAGTATCGTTTTCGATAAAAACCAGTCAGCAAATGCAATTGAGTATTCACAGATATACAGAACCGTAAACTACGTGGTTATCGAATTCAGACACTCGAGATGGTTACAGGAGAGCAGGCAGCAGCAGTAGTAGGGCAGGTAATCCCCTAATCCGTTGAGCCCAAGCGCATAAATAACAAATCGCTAGAGAGACGATGCTGCTGCTGCTACTGGTGGTGCTGCTGCTCGGCAGAGAGGCAGATAACGAGCGAGTTTCCCGTAAAGTGGATGCTCGTTACGCCTCACCAGTTGCCCGTTTTGTATCTATATATACCTGCATGCTGCGTTCTCTCGCTCTAACTCCATATTCGCTCGTATATCATATCTTCGGGTCCACACGCGACTCTCGCGACACCGGGGGGTTGCACTCCTTTTTTTTAGTGTGTGTGTACCTCGATTTCAATGAGATATATACGGAGACAGCGCCAAGTGGAGCGGAGAGCAATCGGTTATAAATCCAGCTCGTAAACATGTCCGTAGTCTTGTAGGAAACGGGGTGAAAATGGCTCTGACCCGATGTCGATCGCGAGCGGATACTCTATTCAACTCGATAAATATGTCTTCGTGAACCTAAGAGAGGATTCCATATGTTTGATTGTACGCGATGTGCTAACCCAATTTTTTTTTCGCTAAGGCTTAACGTATTACAATAGCCGTTCGAACAATTTTTTTCATTCTTCTAACGTATATGGTTATGTGAAACTATACCCTCTGAAAAGGTTTTTAAAAGTACATATATAAAATATGATAAGATTAACGCCTACTAGATGCTCACTTTCATTCTAGGATAAATGAGCTATTAAACTCTATTTGAATAATCCACAAGACTGAAATATTAACTAGGTAAAATTTTAAACATCTTGGCTTTGAATTTTAAAAGACTTACTAGTATTGTTAAAAGAATTATAAAAGCTAGCATGAAAGACAAAAGTTTTAACTTTGAAATCACAGCGCAAAGACAGAAAACTCCTTATGAAGAAAATTATTTTGAGCTTGAAAAATGAAAACAAAAATGATGAAATTTCTTGGGAAGTAGAAGTTTGTGGATGCGAATGTAGAATGGAAATAGTAAAATAGAACATCCACGACAAATGAAGTATGTTAATAAAAGATAAAAATGCAATGAAAGTCTAGGTTCTGAGAAAAAAGCCAATCAATAAAAGCAAAGCAATGGACAAAAAATATAAAAACTTGCCAAAGAGTATATCGACAATATAGATTCAATATCTGACAAATTAACGAATCATAGTATTTCCATTAACTACACATTAAAACTTAACGAAGAACTCCTCGCCCTATTTTTATGTCTATCATTCCATGAACAAGGAGTGACGACAGTTCGACTACCCATATCGCAAATTCTCCGAAATTTTAATCCGTAGTAAGTATATGAAAATCACAGGACTGGTATCATAGTTAAATAATTATACATACAATTTGGAATTGTAAAAAACTTAAATTTATTGAACTTTCCAAAAATGATAGAATGCTTCGTAATTTGACTGATCGTTTCGGTGGTGAGTTTTTTTACTATACGGTCAACCATTATTTCAATAAAACATGCAATATATGATAATTTAAGTACATATTTCTATTATTTCGAATATAAATTTGATACGTCAACCGATTTTTTTCTTGCTAACACTAAATTTGAAGTAGTCAACTATCACAGGTTTTATTATTTGATGTGAAAAATATTATCAATTGAAACATAAATAAGAGAGATCTTTCTAAGATCAGCCTTCAATTTTTTATGAGTACAGTTTTTCTTCGCAGATTTGAATGATTTAGATTGCAATTTTACATGTCATCAACTGAATAGTAATTTCTGTCCGTGAAAAGAACAAATCCAGTATATTGACTTTTTACTTATGATTTCTACCTATATCAAAATAAAATATATAACATATCCATGATTTAATGAATGAATTTTCGTATTATTTTATAGGTGATTCTTATGTCTGTGATTAATAATAAAAAAATTTATTGTTACATGAATATATTGATGGACACGTATATGAAGAATAGAATTTTTGAATAAAAGTTCTGGCATATGGCTGGAGATTTCAACTAAAACAATGAACGAACAATTTAAGTATTCTTATTTTGTCTGAAAAGATCGTACGCCAGAAATTATGTATAAGCACAACCTACAATGCTTCTATATCATTAAAAAAAACACGATACGTGTATAAAAATACGAAGCTTTTGTAAATAAAAATTATAAATTCGTAATAAAATCTAAAGCAGCAATCATACCAACATAAACGTACTTTTTTTCTAATAAAACTATATAATCATTTCTAGCACAAGACACATCCCTCAAGCATTTAACGCCTGAATCTCCGATTATTTTTTGTCGTCTGATGTACTTTGCTACAATGGGAAAAAATAAATTTGGATCCAATTCTTCGTCATTAGCATCACTTCTACATATCAATTTACATACTCAATTAACTGGCGACGTATTCAATTAGAATCGTGACTGCGAAGCCTATTGCACCGTACCAAACTATGATATTCGATACAGATAGAAGTAGGATGTATCGTCGCTAAAATATATGGCAGTACTATTTTTTTATAAATCGAAAATTCTCAACAAATGCATTTGAATCGTTATCACGACAAACTCACACATCAGTCGCGTTCAATTTATGATAACTAGCAATGACATCCAAGGTCACTTCAGTGAAATTTCGCGCGTCACAACCTTCGACGGAGACGGGCAATTTCGATGGTATTGGTCTGGGTTGACCAAATGCTATCCATAGTGTGACAACTAAAGAAGTCAATACTCCAGTCGCAGCGCCGACTTGATTCGCAGACTCTACCGACATTCCTAAGGTGAAAACACCGAGTAAGGGACCACCAACAGCACCAAAAATCGTTAGACTTGCCTGTAATCAATTTTATAAGAACTTTCACAATGAAGATTTTTATTTACGTGAAAAATAAAAATATTAAAGATCTATCACCTGAAGAACGCCACCCCATAGCTTAGCTCCAAACGCGAGTCCAATACATGTGATGCCAAAGAAAAATGACAAAAACTTCGCAAGCACGAGCGATTTCGATTCCGACATTGTTTTATCAGTGAAGTTTTTATATGGTGGTTTGATGTAATCCTGCAAAGTAATCAACGACAATGAGTTCAAACCAGCGGATATGGTGCTCAAACTAGCGCTAAATATACCTACGAAAAAGACAAAATTAGTTAGTTAATTAATACTTCTTACGAAAAAAAAGTCAATTTTACCAGCAATAAATAATCCAGCAACACCCGGCAAATGTGACAACGAATCAATCCATTATGTAATGCGGCATCAGCATGTCAGGCGTGGCTATTTTACCACTTAGTAAAGGATCATAATTGTGATAATAGCTGTAAATGGCGATTCCACTGAAGCAAGTTAACAGTGAAAGTCCACTCAAGAACGGCAGGTTCAGCCAGAATTCTCTATTTGCCGCATCGACGTTTCTACGAACGAATTACGAATTAATTAAGTCAAGTGCTTCAATTAATCATTTAACTCACTTCAAAGTCATCGTGCGTTGTACTTGTACCTGATTGACACCAAACACCGATACGAATATGAAAATACCACCGATTACAAGACCCCACCAGGTATGACGTACGGTTGGATCCAGTGAGAAACTATATTAATTTTTGAAAATTAAAATAACATCAAAGAGCGAACATAACTTTCTTTACCTGTCGAATTGTAGACGTCCATTTTCCGAGGCAATTTCCGCATCAAGCATTAAAACAATTTCTGTCTATTCTAATTTTCTTTTATTCACACAGCTACATAAATTACTTCCTTCGTTGCCTCCTCATTAATCGACAACCTTCACATTTCACAGCACATCGCGTGCGAAAAAAAAAAAAACACGTCCACTCGGTAGGAATGCTCTACAGTTTACTGAACTCGCAGTGAGCTCGGCGCTCTGTGGAGGTACTAGCCTGCGGATCACGGATCGTGACGTCGATCACGGAGTGCGTGAGTGGCCAAAAAAAACGTTAGTCAAATAAATTTCAAGACTGCCTTTCCTCAATCAATTTGAATTTTTGGATTGTTGTTAGAGCTTATTAATAGGATGGATGATAAATGCTTGAATGACTGATGACAAAAATTTAGATTTTACAGTAGAAAAAAAAACATCTTAGAAAAGCTATTTTATAAAAAAAGTCATTTATAAAGCAGGACAATTTCGATTGAATTTAATGTACCAAGGCAACTTCATTATAATATGATTAAAATAATAACGGAGATAAGTGATAGATAAGGTTCCAGAATTCATTAAAAAATGGAACGGTAATCTTTTCATTTGAAATATATTTATCTACAGAATATTAATGTCTTGACTAGATATGCACTTTAGGCTTGATTTAACTTTCAATTTCAAATAATTTTGACCTCAATTAATTTAATTAAAAAATTCAAAATACCTGGTGTTTTTGTTTGTTTTATGATGCCAATATTATTTTATATTAATGATATAATGTAGGTAGTAAAAAATCACGGAGAAGAAAAAAGAAACTAATTTTTACTATTTTGTACCTTTTCGGCCTTTTTCCTTTGTTGCCGCTAGGTGGCGTTTGTCGATGTTTCATTCTACCATCTAGCAAAATTATCATCTAGTTCTTATACATGTATCTAATTGAAGTGCCAGTAATTTCCAACCCGTGTCCTTATATTCATTCTCTATTGATGTTGCCCGCCGGAGCAATGAGCGTAAGTAGGTGAGCTAGAGGGGGGTTTGGGAGCTGGAGAGTGGAGAGCGGAGAGCACGGCGGCAGGGGGATACGGCGGCAATGCTGAAAAACGTACTCGAAAAGTCTCGGCGACTTAACCTCTTTCAAAGTTACTTGAGGACGCTCATTGCTGTGGACTGCAATGATGGGCCTCCACAAACAATTAAAAATTTCTTACTTATTTTTGATCTTGATGCTCTTTTCCGGAAGTGTTTGCCTTTCTGGCAGTTGCTGCATGTCGAACAAATCCTCGATGTTGCCGTGGTCTGGAGGTGGTTGTGCATGGGCCTCAATGACCTGATTGAGCTCAGCCAAGGGATCAGGAACGACATCCAGGACTGCCGGAGGCGGGATTGCCTGGGGTGGCGGAACTGTACCTGGTCGCAAGCCTTGCAAACCTTGCAAGGCTTCATCCTCTATGTCACCGAGGTTATCCAGTTCTTGTTGATCTCTCTCTTGCTGTTTCTCTGGAGGTAAGTCTTCCTGGTTCTCAGGGTCTGGCTGTTCTTCTTCTTCCACCTCTTGCTCTTCCTCTAACGTCTCTTCCGCAGACCTGGCGAGTCTACGCCCCAGACTACCTTTGGCATAAGTAACTGCCCATTGGTCCTCGGTGCGTAGAAAGCGTAAGGCATCTTCGGGGATCTCGTAGTTGTCAACATCAAAGTCGTGGTTCCTGAAAAAGCGTGTGTGTATTATGATTGCTGCTTGGAGCAATACATGAGTACAATATTTTTATTGTACTCACTCCATAATTTGCAGCAGGAAGCGGAACTGGTCCTCGTAGTCCTGGAACTCTTCGAAGCGATGATTGAGTTCTCGCAGGAGAACCTTCATCTCGGACCTTGAAGTCTTTGACCCCAGCCACTTGCGGATTTTTTCTGGGCCGCCATTGTACATTGGACAGTCAAGATCCTGGCAGGAAATCATCAAATCAAAGTTACCCCTTAGGAAGCAATAGTTTTCTTTTAATGAAGAGCTTGCATGCTCTGCATGAAAAAACTTTTCGAGAAGTTTTTAGAGTTAATCAATTTTATATCAAAACTAGCGGACTGTCGCGGCTTCGCTCACATGGATTTCAAGAAATTAGTTTTTACCATTTCAATACCTTCATGAATTCCACAATATTTATACTAAAAGTTGCAATGTTTAACAAAGAAGTAATGCAAAAGGATTAAAAATGAAAATGAAAGCAATAGACTTGTACTTTGAATGTTTTGTTGATGGTTATTGATATTGACGTTTGACTTTTGGTTTGGACGTTATAGATCTATAAGTTTTTTTATCGCTTTATTAAGATTTTTATTTTCAATTTCAATCCTTTCGCATGACTTTTTTTATTAATTCTTAAATTCATGAAGGCATTTAAATTTTATATCAAATATCATTAATTTCCATGCTTATAATTCATCCTGCCGCTGTTCAGCTGTTCATCTACATTTATTTTCCATAATGTAGATCATATCATAATCGTATATAACCATCAACAAAACATTTACAAGCATAACAAAGTTTATATATTCAAATTTCATCTTGAATATTCATAATAAATGCGTTTTATACCAATATCTTTTACCTCTTCAAAGAGTACAAGTTCAAAGTACAAAATACAACAAGCCGTCAATTTTTATCAATGAATATCTTCAAAAATCAATATAATAATCTGAATTCTAATTGTAATGCTGCCTGAAACATTATAAAATTAAATTTACTTTTTAATTCATATTTATTTTATGATAACTTTATCACAACTTATCTTATGATGCCAAATACTTTTTATTCAAATGGCTGTATCTGTTATTATAACATACACATTACTTAGTCAATAGAATCAATACAAATGTAAATAAATCCACACATACAATTTTTCTAATCAACAATAAATTTAACTAAAATCAGCATAGGCAACCTCAAAAATTTGTAAATAAATAAAATTGCTTAGCAACCAAAGCATAACCAAAGAGAAAGAAGACAGATGAACCGGGAATTGATTTCTATAGATACCTGTAAATACCATGTACACCATAAAGCATTCAAGAAGTAATATACATCACAGAAGTAATATGCAAGTACATTTAGAAATTAGTGCGCATGCGCTAAAAGTTATAATAGTCCCTTAACTAAATTTAGATGCTCAAAAGTAAAATATTAAACCAAAGACACACATTTTTATGTTACCTCTCCGCAATGCACAAAGGTATTTTCAGAGACTCAAAACTCGCTACTGACAACTCTAACTACAAACTCTGAATGGAACGACTCTACCATACTTAGGGTATAATCTGCTAGCTAGCCTAATTAGCTGCTGCTTTTAGAGCCATGAAAAACCCAGATAAAAAAATTAATTAAAAAAAATATACAATCCTGGGAAAAATAAAAAGCTTCTAAAGACAATTGGCGTGAAAAAGAAAGAAGTGTCTTTGCGAGTCTGTTAGTGAGTCATCACAAATAAAAGTGTAATGTCTCGCAAACAACAAATCAGGTCAAATAAAATCTCATAAATGCTAACATGTTTAAGGGAGATATGATACTGACAAAATCTGTGGACGACCATAATAATCAAAAAGTTTGTTTATAAACAAATAGCAATGAATCGTAATGTGATCAAAACTCTGGATTTTTAAAAACACATTATGATTCAAAATTATTTGTTTATTATTGAAGCACAGAAGTATGTATATTGAACATTACAAAATCAAGTACCACGTATGAATATTGAATTGGCTACTGCTGTTAGAGCCATGAAAAATCCAGATAAAAAAATTAATTTAAAAAAACACAATCCTGGAAAAATAATTAACACCAAATGTCTTTAGAAGCTTTTTATTCTTCCCATTGTGTGTGATTGTTTTTCAAATTATCTTATTTATCCGGGCTGTTCATGGCACTAACAGCAGCAGCCAATTTGATATTCAAACGTCGCACTTGATTTGTGCTTCAATAATAAACAAACTATTATTTTGGATATACATTAACTTGAAATTTCTTATATATACAGGTAAATTGTATGAAATTTAATAGCTATAGCTGTAATACCATAATACAATAAGTAAGGTAAGTCTACTCAATTGCGCCACTAAGATTTCAAATCGCCATAACTTTTTTCGCCGAGCGAATTTTTCAACGTACGTGGCCTCATTTCAAAGCTTCCAGTTCATCCTTTATAATCAATTGTCTTTTAGAATAAATTAACATTCGAAGGAGTAACTTCAACGATATCGCCTCCCATATTTCGGTTTGCACTATACTGAATAACACGTGAACACATTCTTTTTTCAGGCGGAATAACTATCCCAGACAAAAATAAACTTGATAGCTCGACGAAAGAGAGAAGGAAACAAAACTGTAATTCCCATCATCCCCGCAAAAACAACGAGACACGGACAAATCGATGTCCCAAGAGCGCGCGCGTGGCTCGTGCTATAATAAATCATGTAAAAAGAAGCTCCCGTGTCATGTTCGCTTGCGCTTGCGCGAAATATACGTATATAGTATATAGCGCGGGGGAGTAAAAAGAGGACGGACGGGTGGTGGTGGTGTTAGTGCTGCTGCTGGATGCCCCCCTCCGCCAGGGAGAGAGCGAACGAACGGAGACAGTAAACAGGCATTGTGGCGCGTCGTCGGGAGCCATTGTCGACACACCACCCTCTCGCTTTGTCGTGTGCGCCGCCGCGCGCTCTCTTCGATTTCGAACTTTGCCGACCGATCACTCTCTTGTGCCGTAGGATGCCTGTGATGAAAGTGGATTTGCAGCTTTTCAAGTTGCTCGAGTGCGATAATCTTGTAATAAATTCAGCTACAGCATGGTTAAATTTTGTTAACGCTCGTTTAATCAATTCAATAAAACTTCTATAAAAAATGTCTGTTCTTATAGAAAATCATACATTATCTCAATCATACATCATCATTGTCTCAATCAGAGATTGAAAAGTATACCACTTTTATTACGAAAAAAAATAATGTTACGAATTATATATTGAACTCTCACATTTTTTGCGGATGACAATACGTATTTCAAAATCAACATAGATATATATACAAAATACATTTTTAAGGGTTCGACAAGAATCGAATAAAGATAAAAATTCAACAGTGAAAAGCTTTTCTATTATGTCCATACTATAGCAGCTCGTGCATGTAGAAAAGACTTACAGATATTGCTGAATGAAGAGTTTTGTTATAAATTATGAAGCTTACGCTCCATTATGAAATATAAATGAACATCGCTTGAAAACTATCATCCTAAAAGTAGTAGTATTGCCATCGATATTTCAAAGTGTACATCGCCATTCACTTTCCAATATTGAGCTATTATGCCATTTTTATTGCTAGTATCATTATTGCTTCCTTCCATTATCAGTGATACATTGAGGTGCTTGGCAACTGAACCTATGCTTGGCGACAACACGAACTCATTGAAATATATGGTATTTCTTCGCTATACTACAGACAAACATTAATTTAAATAAGTAAATGGTATTTGGAAATTCGTTGATATTTGTAATTTTTTCTTCACTAATTATGAATGCAAATATTTATTCTGGAAATATTCAAGAAAATTTTAATACACAGCTGAACAGCGCAATTGGAATTCTATTTGAAAATAAATGTAAATTCTGAGAAACTTTTAAAACACAATTATTCAAAACGCATTATATATCCAAGGGAATTAAAGCGAGGAGACGCAAGCTAAGTATAAACGGAAGAAGTCGAGGAGCCGGGAGAAAATCACCAAGCGTATCTAAAAGCCACTGACAGATTGCCGGCGTCTTCGTCCTCCCTCTAATGTGTATATTATGTTAACAAATAACGCCGGCGAGCACAATAAAACTCGCGGTAATGCATGCGCGCAGATAATATTTTCCGCGGCTATGTATAATGGCTCGCGCATAAATAATATTGCGACGCACCCCTCTCGCCCCAACCTCTAGGATGGAATTCTGTTGGGTTAAAAACGATACAGATATCTGAGGGGGTCGTTGAGCAAAATATGGGCTACGAGTTTCAGCTACACGAAAGTTGAAAATTTCTAATAAAAAAAAATCATTTCAGTTTCTAAAGATCCATAAAGTTGTGATCAATCCCGAAATTGACTATTCTTAGTTTTGTTAGCTAAAACATTGGAATTTGAATACTTCTCAATCAATTTACCACCACTAGATGGTCTCTTACCGACAGGCAAGGAGTATTGAAAAATTTATTCTAAATATACTTACACAACACTAAACCGGAATGGTAAAATTACAAGAGTTTAAGTGAAAACCAATTCTGAATGCTGAAGCAAAATGTATGTATTTAAATTCACTTTTTCAACCGGTTGTAAGTAACTTGGATATTGTTTTTCTTATAACAAGGAACTTTAGAGCGCGCTACGCGCGCAGATGAATGTCTCGCACTATCGTTTGTTTATTAAAATAAAATCTTGACAATATGGCTGCGCTCTAATTCAGTCTTGAATCTTGAAATCTCTTAAACATGGCGGCGCCCTAAGCGGCAGCTCTCTTTTAAGGTTCGAAAAGTCATTGAAATTGTTAGCAATCACTCGAAGAACTCCTAGTGGTTAGTCGTAATGTTGCCTCCCTTCAATATTTTTAGTTTGATCATGGGGCAGGATACTTGTTCGACACCTCAATTTTTACTTTTCAGTCAGAGTCAGTCTCCATGATATAATTTCGACCTTTTTGAATATCTGAATGAAGATCAGGACTGATGATAATTATCATATCGCTCCGAGTAGAAATCAATCAGGTTAAGTTCTTCTCCCGAACCAGTCTCTTATTTCTATTTTGACACCATGTGATGACTCAGAGTCGTCTGCAACCAGTCTCTCTACCGCCCAGATTACTTGAATTGGTTCCGAGTAGAAGCTTGGTCCGCTATATGAATGGAAAAACGTGTGGTTAGCTGAAATAACAGTAGTAGTGACAGTAGCACGACGAGAAGACTACGGAATATGATGTGACGTACCTCGCTATGGGCACGCTCGCCATAATCTCCATGCAGATTTTATCCTATTCCATTGTCGTCTATTGACTTGGCTTGTGTTTGCGCGATTCTTGCGGATCTACGACTTGAGTGTGAACGATGACGCGACGGTTCTCTCGTTTGCGAAAATTCCGATACATTTGTTTCAATTTTTCCATCATGTTAGTTTCATGATCGCGTTTGCGTCTGTAGTGTCTCGATCGCACTCTTTAGACCTTGATCGTGATCTACTGGACATTATTTGATATTTTGCTCCAAGATGTTTTGAAAAAATATGTGACACAGATCACAGCGGAAAATCTAGGGAAGTAATATAATAGTTTATTGATTAACAAAAGAATACAAGCATTCAATTTTCAAATAAAAACAAAAATGCTCTAAAATTTTCAGTGGCTAGATCCGGCAACTGACTGACATTACTACAGAGAATGTTCTTGTCCTTCAAATTTTCAATTTTCATCTTTTTAAAAGGAAATTTATTACATCTCGATGAAATTCACTTTACCAAAGCGTGTGGGCACAGGAAAGCAAGACGAGATTAAAGTGACTTGCTTACTTGAATATGTATCTCATCTAGTCGATTGTGCAAAATCAAAGCCGAATCAAAATTGGAAATTCTCTGTACGCCGATACCTGGTGATGAGAAATACAAATAAGAGTCAAAAAATATTTTCGGTACACTTGAACCCTTGTCCTTTTGCCAATTCCTCAATGGTTGCCTTGTCAGTTTGCCGAGAGTCGTTCGTCTTACGCCGTTTCCCCTGTGCCGTGGCTCTTCTTCCGTTCCTCGTATACCGTGGCTCTTCTCCCGTTCCTAGTGCACTGTGGCTCTTCTCCTGGTTCTCGTGCACCGTGGCTCTTCGGCCGGTTCTCGTATACCATGGCTCTTTTCCGGTTCGTCATGCAACGTGCATCTTCTCTCGTTCGTCATGCCCCGTGTGGCTCAGCGAAAACGCAGTTGTTCAAATTTTCGAGCGAGAGCGAGCGAAAGAGAGAAAGAATACACAAAATGAATTGTTGAGGCTTACCTTATTTACTGCACGATCCACTATGACAAGTGTTTTAGCACACTCAAACTGCCACGAATGTTTTTTTTTACATCGAATGTTTTGGTTTACATTTTTGTGTACATTATGAAGTTGACGTCGGGCTGAACCAAACGGTTCATCTCAATCTCAATCCTCACAATCTTGCACTCTTCAAATTAATTATTTAATAGGAAAATCATGAACAAGCAAGCTCATAATATAACTCTGAACTCTATATTGATTACATTATACTTGTTACAATGATCTGATTTAAATTTCGTCGAAATTGCGTAAAAAACGTTTTTAATGCTAAAAAACCCTAATATCTACGTTAAAACAGATTACACTGCTGAAGTGAGATAGCATTCAAATGATTTTAGCAAGGATCATTTTATTTTTCAATCGTTCACAAAAAAATTCAAACCATAGTGGCCACTTTATGAAGTATTTGATATCTCATATATTATACATTTAACATGTTTTTTTTTATCAGCTGCAGCTCTGTCATCTTGCCCAGAATTTTGTTCGATGAATTCCATCACAATAAATTTAGCAGATTTGTCATCAAATTTTCATCAAAATCATTTTTCCAAGGATATCGTTAAAAATCCCAACAACAATAGTATATTTCATCCTGCACAGCTCGGAAATGAATTCTCGAGAAAATTGAAACTCACAAGAGAAGAACGAAGGCAGCAGCGGACAATCTTGTAATCGCTATTGTCGGGCGCCATTGTAGACATCGAAGCGACAAGCAAGTTGGTGCGCGGCTAAGCGTTGTTCAATATGTCGCGTACAATGTGGCCAACGCTCACAGCCCAGTCAACGCAAAACAATGACGTCGACATAATGTGATAATGGAGCGACGTCGGCAAGCCACTCCTTCCCTTCTATAAGCAATTCGACGAGACTCGGGCGAAAGTGGAGTGTGCGCCGGAGAAACGGTATATATCTATATATAGCTGTATATATATCGGGAACGACGAAAGCTCCTTGTATGCGCTTGCTTGTAATGAGATTGGATTTTCTCGCTAGTACGCGAGAGTGGTTGCGGCGTAAATAACGACATATTTTTTATTCTTTTCAATCGTTACTTTGTTGTCAGCGTACATCGTAAAAATTAAATTTCACAAGATTTTTTCAGAAGAGATTCTCACTATCAGTTATAATTATTATTAAAGTTAATAAATTTTCCGATCACTTTATAAAGCTCTCGAATATTCACACATTCTCTAGCATTACAACGGTACAAAAACGCCCACCCTATTTTTCTTGCTTTCGCATCGATGAGAGTAAGCCGCGGGATCGTTAATCGGCTGCCAGTCAGTGGCTCCTTCGGCGAGCTTCGAGAGCTGAATCACGCGGAGTTTCTCGTGCACATCGAGAGCATTGCACCCTCCCTTCTACATATATATCATGCGACTTGACGTCGTCGTCGTCGCCCCCGAGACTCAACGCCGCACTTCAGAGCTCTCTCGCTTCTCAATACACGAGAGTTCGATTGCGAATATTGGGACACATAACGAGTGCAGCAGCACGGATCTTTTACGCGCACACACCGAGCAGCGAATTACGCGCCCGCGGAGTGCGCGATTGCCGGCGAAACAAAGAGGGCTCATTTGCAAGAAGAAAAAAAAAGAGAGGCGAGCGAACAAATAAACAAACAAGCCTTCTTTTTATTCGCTTTAATTGTCAATTAAATTCGCAGGCAGCTCTGCTTCCAGACAATGTTTTCGTAAGTGGTTTTGCCTTGTCTGCGTTTGGCTTCATGAATGCCAATTCTATAGCCCGAAAGCTCATTTACATGGCAATGACTGCCACGAGCTTTCCGAGTTGATCTGAGCGATTATTGTACGAGCAAATCTGCGTCGGGGTGGTTATGTAGTTCGAAAACGCTATTGACTTTGGAAAAATTTCCATACGCCAATATTTTTTTCCTTTTGAATGTTAAAGTCATCTTTGTGATCGTGATGATGAATTATTTATTTTTCTGCGACCTCAAACTATTACGGGACTATTAGTGATTATTCCATTTCTGTTGCAAAATATCTCCAGTGTTTGAGAAAAAGGTCATGAATTCAATTTGTGAAAAATGTGAGATACGTTCACTTTTGCATTCTTCGAACGTCTATACATCTTTTTGTAATCAAACATTCAATTATTGAAAATATTTAATTTCCAAGTAAATCTCGTTTATAAACAATATTTCTTTGAACTGGATAGAAATTGATAAAAAATATAATATTTAAACATCTCTGGTAGTTTTTCACTCCACATTCTGTTCCACTTGAGAGGTCATTTATGAATCGCAAATTATGTTATATGATAAGAAAATAACCATTAAAATATGGACACTGTTGAATCGAATAGCATTATCTCAAAGAATATTTTCAATTGACATGTGCCTTAATCAAAAACACTACAGATACATCACCGAGGTACGAAATTAAAAAAAAAAATAAAAATGATGCAAATCAGCCGCGATCGAAAAATTGTAATAACCAAAATTAAGAAGTAACTCGTAAAACAAGCTTGGAAATAGGAATAAACGTATATTCTCTTGGGCTTAAGCTCTTAGAGCAGATCGGTGAGCGCTTAAGGGTGGAGTGGGCGACGAGGGTAGCAAGAAAAAAAAGGGTGACGAGCAGGAATGAGCCTCTCTCGTGTTGCGGGTATAAAACGAGGGATGATTAAAATAACGAGGCTGCGCCGAGGGTTCGAGGCTCCTTCTCGGAATTATATTTTATCTCCCGCGCGAGCGGCGTTATAATCTCTCGTGCTGAACGCCTTTGTCGCACACCTCGCGGACTCTACTCCTCTGTGAGCTTTTTGTTTTCGCTCTGAACTGCTTTTTTTTCTTATTATTTTTTTTTTCGTTACTCTTAGTTTTCTTCCGTTTCTTGGGCGATGAGTTACATTACTTTTACATATGCACAGTGTATCTTGAAGTACATACTTGACACTCGTAGATAAGTTATTTACATATTGTTTGGTTCTATATCTCCAAATTTCAGGATAATATGATCTCATTTTTAGAACGTTTAATCATGGAAATACTTCAATAAATGATTTTTATTTATTAAGTATTCTTATTCTCATGTAAAATAATTATAAATTGTATTTTTGCTGTATGCTTGAACAAATATGCTACATTTTAATGTAAAAGTATTTATTCTCATAATTTCACGAACATTATCAACATTAAAATCTTTAGAACACTTTGTAATATCTATACTTCAATCTATACGCGAATGCACAAGTAAAAGATATTTATCAGCGCTTATCGAGAAGAGTAACTGTTAGTTTATCGCTGATCATGAATTGATAAAATTGCGATAAAGTTGCTCATACCATGGTCCTAGTTATATCAATCGCTCAAGTAAAAATTAAAGCTTAATTGAACAATAGAACGTTATTTTATCTTTAAGCCAAGATTTACGCGTAATTATTAAACCATAAAAATAAAAATATATACTAGAGTACATACAAAAACATCTAGAGAGCCAATAAAAATGACTAATGACCAAAAACTATCAAAAAGTGCATTTTTTATTAAATTATATGAAGTAATCCTTAGCGTATCTTTCTAATACACTAACATACATGAAGAATTAAATTAAAAAAATCAATTTTATAAGTATTTATAATTTTTTTAATGCATCAATAAATTGAATGTAATAAACAATTGGGATGTGGTAATATTGTTGTTCATTGAATCAGTTTTGCAAAATTAACAGTCAGCATAGATATGATAAAAAATCCAAATGTGGGAATCAAGTTCGGTGAAGCATTTCCAAGTTCCGAATAATATCGGGAGCAAGATTCAACTAAAACGCCTTTTTTCGAACTTCCTCTGTGAGTCTTGCGCATGAAATAGAGTAAGGTATGCAAAGCCGAGCAATCTGTTTCTCCGGTGACGATACAGAAGCTGAAAAAAAAAGTCCAATTACAGTAACGTTTTATTTTATTTCATTTCGGAAATTGACTGGATAGGCTTTAAACTTACTAGCGATAAACACTCCGCAGTCATAATCTTGAACTCTGCTCGATAAGCTATCTAAGAATTAAAAAAAATGAATTGCGATGATATAATTTTTTTTTAAATATATAGAAATTATGTAGCATGAATTTTTTCTTTATTTAGAAAATCTATGTTCACTTAATGAAGAAATAGATATACTTTATTAACTGGATTAGTTTTGCACAAAATAACGAGAACAATTATTACCGTTATAATTACGTTAGAGCGACTGTAAGTTGTAATAAATTTCTTTTTTGATAATGCAGGAAATATAATAAACTCGATAATAAATCAACTTAATTTATAAGAGAAAAAGTATTTACTCTGATGCATCACGTCTTCAACCGCAGATAACATGCTTGAATTTTTGCCATGAAAAGTTACTGAGGAATTCGAGGTTCGCTTAGACGAACAGTATTGTACTTGAGCTTGAGAAGGATTTGTATCACATTCTTCCCCCAGGAATGATCCGCAGTAATAGCATGACCAAGACGATACTAAAATCAAAAGAAAAGTTATCAAACATCGATGATATTTCGATAAAATGTAACTAGGTACCTTGGTTTGTTATGTACAATAAGCAGCATAAGATAAGGATGCTACGTTTCATTATGCCAGTGGTACACAAATATGTGTTCATAAACTAAAAAAATTAGCAAATAATATAATTGTATTATATATACACTCTATTTCACATTGAACTACAATCGTTGATCAATCGTCGATACAATTACTTCTGTCACTTTACAGATAACTTATCTGAGATAAGAGTCTATCTTCGTTGGTTAATCGTAAAGGATTACGCGGTTGGGACGGGGGGCAAGGTCACGAGTTAGCAAATGATTAAAAACGGTTTTTCTAATGTACCATGGCTTTCCAAGGTTAAAATGCGTATCAATAAATTTTGGACTTGGAATATGCAAACATTGGAATATGCAATTTCGAAGATATTATAAATGTCAGAATTATTATCAGAACGTGAGGTATTTAATCATAATAATTGTTTGCGTTTTACTTTTTTTACGTTCTATGCGAAAAAAATAAGTTTTTATCAAAAACTGTTATCGCACGTAATTCTGATGACAAGAGCTCTTTATTCTGCTACCAGAGTCAATTAATGAACTATCAAAAATATCTTTCGATTTTTCAAATCACGTATTAAAAACTAAGAACTTTCAACGGTGGAGAAACTAAAAATCCTTCGCTAACTAGTTACTACCGAAGTATTTCCACTTTCTATCGCATCCTTTCACGCAGTTGGCAAAGTTTGCGATGCGAGCGCGCGAGGGTGGCAATATTGTCGTGAAACAATGTGACGTCGGCCCCTCTCGTAAACCGCGCTCGCTTGCTCGCTCGCGCGACATCAATTGATGCAGCTAGTATGTATATATACGCAGGATGACGCGATGAAGGGGAGATGCATGATTTTTGCGAGAGGTAGCATTAGGTTCGTTTGTCGTTGTCTGCGCGTGAAGACATTCAATGATATATATTATACCTTGAGAGTCCTTTAGAATATAAATGGGATTCAAGCTTGGTTTGCGCAGGATTTTTTTTCTTTCATTTTAATTGTGCGCGCTCATTTTACCGACAACAGTCTTGTGCATTCAAGCTTTTGATTTTCAAGCACGCAAGTGTATATACGCAACGTTTTTTTCTTCTTCGATCTTTCCTTTTAATTGAGGAGATTTAATGATAAAAGATTTTGTTTCTTTCTTTCTGTTTTTTTTTCGACAGAAACACATATATATTTGTTTTGTAAGCGAACGATATCAAAGCAAGCAAAGCGCTATAAAGTTTAACAAGTGATACTTCAATAATAGTACTAACATCCTTGTGCTCTTGATCTCTCTCACACACACACACACACACACAGTTGAAAAGTAAGTAAGTAAAGAAAAAAAATAACAGAAAAGAAAGTTACATCAAGTCCAAACGTACACGACGTGTCTTTTTCATTCCAAGCTGGTGCGCGCGCGTCTCACTCCCTCGCGCAAACAGAGAAAGAGAGAGAGAGAGAGAGAGAGAGAGAGAGAAAAAGGAGTCGGGGGTGAGTCGCGCGCGCGCGAGAGAGAGAGAGAGAGAGAGAGCAGTGCGCGGAGAAATAATTTAAAAGCTGAATTGAATTTTTTTTGCTCCTCGCCGGGAGTCTTTCGTTCGGGGCATTGGGAGGCGGACAATGGCTCAATGGCGATGTATCAAGGAAAGTCGACTCGCAAGAGAGCGAGAGAGAGAACGGTATTGTATCGGCCTTTCCTCCGCGTTCGCCCCGCTTCTTTCTCTCTCTCTCTCTCTCTCTTTCTTCTTTTCTGTTGCTCTTATCTTGCCTCCTGCTTGCTTGCTTGCATTCCCTCTTTCACCTCCCTGTTTATATTTTTACCCTCGCTTTCCTCTGACGCTTCGCTTTATGCCCGTATATGTATGTGTGTGTTTGTTGGCCTCCTGCATGATGACTGTTTCTTTTTTTCTGCTATATATATGCGCGTTGCATTTTTTCTCTTTGTGAGTATTATGCTTTCGACGATCTTCACTCGAGCGTGGATTCGTCAAATGCATTGATTGATAAAGAATGTGTTTTTGATGTTATTAATACGGATTGGATAAATCATATTCTATTTTCATAATATTCACCGAAAGTTTATTTTTCAAAGATTATTTAATACTTAATCTATATAAGATTTTAAGATTATAGCTACAGAAAGAATTTAAATTCATTCACTTGAATAATCGCTTCCATTGTCGAGCAACAATCGTTATCAGCGCGGAACAAGCAATTTTAATACCAGCCACACAAAAAAAAAAGAAAAGAAAGAAAGATTGTTTGGACGTCGAACGGCAATCGATGTATAGAACACAGCGCGACATTATTGATAAACACTCGCAGCGCAGATCCCGCACGGCACACACACATAATGGCGAGAAACAAATTCGTCGGAACAATGGGGGGAAGGTTGGGAGGAAAATGGAAGTGTACTGTGCGTTATAGCGAACGAACGAGGGACTTTTTTTTCCGCGATAAACTCTCTCTCGCGCGCACACATACACACACACACCCGCACACACGTATACTCATTGTGAGGTAGTTACTCTCGTCCTCGTTCAATGCTGCAAGCTTTGTTTTCCCCATTGTTTCTCGCGCTTTCAGTTAAACTGCTTTCACATTGTCGACGTTTGTAGAAGCGTGCGCGCGGCGTTGTTATAATACACAGGCAGGTAGATTTATGAATAGACTCAATGTCAAAATTCTCAACTAGTAAAACTTTTAATGAAAATTACTATATACGCTGCGTATATTATAGAATTGATGCGAAATACAACGTATGCTTTTGTAATGTAAAATACAATATTTGCAATACGAATAGAACGATAATTGAGATTTGAGAAAAAAAAAAGAACTCAATAATTGCATTATTCGACATTGACAAGACGAATTTTATACAGATAATTTTTTTTTTCTATTTCGCGTCAACAATGCGAACGCAGCTAAGGCGCGAGAGAATGAGCACGGCGTACGCGGAGGCGAGAGACAGAGAGAGAGAGGGAGAGTGAGTTCCGGCCGCGTAAAAGGTACAAAGGGTGGAGACAATAGGAGGCGCCGCCCCCCGAGATATTGAAACAATGGTGGCCGAACAATGGGTCGCTACTGCAAATTTAAGCTCGCGCTTGATCGGAAGCACGTACGCGCGAGCGCTGAAATTTCTTCTTTTTTTTTTCGATTTTTTTTACCTCGCTCTTTCCAGGAATTGTTGTACATTTTGCACGTGCGGTGAAAATTCGTTGCTCGGGTGTGCAGTTGGTGTATTTTAGAATTCGTAACTATAAATGAAACGGAAATTCTATGGAATATATGGCCAGCGTGCAAATCAATACGCTGATGAATTTTTTGAAACGAATTTTTTTATACTATTTTTTAGTGTTACATTTTGAAAGAATGGCGAGCAAGATTTTGTAGTTATTTACATTCTGATCCGCACTTTACAAAAAACAATTTATTCATCATATATTCATCAACATAGTACTGAGAGTAACCGAACGCATATACTTGAACTAAAATGATACAGAAAAGTATTTTATATAATGAAATCTCTCACAATATCAGGATTTGTTGAAAAGCGCGTTATTTGAAATGAAATATCTATAAATGAAAGGAATATTGCAAACAAGTTAAGGAATATGAGAACTATAAGCTTATTGAAAGTGGTTTAGTTTGATTGTGCTAAAATAAACATAGCAAGAGTTAATACACGACATAATCATTTAAATATACATACTTTGTCAGCTGAAAACTTGGAAAACGTTTGGTAATCAACATTTTAAAGAATTTATTTAGAATAATAAGATGTCATTGCAGTATTGTAGATTGAGGATTTTTGTAAAAATGAATTTAATCATTGCAAAAGTTATAATGACGAACATTTATAAACAAATAATCAAGTCAAATCAAACTAAGTATAAATTATAAATCGTAGATTCGATCATCTTGCTGAGCACAAAACAAATAAGTTTTTCATCGCACGCAACAAAGAAAAAAAAGTAAAATATGACAACGAAAAATACTCCGAAGAAAAAAAAAGTAGAATGGCTGAAAATAGTGATTGAGTCGCGTTTGCTACAGTGTTCGGCGGTATATACATAGCAGCAGCATCAATAGCATCCGAAAAGCAGCGTAGGACAAAAGAGCGAACAGAGGAACCAATGGCAATTCAGCAAAATGAACGAGATGAGCAAAACAAACGGGGAAAGCGGGCTGCTCCCATAGAGGCACAACAACGCGCGACGCAACACAACGGGCGGAGGTCGCGTATATATATATTCGCGCAAAATGAAGATGAACAAGCTTACGCGATGGGGGCTTGCAGCAGGAGCAGCAGCAACGCAGCAACAGCACACAATGTCACGTCGCGCACACTAGGCCTTCTCTCTCTCGCTCACTCACTCACTCACCCTCCTGTATGTGTACGTGTATGTGTGTGTGTGTGTGTGTACAAATACAAAACGACCAAATACGTGAAATCGATTTCCAGCAAATAATCGGATACTCTCAGCTTTCCGCGGCTACGAAGCCCCAGCGGGAGCGAGAGAGAGAGAGAGAGAGAGGTGGAGCGTAGTCACATAATTCAGAATCGACAAAGCGGCAGATTATGGAAATAGAGTCCCCAAGAGCTGCCTGGAGTCGCGACTTTCTCTCTCTCTCGCATGCGCGAGCTTTCGCGTAACTGCGTGCAAAGCTCGACAGTGTTGCCATGACAACCATTGTCGCACGTTCTCCTCTCTCTCTCTCTCTCTCTCTCTCTCTCTCTCTCTCTCTCTCTCTCGCTCTTTCCTATATAGCCGCCGCGACGCAGCACTTGCACTGCACCTCTGTATGTACGCCTCTGTATTTTCTGCTCGAACTTCAATCTCCTGTGTGCGCGTGTGGTGGCCCACCTCACTCTCTACTATGTATACACGTAATGTCTGACTTATGAACGTAAGAGCTAACGATAAAGCTTGCAGTTTGTTGCTTTGCGGCAATGAGAAAAAAAAGTGGGTTGAGATTTTTCTTTGTATGACACAAAGTGAAGACTTGGTACGTCTTCGACAAGAAAATAAGTGTATAAATAAAAATTTTCTTGTATTCATTTTTGAATGACTGTAAGATCGTTCATTCTAAATATATGATATTCTTAAAAAATCATACTTGGTTTTCTAGTGGCTAATATAGATAACATTACATTTTAATTTTGAAGTATGTTTTGAAAATAAATTTGGAAGCAATAGCATATCAGTGATCTGTTTCAAAAAAAAAAAATGTTTAGAAATATTTGTTTGATTATAATCGCAAAATCAATTCACCGCTACTTTTACATTTTATAATTGCGGAGATGTACTTCATTAGAAAACGGCCTTCACGTTATAAGAATCGCATGGAAACGAGCTTGATTTTGACTAATGACCACAATATCTGATATTGCGTGGAAGGAAACCTGCGATAGCCTGTTACCATGCATGGGTCATGCTCTTACGGATGATGACGATTATGATAACCATTATACATTCATTAGTATTATAATCTGTGCATGACTAATATAATATCTTGAAAATCGATGATAATAAAGATGCTTGATAAAATATCTTTGATATATTTTATCAAATCTATCGTATACATTGAATTTCAATAATCAAAATAGATTAAATGTCGTACATTGAATTTCACTGAAAGTTTTGCTGCGACGTTTTCTAAGATCAAGCTGAAAAGGAACGTATTTGCAGCTACCTTGAACTCACACAGTCCTTCATGGCGTTACGGAAAAACTTAATCTCAAGGTTATGACGTTTTTCCATTTTCCGATTGCGCTGACGTTTCCAGAACGTTGCTAGCCCTTTCAAGCAAACACATCGCTGAAACTTTACCTGCAGTTACACAATAAATTATTGCGAAAATCAAATTTCATCTCTCAAAAAATAATCACCCCAATGTCTTTCAAATCATCAAGACATATAATTGTCGAGAAAGTATCCCATCTTTAAACCCGAGAGAAAGCGAGAATCGCGCGATACCTACTGTGGATAATTAATGAGCAAAACGTCGCTTGTTTTCCGGATTACAACAAAAGCCAAAGCATCGATCGGGTGCTTGCAGGCTGTTCCTCTTTCGCTCGTGTGCGCCGCACGGGGCGCCGCCGACTTTTTACGTCGTATCACGTCCTTCCGCTGTGCGCCTGTCACGTGACGTTGTCGATTTCCCTATCGTCTTCTGTATATGTATATATACTATGCGGGCTCGTCGTGCTTTTCTGTCGGAATAACGAGTTTACGCTCGACGTTATTGTGCCCTTGTTAATGCACAATCATTCGGGTTTGTGGAGTAAGTGTGATCATCTTTTATCTTTTTTTTTACAAAAGAATGTACACACGCGTTGAGGTTTGTGTAATGAATGAAATGAAAATTATCACATTTTTCTTGCTATTAATTCTTGTCATTCAGTTAAAATTAAAAAAAAAATTGGATTGTTAAATTGAGGTGTGAAAATATTATTAGGTTTTTTATACCATATTGTAAGTATAAAAGATTGTGCTCTTTTTGAAGATGAAATTTTACGGTATCGTGTGAAAGAAGGGTCCGTTCTTTGAATGACCACATCGATTCGCATTTATCCATTCACGCGTAATATTTTCATCCTCGCGGTTGTAGTCTGATCATATATAAGCTTAAATCTACTTTACATAACACAAATGGATAGCTCGTTCATACGGCTGCACTCGTTCGAATATGTCCATTATTTTCTTTAAATTTATTCTTAGAATATATAAATTCATCGAGAGACTATTCAAATCGAATAAAAAAAAGTTGATTGGCAGTTTACACACTCGATAGCGTGGGTCAAAAAGCCTCGAAGTAAATGCGACACAAGCGCTTTAAAGTGTGATCGGTTCCACGCGTGATCGATCGCTCGTAAATTGAAAAGGCCCGTTTCGTACCACTTCGGGTCAATTCGCCTCGGATATAT
>JAWWMK010000032.1:13254955-13268835 GCA_035047105.1 Galeopsomyia nigrocyanea | reverse complement strand
TATATATATATGGATGGATCATTTGGCACAGTACGCTATATATATATAGCGTACTGTGCCAAATGATCCAGAAAATCATCGACACGCATACTCCCCCCTACCCTCGGAAGCAAAAAAAAAATGGTAAGCTTGCAAGCTCCTCTTTTCTTTTCGTCGAATGAAAAGCTCGCTGAATCAGGAGTTAGTTGCAGGACGAGTTATACATACACAACAACAACAACGAAACACATGTGAGTGTGTGTAAAAAAAATCGAGGAAGCGGAATGGAGTGAAAGGGGGTATAGAAAATAGTTCGGGGGATGGGCGAATGGAAACGCGGTGACGTATAGTAAATAGAGAGAGAGAGAGAGAGAGAGAGAGAGAGAGAGAGAGAGAGAGAGAACTCGTGTATATAACGTGCGCGGACGTAGGAAATGGCTTTGGCATGCAGATTCGATCGGCCGAAACCCTGTCTGTATGCCTTTTCCTCTCCTTACAAGAGGCTCTTTTTCTTCTTCCTTATCTTCCTGACGCTATTGTTTTCGGCTCTTTCTTTCTTTTTCTTTTTTTAGTTTCCCCGATCGATTTCCATTGTACTGCCCTGATTTTTTTCCTATTCCCTGATTTTCTGATTTACGATGACAAATAATTAATTGCAAGCACAACTTGTGTAATTTGACCTTGCAGCAGAAATTAGCAAAAATATTATACCAGCGTAGTAATAACAATAAAAGATATGAGTAATCGCTCGGTCTATTCGTATAAGTGAATAAATAATGGATGTACACGAAATATCCGTGAGGGTGTTTATATGTGCTTATGTCACTCATCCCACGTCTTAATTCGATTTGTATCTCTCGGGCACTTGAGCGCAAACACACACATACACACACGCATGTTCTCCCATCCCTTAATATGATTGATGTTGCGTGGAACCGCTCGCTGTTAAAAACGCATTACAAGCAGAAAATTGCCATAGACCACTCTCGGGATCTCTCTTTCTCGGGCACATCGCATCAATCCATTTATATGCATAATACAAAACGGCCGCCAGCAAAACAGATTCCCCGAATTATCCGTGCCGCGAAGGAGAAGGTAGAGGGTGCATTCTAAAAAAAAAATAAAACCCCTTTTTTCTCACCCCCCTTTCATTGTCATTCTAATCGACGCGCGAGCGAGATATGCATGAGAGCTCGAAGGAAAGCGCGTGATCTACGACTGTATAAATACCCAGATTTACATATTTTTCTATCGGCTGCGAAGCTAAATGCCGAGCGCCCGCACCCTTATTCTTTGGAAAGTATATAAGAGAGCCGCGCGCACGTGCCAGTCTCGAGTGTGTGTTTGCGAAGCTTTTTCACGCGCAGAGGTAAACTGTATTAAGAATCGACTTTTCAAATTGTATATATGTATATATATATTTTTTTTTTTTTGGATTGACGTGCACAAGTCGATTTTATTGGTCGATCGAGCGAATAATTTGAATATTTTTTTGAGAATTAACGTTATACTTCGAATACAAATAATGCGTCAATACAAAGTATGTCTGCGTAAACTGAAAAGGTGACATCAATAACGTCTTACAAGGTCGCATTGTTAGACGAAACATGTGTATTGTCTGGAGCTTTTTTCGAACAATTCATTGTGTTTTCGTATCGATAATGAAACGAGACGTCGATAAAGTTTTATTTAGTCTTAAAAATTCTTTAGACTCTTCACACAAGATATTCATCTAATTAAAAAAAATGTGTTCATTTCGAGGTCAAGAGTTTCATCCGTAATTAATAAACGTTGAAAAAAAAGAAGAACCGAGGCACTCGTTATAGTATTAGAATGATAAACGGCGCAACTAAAATAACACTTGACCTTATTAATTATCAGCTGACAGTCGCGTTGATGGTTCACGATGCTCTCTTTTTCGCCAGTGATGAATATACATATAAACAATGTTTGCTCGTATATATACTGCCGTTGGTCTCTTTATTCGTAAGGCCTTGGGTATCGCGAAAAGTTTCATCAGTATCAGACTTGAATGAGGATGGAGGAGGAGAGGGGAGTATATAGAGGTTGCTTGCCGGTACTTAAAGTTTCGTGCCTCCTTCTCTCTCATTATGCGCATAACTC
Organism: Galeopsomyia nigrocyanea; assembly: GCA_035047105.1. Taxonomy (NCBI): domain Eukaryota; kingdom Metazoa; phylum Arthropoda; class Insecta; order Hymenoptera; family Eulophidae; genus Galeopsomyia; species Galeopsomyia nigrocyanea. Next base: position 13,266,732 of record JAWWMK010000032.1, on the reverse strand, counting down.
TAGCACCTGTATAGCTATAGAAGTGTATATAAAGAGGGCTGTAGCTTGCGCGCGCGCTAGCGTTGCCTCTTTTCTTCGTCGAGGTTCCACTCGGGCTTTCTACCCTCTGCCCGATTCATTTATTGCCACTCGACAAATAATTACCAACGGAGTGATGCTTGCGTCTCTTCCAGCGCACCAGTCAGAGACTCCGAAGAAAGAAATAGAGAGCGAGCGAGAGAGAGAGAGAGAGAGAGAGAGAGAGAAAGTCGCATAATGGGCTTTCGTCGTCGACGTCGTCGTCGTCTCTCTTCTTCGTTCGTTCTTCTTGTGTATTGGGAGCATAAAATGCATTCAGAGGACTGAATCGAGAGAAAAGTCATTCAGGCGCGAGTTAATATAACCCGGCTGTGATGTAGATATCAGCTACGCTATACGCCTTTTCCAGGAAGGACGCGCGCATCATCCCTCTCTCCCTCCCCCCCCCCCTCTCTCTCTCTCTCTCGACGTCTTCCTTTAAGGGCGTTTCACAGTGTTCATCCTGAAGAAGTATTGGAGGAGTAATAATATTCAAGTTTTTGCAAGGGTTCTATGAGTCATTTCATTTAGGTTAAAAAGTTATTTATTTTTATAGAGCGCAAGATTAGTTTATTCTAATAATATAAAAAGTATTTATAATGAATTTCAATTTGTAACAAACTTATCGATTGAAAATCAATTTTTTTATGATTAGTAAATAAGAAAATAATTTTTACTAAATAGTTACGTTATAAAATAATGAGGTGACAAAAAATTTTTTACTTATAAAATTTATTTGCAATACCCAATCAATCAACCATTTACGCTCAGAAACATAAAAGTATAAGAGCGTTCGGGCTAACGACGAGGCAACCGAAGCTCTCACGATATTAATTTACATACGACGCACGTGAGCCTGAGCGAGTCGTCGTGCGGGTAACGAATGCCGAAAATTTATTGGACTCGACGTTGCTAATATCCACACCTTTCGCTCGGCCAGTCTGTGAATTCATTTTTTATTCTCTTTTCATATTATTTTTTTTTGCGCTTATTGTATATTCTACCGTAAATTATACCTCGTTTTTAGGATATTATACATAAATGACTAATACTGGGATATTTACGGTTAGAATTTACGTGTTACGTTAGAAATTCGATAGAAACATTTACATTTAGAAAGTTTACGTATATTATTGAAAGTATATTTTTTCGCTAAAATATAACATTTAAAATTTTTATCGATTTTGAAGTTCTCTAATACATCTACCTATATTGTGCGCACTGTTTATTTAAAATAAATATTGAATTATTTTTTATTATTTTTTAATTCGTCTGACCACATCCAATGTTTTCTACTTAAAACTTGTATATTTGTGCATGCGATAGATTTTTTTGTCATGGTATAGCATTCTGCTATTGTATGCGAAATTGATTTTATGAACACTTATTTAAAAAAATTCAAATAGTTACATGAGCTCATCATTATTGTACTCCCCGTTAATGAGAAACCCAATTTTTCAAATTCCATTTCTCTCGCACTACATAATTCTTGTTCAGATGGCAATCAACTTCCTTTTTTGGGGGCGCGAAACAAGTTTAATTTAGTGTCGGCGCGCACACGCGGCGGTCGTTCGGTATAAATATTTTTATTTATCAGGACTACACTGTGCGCGCGCCATCCACATAAGCCGTTAATTTACGTCCGCGACTCGGCCCGTCCCGTGAGTATTTTCACGCGAACGCTGTAAGGCACTGAATTTTTTGGCGATTTATGGCCGCAACACCGCGTGTGCTTTCGACTTTAATACGCAGGTGGATTAGAACGAGGACTTTTTTTTACTTTTTTCTTGTTTTTAAATGATGAAGTTGATATGCAAATAGTTTTTGAGCGTTTGAATATACTTGTAAAACATTTATTTGAAAAAAAATTCTGGATTTGAAATTATGGGTAAAATTGATTGTGTTTTATTCTTTGTTCAATAAACGAAGTGGAATATATTTGAAAATTATTTATACATTTTTAAATTTATAAATTAAGTGAGAACTTGTCAAATGTCATAATTCATTAAATTTACTACTGTATTTTTTCATGATTGAGGAATTCGTGTGGATTAATATAGACATTCTACAAATTTTTGATTTGTATTTTCGTTCTATCTGCTATTCAAGTGAAATCGACGGATGCTTTATATCAACCAAATGTTATAACATAAGACCAAAATAATTTTTCAGCATTTTTTATACTGCCACATTTTGATTTCACTTATTGTTTAAATATCAAAGCAAAAACAGATGCGAATAAAAAATTATATTTATCTATGATCTTCAATAATACCTACGTTATTCAATCGCGCGAACTTTCGATCAAACTTTAAAATGAAGTATCGACGCACAAACTCAAAAATAATACGATTTTCTCTCGACTTGTTTACCTTATCCGTTCTATCAATAATGTTTGTTCAACATACAACTGGCAGTGAAAGAATCGAAACACACACACACGGCAGAAGTCTTCATTCGTTGGTATATATAGTTTTCAATCAACAGTCGTACACCGAAGATTTATCGAAGCAACGAAAATCGTCGAGAGTCCCGCGGCGTCGTTGCGATACATCGGGTATAACTGTCGAAGAATCAACACGCGATCGTGTCAAAGAAAACACGTAACCGAGTTTATATTGTCGCGGAGTACAGAGAGCGAGCGAGCCCTTCTTTCATTATTATTTTTTTTTTCTGCTCTCAATTCGCAGCAGCCGTCGCTAGAGAAACAAGTGTGTGCATGTGTGTGAGAGAAAAAAGGGTTAAAGTAGAAAAGAATAGAAAGCCTACTCTCCCCTTTTTTTAAAAGGAATGAAATTGGCGAGGACCTCGCCGACTTTAATTTACAAAATCGACCGCGTGATTTCGGCTTCCAAACCCTTTACTTTCTTCCCCTCGCTCGCGTTTGTACGGATGCGTTATATATATATATACGTCATTCGTCGCCCGAGTCGAAACCTTTTCTTTCCAATTCCATCGATATAGGTGACCCTTATTTCCTTCTGTCACATACATATATAGTTCTTCCCTCTCGTTCCTTTATTATTCTTTTTTTTCATGCATATAATACACGCATATAGTTTATACGTGTAGTATTTCAAATCGCGTATAGCACGCGCGTTTAAAATAATATAAACGAACCTTTCGAAATTTTTTCGAATGTAACACTTATTTTTTCTGACTTATCACTCGCACACATTTATCACATCTTATTGACACGACAATCGTACAAATATCCAATTGCGCAAAGAGACACATTGAAAAGTCGTTAGATTGACATTGCGAAATAGTACATATATATAAGTAAGTTTCAACATGTAAATTTGCTAATCTCGCAGCACCGACGTTGATAAATTTATCTCGGCGATATAATTACACGCAGTCAGTCGCATGGCATTAAATTATACTTTGCTCGCGCGCTTGCTCTCGGCGAATTGTAATTAGGAAGGTGCGCGCATATGTATATATATATACAGTTTACTTGGAGCATTGTCGGAACTGCTGTTGCGCGGGTGTGCGTCGCGCAGCTTGTTATAACGCTTCTAATTAGATCCTCGTAAATCGTCCTACCGGTTATAGCTGCTCGCGTCCCGAAGGCTTTAATCTGTAAAACGGAAGATATCTCTTGACAAGCATGCGTCGCGCGCGTTATTTCTTATCCCGAAATTTATGTGCAGCAGCAGCAGCAGGCCGCGTTGTATAATGTCGGGATATAGCTAATACAATAACAAACGAACGAACACAAGAATAAATCGATTGGAGAGAGACCGCTGAGAGAGAGAGAGAGAGAGAAAGAGAGAGAAAGAGAGCCAACTTGGAATCACTGTCAAGGGGACGTTTTTCCCGCGCGCGCGCGCGCGTGTGTATATATCACGAGAGGAGAGGGTTAACTGAGAGAGAAGCAGGTAGGCTAGTGATCGTTTCTCTCTCTTTCTCTCCGTCTCTTTTTTAATACAAATAATTTCGAGGGCGAGGCCCAAGTGCGTATCGATGAAAGCTCGATATAGGGGTTGCCAGGCTGCGGCAGGCAGACGACGACGACGACGAGAGGGAGCGCAAGAAAAAACGTCGAATAATGAACAGCTACCGGATAAGCTTCAACCCTGGCTGAGAAATGGCTGTTGATAATGCCTTCCGAAGCTTACGGCATTCTGATGCATTCTTTTTGTGTATCGAAGAGTTCTTTTTTTTTGTCTTTGTGGAGAAAACGCTGATCACTACTTTTTTCTTCTTTCTTGGGATTTTACTCGCACGATCATAAATTATTGCCTATTACTGTACAAAAAAAGTGAAATGAGTGAGTTCTTTGTCAATAATTAATTATGTAATTAATTAATTAATTAATTTCTAGTTAAGTTCTAGAAGTATCGCAGACAAAGTATATGGCTTTGGTATATCGATCTCATATTTTGATGCAGTTTTAACAAGATTTCACAGATAGGGCAACTTAATTTAGTTTGTATTATCATTTAGCAAAAATTATGCTCGACTTGATTTTATTTTATTTTGTTTTGAATAAGATTGAGTTTAAAGTATAACAGAAAATTCGACTGAACTTAGGAAAAATCATTCACTTTGTTTAAAATCGTGTTATTGACTGGCAGAGCCATACTTTTCTCATGCTTTTTTTATGGATAAGAATAAGGAGTTTGACAAAAGTAGCATAATTTAATCGTAGAAAGAACACAACAACTATACAAATTATTGTCACTTCACCAATATTACGCTCACGAAAAAAATCTATTACATATTCAAAATGAACATTTGTGATTGACACTTATAATTTCACAGAATTATTCAGTGAATTATAAAAACTGGTTTATCCCAATAACATTCGTTCCGATCATTTATTTCGCCAGAGAGAGATCAAGGTCCTCTCAATAATCCAAATCGGCAAATAATATTCACACCAAAAAAAAAAAAATTTCCATCTCCATTCTTCCGAAGCCGTCAAGAAAAATGACGTACAAATAGCGCGATCGAAGGCCGTAACTGGATTACAATAATAATTAAGATAGAAGAAGAGAGAGCTGGAGAAAGAGAGAGAGAGAGAGAGAGAGAGAGAGAGAGAGAGAGAGAGAGTGCAAGTCAGAGAAGACAGTGACAGGGTCTGCCGCGACGTCTATCTCCACAAGAAAAATCTGTCGCACGCGTGTCACTTTCCAAAGGGGGTAACTACCTGCTCCACACACATACGCATACACGTACATATCGACATGTATATTGTCCCATACGGGAATTTGCCTCCTCGCGGAACGAATCGCCGAGGCATTGTGAAATCGAATTAGCGGATCATTTGAATTTAAGATCTGATGCGTGTGTGTGTCGCGCGCCTCGATATCTCTTCTCTCTTCTACCCTATATATATATTTTTTCTTTATGTTCAGTCTGGCCTACGTTTGTGTAATTTATGCGATGGCACATATATGCGTATCGACGAATGCGCATCGAAATATTCCGATACCGAAATTTCACCGTTCGCCCATTGTCGCGCGAAAGGAATACCCCTATATATACGATGGGATTGTCGTTTGTTGTATATTGAAAGAAACTCGACGGCGCTGCTCTCTCTCTCTCTCTCTCTCTCTCTCTCTGTCTCTCTATGCGTAACCAAATGCACAATGTTCATCAGCGCGACAAGAGCTATTATTTATTGGCTTATAATTTCTGCGACATACGCGAGCCCTAGATTTCGGTGTTTGAAATCAAATCTTTTTTTGATTGCTTGGGCTATATGTACGACAATTGATAATATCGTGTTACTTGTGAGAATCACTCGCATTAACTGTCGTATAGTCGTGCTTATAGGAGATCAATAATCATGCGCAAATTTATCCGTTTGACGGTTGTCAAGATACTTTTGAAGCGTCAACAAAAAGTCGATACTTTCTCATGTCAAAAATTTGCATTTATTATTAGAGAACCCACGGATCTATCACAAACATTCAAATCATTCGAACCGAATAATCATTTTACCTCAGAAATTAAAAATGAAAAAAGAAGATAAAAAAATGATCAATTTAGTGTATAGTAGCGAATACGTATATAATAATGCCGTTGGCCACCTGGGAGTGCAAGCGACTATCAAATTCAGGCGGTAGGAACAATCATAACGCGGAGTCACGATTGGTCTTGTGCTCTCTCTCTCTCTCTCGACTCTGCGTGTGCTGAAGAGGAGCCCGCGGGAGAGTCAGTTGTGTGCCGCGCGCTCCTATTGTACCTACTGTAATGGCGATTCAACGTGCGCCGTTCTCTCGCTCTGCGCGTTTCTCCGCCCGAGAGAGAGATCTGTTGTATGGCGATATTATCGTTCCGGTGATCGCGATCCCAGATATACAACGCGCGCTTCTAAAGGAAATTAATTACGCTTTTGCTTCTAATCAATTCGTAAAGCAGTTATCACGAAGAACATATTTTTCTTTGGGGATGGTTGAAATATTTGGCTGGAGAAGAATTATGGGATAAAAACTTTGCGATTGCATCTTAATTTTCATATAATTGCTATTGAACGGTTATCACACTATTGATATTTAATACAATATTGTACATGTATTCAGATGATTATTTCGAAAGCTGAATATAACAATCGATTATTATCAAATTCAATTCAATCCAGATATTCGAATTCATTGGAACATTTGCAAAATTATCACTGGGATCGTAACGAACAAACGACAGCGAGCCCTTTGAGACAATTGATTAATACACTGAAAACCCCTTTTATTCAGCAGTGTAATTGCTATAACTTATATACCGCGATGTATATTATACATCGAAGCGTTATTCTATCATGAGCATCGAACCCTTCCCCTCTCCCTCTCTCAACCCACAATTTGGCGTATATATTTCTCATTTCCGATAATATCTATCCTCGATAAAAGCGTATCGCGAGAAAATAAAAGATCCCGGGCAATGGAGAGAACAATTGGTCTTTGAAGCGTTATATACCGCAGCAGTGGCTGCTTGCTGCTGCTGCTGCTGTTCGAATTTGATTATAAAGAGCTTCTGAGGATGCCGCTCGACGCTGCCTGGCAAGCTGCGGCGTCTGAAATGGGTGACGCGGCAACAATCATTGTAGATCGTTTAATAACTCGCAGTGGGTGTCGGGACACGCGGCTTGAAGCTGCTGTAAGGCCACTGGTCTTGTGCATCTCTGTGTGTTGTAACCAACACCGTCAGTTTGGCTTCTTTTTTTTTTTTTTTGGCTTGGTTGGTTGGTTGGACGGTTTTTCGAAAGGAACTTTCCCGCGGAGGATAGCGGAAGAGGCGATCATGCCAGACGGTTTGGCGCCTATTCATGCTGGATGAACTCGATTTTTCTTTCCGATAGATGGTGATAATTTGTATTTACGTTGGGATCGAAAGAGGAATGGTATTTTTAATTTTTTTTTTAAATTATACGAACAACTTGCACAGTTAACAATGCATTTTTTCGCAAAATTATTAAATACTAATAATTGAATACTGTACAGAATAAATATCTGAAATAAATGATGAAATTGAGAGAATAGACAATAAAAAACTAACTTAACTTTGATTTTTAACTCGACTCTATTATCTTTTTTTTTGTAGCTAAAATATCTTCATATCGAGTGAAATTTTTTACAGTAAAGAAAAATCAGGTCAAGTAGAAGATTTTTCTATCTCAAATTTTTGTTAGAAACCTCTTATCTCGAATTTTCGTTGGAAAATGTTGGGTCTTTAATTTTCTTTAAAAAATGTATCATGCGAATCAGCATTGAAAAAAGTCTTATTTCGGAAATCAAATATGCTGAATTAGAGAAATTGAAGTTAAGGATGAACTTTTGATTTTTGATAATTAAATTAATAGAAAAATCATCCATTTTTATTTAATTTATTATTATAAATTAAAAATTTAGTCGAAATTTCAAATTCGCTTCAAATTCGCTTTACTAAAAATTTTCGTTAATACAAACACGACTTTTTACCGAAAATTTAAGATATGACATCTACCATCTACGGGATTTTTTTATTATGCGTTAATTAATTTTCCGATAAAAGACGAAAGAATTTGGCAACTCGATACAATTATTTTTTAGATATTATAGACATTCATATATGTCCTCAAGAAGCCACAATGGTAAACAGCTTCAAAATTGAAGATTCGCCTTAGGGCAAACGACATATATGAAAAGTCAGCGGTTACTGCCGGCAAATCGATGGATCAATCTGGCCGTCAAGCCATTATAACCCGTGCCGCAACGATTGTGGCGACTACAAAGCTGCGCAAAGTTCTTCGCCGGTGCTATTCTGCTCGACGCGGGGGTATATGTAGGGAAAACAGGCGCATTGTCGCGAGCTCCACAAAAGCCTGCGACGAGCCACAAAGAAATACGTGTGAATCAGCAGTTATGGGAATAATGCAAAATTGACCCGAGAGAGAACAGGACACACACACACACACACACACACACACACACATGTATATAAAGGAAGAGAAATTAAAAGGAGCGTGAAAAGAAGTCACGAGCATATAGAAAAGAAGCTGCCTTTATATAGTCGAAAGACGCTCTTCGATATATTGCTGAATGGCAAAAATTCAAAATTTTCATACATAATTGATGCGCTTTTATTTTCAGACACGTATTTTTCAGACAAGAATCCTACGACCGAATTAAAACAAAATATTTATTACTATAGAAATGATCACTTTATTATAAATATTTTGCACAGTAAAACGATCGTAACGGATTTGACATGAAAATTAAAAATTTCTAGATCCCTAGTAGGTGAAGTAATCTTGAAAAAACAGTTCAAAATATTAGCTTCCACATACAAAACTCGAAAGCCATTCAGCTAATCGACAATCCATTACCATATATTTTTCATGTCGCACATACACATGCCCAATAATAATACACATCATCGAGAAAAGAGAGCTCGAGAGAAAGCAGCAGCAACGTCTCTTATTCGCGAATCACGATCGGATTGGTCACTTATATACATACACGTATATATAAGGGAGAGAAAGCTAGCGCACTTACATATACAACACGACTATATATACGCGGAGCTCGTTTAAATTAAGCGGGTTCCTGTGCAGTCACGTGCCTGTGTCCCCTTTCCACTCAACTTCCTTCCATATGTAACGCCGATCGATCCCTTTTTCTTCAACCCTCTCGATTGCTTTCTCTCTCTCTCCCTCCCTTTTTCAATCGCGCTCAGCGCGCGTTCTCGATCTTTTTCTTATTCTCTTTTCTACTTCATTCAGGCAACCATTCAGCGGCGGCTCTTTTAGTTTTCTGCAAAAAAAAAAAAAGATTCTTTCATTCTTATCGGCTGCGCGTGGCATTGAAAATAACCAGCGTCTATTTTTAGAAAAAAGTTGTTATTAAATGTTTTGTGACGTTATATCCATATGTACATACATCAACTTTGTTCCACACGTATCGAGAAAAAGAGAGCCGCAAGCACACTTGCGTAAATGTTTTGCAAGGTTACTAAATCCCAAATCGAATGTCATGTGTGTAAACATCGATTTCCGGGTGCCGATTGACACGTGTGTCTTTTTAAATTTTCTTTCAATCGAACACTGACAGAAAAAGATCGTAATCATTAGGCACCATGGCACCATGGTACCTAATGATTACGCAACCCCACTACAAAAAATAGTTCTTATTTTAAGTATGCAGCAAATTTAAGAACTTTCGTATTTTTCGTTTTTCTCGTGATTGTTTGCAATTATCAGGATCAATCTTTTTTCATCGAACTTTTCTTGTCATAAGGAATAAGACCTATTCATTTTTAGATCAGTTTTCCATCTGTTTCATTAAAAAACATCGTGTTCTTAAATTTGCTGCATACTTATTCGAATTTATTTTTAATTAATATAGTGATTTTCGGAATAGAATTTTGTACAAATTGAGAGTGTATTTCAGGTACGGTGTATAATGAAGTATGAAAGAATGGCTTTGTGGTGAACTTACTTATCTCCATCCGATAATAAAGAATGTCGCACTGAATACTTTAATTTTAAATTTTTTTTTCAATTTTTCAAAACTTTGGTAATTTTAGTTCATTCATGTTCGAGTTTTTGTATAAATTATTTTTTATTTGATGTAATTAAAATTTATATATAAGAAATCAAATTGTTCGTTCGAAAAATTATTCTATTTGCTCTACTGATTCCGAAACGTAATAATAACTGTGGCTAAAAATAATTATTCACGTGCCTCTTTTTGCCATTTATATCTATTTATCTTTTTACACTGATACTGCATCGGCCTACCCTATACCTCTGTTTATTTTAACGATCTATCAACTTATTTCAGCATTGAATGATTTTTATAGCTAGGGGGTGCCTAATCATTAGGCACCGCCACCATTTGGTCAAATTTACGCAACCGAGTTGCGTAATCATTAGGCACCATGGTGCCTAATGATTACGATCTTTTTCTCTCAGTGAACGAAAAATTACCATTTTCATTTTTTTTGTAATTCCATCCGGTTTTCCACGCACACGAGTTTTCTTTGAATAAACAAAACGCCCTCGAAAAAAAGCCCCATAACAGTGATTACGCCGTTTCGTGTTTTTCAGCCATCATTCTTCTCGTTCCTTTCCTGCGACATCACCCTTCTTGTTGTTTTTTTTTTTATTTCTTTTTCGCTTTCGCGTGCGGCCATTCTTCCTCGTCGCGAAAGCTTTTCCCATAGGATCCGCTTAACCCTACTTCCTTCTTTTTTTTTTCGCTGCTGCTCATATTCACCCACCTCTCCCCACCCCATTCTCTGCAGGGATGAATCACCTTACGAATGGCATTAATTCAAACTGCCTCGTGATTTGCTTGAAAGCCTTTCTCGAAATAAAACTATATATACCGAGTCTCGTCGCTTAGTGGCGACGACGAGTGCTTCGCGTAAAAAAAAAGAAAAGCTTCAATTTCTCGTTTCGACTTCTCTTCGATAGCATTTAATTTTGTGAATAGCATTTAAATAAAAACTGCTACGCGTGATAAACCCAGTCGAAATACACGTATAACTAAAAAAAGAAGAAAAAACCACATGACGAAGGCATGGTTCAAGTCGTCGAATATTCATGCAACAACCGAGTTGAAGGCCAAGCGTGCTAGTGACGAACGCGGCGGCGGCGCGGTCGAAACGATAACAGGATAAACAAAAGTAACGCAAACAGACACAGTGAAAGAGAGAGAGGGAGATGAGAGTGTATATATGTTGGAGAGGGCGATCGCAAAGGGAGTAAACCGAGATAGATAGGCCCGAAGAATGGAGAAGGAACAACAGCGCACTATGGGCTTCCCTCGCGCGCGGATGGAATGCAGTGCGAGCGCTCGCATGCAACAATAGCAGCCGTGCAGGTCGCACACACCACACCGCGGCTGCATATTAATACTATGTGCCCCCACGTGCTGCAGGGGAGTGTCCGACAGATATGCGAAACATGGAGCTAACGTATATATCTATATGTGTACATGTGTGTGTGTGTGTGGCTCTGTGGAATTCAATTCGGCGATTGTCGACGGTGACAAACACGCGACACGCGCTGTTCTCTCGCACATTGGCGGAGCTCTCTCTCTCTCTCTCTCTCTCTCTCTCTCTCTCTCTCTCTTCAACCAGCGTTTTTTTTTGTCGTTGTATGTGTGTGTGTGTGTGTGTCACTGATTAGGCATTTTTTGGATGGCTGTTATTCTTAAACGCGCGCGTTGTGCGGTGAGCAAGTGTACGCGAACTTTGGGGGGGGGGGGGGGGGGGGGGGAATTTTT
>JAWWMK010000032.1:13217166-13233711 GCA_035047105.1 Galeopsomyia nigrocyanea | reverse complement strand
TCAAAAAACATAAATAACAATCATAATTTCGCGGGGACCTATCAATGCACACAGAAAGCCCTGGGCGTCTAGACTAGAATGAGTCAGTCAGTCAGTCAGTCAGTCAGTCGAAGTCCTAGTTCGCATATATATATATAAATCGGTCTATACAAAGAACTGACAATACAAGCGCGCGGCACTCACTTTCGTTTCGTTCTCTATTAGGATGAAAAAGAAAAAAACGGGAGGTCGACCATCGATGATCGCTATATATATATATATATACATATACGCGGTTCGAACTCCGCTCCACACCCCTTCCGCTCTACAGCAAATCGACATATATACGTATAAACTCTCTCGGCATTCCGCGGATTCCGTGTCACACATCGCGGGCACCGCGGCGATTGTCCACTTTGCAGGCCGCACCATGCAACGATAGATCGCGCGGGTAATTGACTGCAGGCAACCGGCAGCGAACCTGCGTGCACCTATATACGTCAATTGACCGCGATTTTATACTGTTTTGTTCGAGTGCTGGCGATTGTTTGAAAGTGGACATTCTGTATTTTTTAACCGTAAGAAAACACATTTTTTTTGCAAAGTGTAGACACTATAAACAAATTTCAATCAGCTGCATTTGGAAAAAAAATTTAATCTATGATACATCGTTTTTTTTTATTTAAAAAATGAAAGTTCTTATTTAAGAAAAAAAATGTTCAGAAAAATCGTCTATCAAGAGACATTGATTTAAGTATGCAGCGCATTTAATATTTTTTCATAGTGAAATACAGATCTCTCTCGATCCTCAGCAGACGTGTATGATTATCCTACATACGTTTACACAATCGTGTAGCTTATGAATATATAAAGTCACTGATATCTCGTGCGTTGTATCAAACACGCACTCGAAGGCATCCATCCGCATGCAGCAGCCTCAACGATCATCGGTGAAAGGGCGTTGTGCTATTTCCATATACACGCATCAAGTACATGCGGTGCAAAAAGGAAGGAAGGAAGAGAATCGACTTTTGCTCGGCTCCCTCGACGGGTGGGCGGTTTTTGTTACTGGCATTGTCTTGCCTATTAACTTCGAAGACGCTTTGCTGCTGCTGCTGCAGGTGGGGCGTTTATATACATTTTCCGCGGACCAGCAAAATTGGCCAGCGGGGCTGGTGTTGTTCTGCCGAAAAACGTGAGAAAACCAGCGTCACGGGTATTATAGCCGCATGGCTATTATAATACATAGGATATAATAAGACAGCAGCACCAGTAGATTCGTATATTTGGCGCTCTTTCGCGGAGCTCGATTGCAAATAATAATACTCAGGTTTGGTCAAAGCCGTTGGAATAATAATTCTTTAAAGGTACACCTACCGTGCGTGTATTATATTATACGGTAGCTGTTTCCGAAAGCTGATTTTTTTTTTCGGGTTTTGGGATTAGTGCGACGACAATGATGTTTTATATGGGCTTTTCACGAAAACGTTTTGAGGCCCTTTTGTTCGACGTCGTGTTCATCTGGTTATTGTGAGGGAGATTTTTAACTTTTTGTTGTTTCGAAAAAAAAGGGGGATTTCAGTTGAACTAGATATGCATTCCAAAGAGTTCTTTTCTCTCGATTTCTATTTTAAAACTCGGAGAATTATTTTTCAAGCTTTTGTCGTTAATTGAAAAGTAAAATCTCTGTGCCGCACGCGCGCTTTACAATAATAACACAATACTCTCGATTCAGCTAGTTTGTTATTTATTATAAAGCATGACATTCCTTTTCTACGAATTGCAATCAAATCTCAATTATTCATTCTTCGACTATGGCACACATCAACAATATAAAGAGATTCGTGGTCGATGATTAATGCCTGCACGAATAAAACTGTCCTTATAATCCCTTAATCACGCGAATACATATAAAAGTGACTAATGAAAAAAAAAACGCTGGTAAAGTAAACAAAATTCGGAGGCGCGCGATACAAAAGAAGACAGTGAGAGAGAGAGAGAAAGAGAGAAAAAAAAGGACTCGATGGTACTCGCGCACACAAGGCGGCCAATATTATTATTACTGTAAACGCCGACTCATCCAACCACCTCACACACACACATACATGCATGCTCTCGATATTACAACGAAAAATTAAAAAGACTCCTTGTGTTTTTCTTTCTCTCTCTCTTATACCTTTTGCGCAAAGTCACTTCCTCGCGCCCTGTTTGTATATAGATTGCGCTTAGATCTCTCTCTTGGTATTTTTCAAGCCCTTTCAGCCGTACAATGGCAGCCTTGAATAAACGACTTATTTTCTTGCTGCCTGCCTCCTTTTTGGGCTTTCATACGCGCGCGCGCTTTTTTTTTCGAATACACGCGGATCAATATAATGGCCGTGTCTAAATAGCGGCGGTGAAAAATAAAAGCGATGTCGTTCATTAATCTTCGCGAGTGAAAATATTTGGCGAATTATTAACTTCCTATTAATTTTACATACAAAACAGTTCTTACACAAACTCGCACTCGGCAAAAATCCTAAGGCATAGCGACGATCCTTTGCAGTGTCAAAGAAAAAATTATTATCTCTCTCTATGCCATATGGGAGAGAGATTTGAATATGCAAAAGGGCCAGGCACGTCATTATTTTCCATCCTTCATTTTTTGCCACCGCAAAGCCTGCGTACGAAGTCGTCACTTATTTACGGTTTGCGGGTCATTACGCCGACGTTGACCACAATGCTACATGGGAAGAAGAGACGCCGCGTGCGAGAACAAGACGTAAAGCTCGCGTAATTCCCAGACCGATAAATACGTCAAAAGTGTCAACCGTTCGCTCGTATTTTCGCGCGCGCGACTATTGGCGGACGATTCTTTTTTTCTTTTTTTTTTCATTTTCTTCGTTGTCACTTAATACAAAAGGGCTAAGTTTTGAAAATTGCTCGACGGCTTCAGTATCTTGAATGAAGTTTTTTTTTACGAAACTTATTATTTATCGTACAAAGACTGTTGAATGGCTCTATATCCGGGTATACTGGAAATTCAAGCTTTGACAAAAAAAAAACCAGTTTTTTTTAAATTTTATTTTGATATTTCAATTCCATAAATCCTCTCGTACAATTAAACGATCAAAAAAAAAATACCTGTCGTATTCAACTTTTCCCAATCTATAAATAAAATTAAAAAAACGCGCATAAATTACGGTTTTACGTATCTATTATACGGTTCTTCGAGATGAATGCAGCTTATCTCGCGCGTAACACCCACACGTCTGTTGCTTGCTGCTGCTGCTGCAGGTGAGATAGCCATCGAAATATACCATATATATACGCCACCTGGGGAGATCGAGACAGTAGCATCGTTTTTCCAGCAGCAGCAGGACAACCGAATGATCTTTTTCTCCTCCCTCCAGAGAGAGAAAGAGAAAAAAAATAACAGCTTTGGATTCGGATTCTTCGTCATTGTGCGCGCTATACGGGACAAGTGGCATTATGTAGGATCTTTTTTATTTCGATTGTAACAATTGTGTTCGTCAGGTGTAACTCCGAGAAAAATGTATGATATGGACGTTGACTTTCGGATGATCGCTTTTTGTTCATTTGATTGATTATCATTGACTTCCGCAGGAAGTTCATCACATTTATCACAATGATCTTTCAACTACGAAATCGAAATGATGAAATACATATTTCGAAAATAAAAATTCTTTAGTATTTAAGCAAAAAAAGAAGTATACAAACAACTAGAACGGCAAAGTTCCATGCGATAAAAAAAACCAAGCGAGTCACTACAAAAAAAAAAGTTCTTAAATTTGCTTTAAATGACATTTTTTCTCATTTTAAGAACACCAGTTCTTACTTTTTCATAAAATTTAAAATTTTATCTTTAAATGAATAATTCAGCTCTGAGTAGTATCTTTGTCTGAAGGGTTTCACACCCGCTGATATATTAAAATAAAGAAATAAAAAATAAAATGAAAAGTTTGACTTGTACAATAGGACATTGTAAACGTCAAATAAGAGCAATTTTTCTTAAAATTAGAAATCGAGTTCTTAAATTTGCTGCATGCTTATTTTACGAACAAATTGTTCTTAATTTAAGAACTTTTTTTTTGTAGTGTATAAAGCATGAAAGGCGATAGAATGAAGAATGCTTTCTCTCTCTTTCTTTATAACACGTGGAAGAAGGTATATCCTTCTAATAACTGGGCAGCATAGGCAGCTCTGCCAGACAAACTGGCGTCGTATACAGCAAGCCACGCACGCTCCGTTACCTAAGTCCGCATTCTTTATGGCTTTGCCCTCTACGCGGCCGAGCATTTCACGCCTGAACGAGCCTTGTATTTTTTTTTCTTCTTCTTCTTCCTCTTCTCTCTAATGAATGTCCAATGAAAAATGACGAGGCTCGCGATCGCTTTTGTCAACTTGTAACTAAACCGTAAATTGTGAATTATAAATGCATACGTTGCGGTGATTAACGTTATTCTCAACTTTATTTTTCATCATTGCAATCGCAGTTATATATCGGAGAGACTTACACTTCTATGAATTTAATGAATAAACAATAAAGTATAGCAAGAGAGGTAAATGTCGAGGAATCTGTTAAGGGACTATAAGCGAACATCGGAGGTAAGCGACAATAGGCGCTTAGCTTGTCTCTACTATACATGTACTCATACAGCCAAGCACAGCAGCAGCAGCATCATCAGCATCGCTTCGTACACGAAGTCGCTAATTGCCGAACTGGTCGCCAGCAGCTAGCAGCAGCAGTCGAGAGGGGCGTTGTGTTGTATGTATATGCCTACACGTCGTCGTAGCTAATGGCTTTTGCATCTCCTCGTCGATTAACGCCCGGACATATTCATGTATATAGGTACACACACATACTACCTGTGAGATATATATATTCATACGCGACATGACTATATACTATAGAGAAAAGGGCGCGAGAGAGACTTTATGTTACATGACGAAAAAGGGGCGCGATGTGCGATTTAATATATCCGTCGAGAGAATTTTTCTCATAAATCCCGCGAAAAAAAAAAGATTTCAACCCTTTTTCTTACCTGCCAAAGAGACTGCGTATGAGTTTGCTATACAAGCGTTATATTTTCTAGGAGTGCCGTACTATGATTCGTTGCGGCTTCATTCATTGTCTTTGTTATGGGAAGTTTTTTTTCTTTTTTTGCTGCTTATGGTGTTGTTGTTATAACGCGCGGGGCTTGAGAGAATGAATTTTGACTTTTTTTTTCTCTCTCTGTTGGGTGTGCGTCTTTATGATCGACGACGCTCATGGGTAGACGGCAACGTATATTTTTAACGCTCGTTAATGTGCCATGTAAGACACGGGTGTTAATAGTTTTTTTTTCTTATCCGAGCATTAAATTTTCATTGGGTTAGCGTGCTACTACTTCGTTTTTTTTTTCTTTTCGTAGGCTAGCTATATTATATTGTATTTAGCGTGGATGGTGTTTTATACGTTAGTTTTTGATAAATTATTCTTTTTTTCGAAGATTGAGCAAGTAAGCGTGTGAATGTTTCTAGTTTGAAAAACTTGTTGCATATTTTGGAATGCAATTAGCTTCAGTCGTTATAGGAGTTGCTCATTAAGGGTTGATTTAAGAGCATTATATTTCAAGAATTTTATTGCTCAGATTAATACTTCTGTACATAAACAAAAACTCTTATTAGTAAAATAGAAATATCATAAAAAATTTACATAAGTTATCAAATAAATAGAAAAAATTATTCATAATTTATCCTTGCATAATATTACCAATTTTTTGTATCGACGAATACAGTTCAATTCGTATCTGGGTGTATCCGAGTGATTAAAATAAATTAAGTTCGACGTCAGCTCGAATCTATATATACATACTCCAAAAATCCTCGAAAGGTACATTCGATCGCTAGTCACATCAGCTGTGTTTATCATGCTAACTATAATATAAAGTTCGATAATACGCGATGGTTGTTTGAGTAGTATAAAATCAGCGCGAAAACCGCCTCAACATATAGATCAGCAGTCAATCAAGTCCAATACGTTCAATGTCGAAGAATCGCACAGGGTTATACGCATAATACAAAAAGCGATCGGCAGCCTCTAAATAAAAACTGGCAACTAGCAGCAGTAGTATAGCTCCAGTCTCGCGTGAAATTCAATTACGCTCCTCATTGCGCTCTGCACGGCCGACGAGGGGATGGTCCAAGCAGATGCATGATGACGACGACGATGATGATCGCAAGTGCGTGTAGTATGTAGTACGTATGTCCCCTCTCTTTCTCTCTCTCTCTTTACGCGTATATATCGCTTTCGCCGCAATCACTGTCCCACTGCATTAGCGTCGCTGCTTGTGTTTTTTTTCTCTCTTCCTTTACTAGGTCTTTTATCCGCGTACACTGAGAGAAAAAAAAAGGGTTGTCGCTTGCTTTTCTCTTTGATCGATTGCCGGATGATCGCAGTGGAGAGAGAGAGAGAGAGAGAGAGAGAGAGAGAGAGAGAGAGAGATAGAGAAAAAGAGAGAGTGAGCAGCCCACTGAGTTTGATGGAATAGCTGCTGCTGCGCTTCATGGCTTTTGTTTGACAGCGAGTGGGACACCACTGTGGACGCTTAGAATTTATTAGACCTAAGAGAGAGAGAGAGAGGATGGGGATTTGCGGATGTTGGTTGGGATTTTCGACCGATTTTACGGTGGATACTTGTAGCTAATGTAGTAAACTATATTTTTCTTTCAATGTTTGTTTATAATTATTTTTGCAAAATTGCACGTTCGTTACCTTATTTTCGACTTTAGCGTACAAAGAGGCTGTTTGACGTCTATTCAACTCGTGCCCTAAACTTTACGTATCCTCACAAAAGCTTTTGGGTATAGTTGTTTCAGCCCTTACTTATTTATTTGGCTTCTCGAAATTGCAAACTATATTTAGAGACATTTTATAAGGCAGCCTTTCGGCAAATAAGACAACCTTCGACGTTTACAGCTTAATTGATCCATTAACTTTTTTTCTAAACCACCCAGAAAAAAAAAACTTTACGATCAACTCTTTAAAAAAAAGAGTCCTTTTTTGTGATTCCATAGAATAGGCACGTCACAAAGAAAGCAGTAAACGCGGCGATTCTTTTCAAGAACGGACAGACGCGAAAAGTCAATCGTTTTATTTGTCGCGAAGCCGTTAAAACATGAAATTCCAAATAGCTTTCGAAGCTAAAAAAATATTTCTATGGTAAAAAAAACGCGAGTTTCTCGGCGGTTTTACAACACGATATTCGCCAATTAACTCTCTAAGTACTGAAGAGAGAAAATTTTACAATTCTACGTCTCCGAGAGAAAATCCCTTTCGCTCCCCCTGGAAGCAAAGCGAAACATTTTCAGCGAACGTGAGTCACAGTCTCTCTCTCTCTCTCTCTCTCTCTCTCTCTCTCTCTCTCTCGCAGGTAATACACTAAAAGCCACTTAACGACTAATCTGCACATCTCTGCCCAATAAAACCATCGACTATATTCGCCCTTATACATCCTCCGACAAGTCAAGTTTCCCGAGGTTCCTCTCCCCCATATTTCCACAATAGAATGTGGCGGTTGACTTTGGAAGATCCCCTAATGAACAAACAATAAAAGTCAAAAATTTTGGCCGTTGTTCTGGCAAATACGGCCAATAACAATAACGGGGCAGCACGTCCTTCTGTCTGTCCCGCGGCGAAAATCCGCGATCGAATTTATGGTACAACGACTGATGGGCGCGTCCGCCTAATGGGGAGGCCTACAATAAACCGCGCGTGACGCCGCTGACTTTTCGACTTTTCCGAGGAACATAGAGAGAGAGAGAGAGAGAGAAAAGAAGAACGAGCGAGGGCGGAGATTACCTTTTGAATTCCATTCTCTCAGGCTCGTTGACTTTTCGACCAAGCTCGCATTGTCTCGTCAATTGAGCGCATTTGCGCCTCATCTCCTTGCAAGTCAATAGAATAGATCGTTGACTTTGTAATTGGGGGGGACAATGAGACTTTTGCCGTGCCGTTTGGCAATTGTATTAGGTGCAGCGTTTATTACCCGTCCCACGCGCGCGGACTATTTATGCAAATGTTCAGCTACAAAACTATTGTTTCCGACTTTGACTTTTGAAGCTTTATATTGTATAGGGCACTTGTGTGCGTGGCGCGTTTCGACTTCTTCGCCAAATTCTCGGGTGATTTATTATTTCTATCCGAGCGTTGCGCAATCTTTCCGCGTATTTACGAGACACAATATATCAAGACGCATCTTGCGTAATATTTGTGATTATATATTATAATAGTAGGCGAATTCTCGGCATGGGGAAAAACCTTGAGAGATTATAAAAACACGTTTCGGCGCGGTATATATAGTAGTTATACAAAAGTGATTTAACGTAAAAGCTTTTGAACACAATGCACGCGCGCGCGACACACCGTTTTCGAGTAGCAGCCAATATATAATGAATCTATCCTATGAACCATCGCAGCGTCATTCTAATTGTTCAAGTAGGCCAATAATCAGCGCGTCGAGCCTCTATCTCTCTTGTTTTTTCGTGCGCGAAAACAATTGAAATAAAAGCCTATGGTATAATACAATCCGGTCGCGGCGCGTATTATAAAGAGGGAGGTGGTCGCGACAATGAAGCGAAAAAAAAAAAGAAGCCGTATCCGGAATGTTGCACACACACATAATCGCTACTCGAGCGCGCGCGCAGCAAAGATTATAAAGAAGGTGCGGTAAACATTAGACGAGTGAGAGACCCCTCTTCTTTTTTTTTTTAATCTACTCGTTGTGATGCTAATGCGCGCAGTGTTAGTTTCACGGGGACACAACATTGTCTGTCTCGCGCTTTTTTTTGTTGTTGTTGATGGAAGGGTGGGGGGAGACTCTCGCGAGAGCTCTATTGTACTTGTTGAATGGAGTGTCGCCCGCGAGCCGCTCCAATTTCGTATACAGTGTAGTTGAGAGCGAGTGTAGGCCACTTCAATTCGTGTAGCGCCGCCGCGAGATGTATGATGTGGATGAGGATGATGATGCGAGGTTTCTACGCTGCAAGTGTTATTATCGTTTTTTTTTCTCATGTCAAAAGAGAGTATTAAAAATACGAATTTTCGTACGAAAATCGTGTTTTATTTCGTAATTCAAGTATATATTGAGTAATGTGATTTTTTTTAAAATGTTTCCTCTTTTGGGTCTTTCGAATGAAAAAATATGGTTCATTAACTAAATTCTTTCGACAAGTATCAGAAACTATCAAAATCTATTTCAAAAACCTATTTTAATTAATTTTTAATAATTTTCAAAAAATTTAACTAACAAACAACCTTTTATTAAAAATTTAAATCAGAAAAAAATCAAAATTTCGGAGCATTAATTTTTTTTTTTGACAGAGTTTTAACTTGTTAAGCATTATACGGTGCTGATCTGTTATTCCAAACCATTTTAATACCCACCAAAAAAAAATTAAATTTATATTTTTTCAGCATTAAAACGGAAAGGTTCAAAGCCACGTATAGCAAAGCAAATTACAAAGCTAGAAAGCTCGAATTCACACTCTCTCAGTTACCGCAACATAAAAGCATTTTGATACTCGCACACACAGCAACGCGTGCGCAATTAATTGCGTCACTTCCATTCTTTCGTATACCCTGGATTTCTCCTTTTTCTTCTCGCCAAATAACTAATCCGCGTATATATATTGTCGGTTACACACAGAGAGTGCAAACGATTTTCCACGTGCACGAACACAGAGTGCAAAGTTCAAAGCGAACGCAGCCGAAATATATACACACACACACCCATATATATATATATAAAAGAAAGGCGCAGCAAAGCGTTAGCTACTTGGCTCGTGTCGTCACGCCGGCACCTTTTTTCAATGCCAATTAGCGCACCCGACGAATTGCGCGCCTTTTTTTTTCTCGCCGCGAGCGCGTGTGCAAGGAATATTAGCGCCTTCGCACCGAGAGTCCAAGGGAATATATATACACGAGCTATTCAAAAAAGTACGAGGGTGCACTGCACACGCATATACATACATAACAATTGCATCGCGCGAAACAATAGTTACGAGGGCACGTTGGAAAATGCCGGTTTATAATTATTATTTGTCCTTATTAACGGCTTTTAATGAGCGATATAATTTCAGGTTTAACAAAGTTGGATTTGCAAGCGCGTTCTGTACAGCGGTAACGAAAGAGTTTTCTTTCAGACTCGATGAATGAAATTTTTTTCCAAAAAATTAAAGTAAAAATCCTCCATATCAAAGCTAATAAATCTAAAAAATACGTATATAACGTGTGCCATATTAACTTAACGAGCTCAATTTGCGAATTAGCTTTGACAGCAAAGAAAACGAAAAGAAAAAAAAATCAAGGGCTGAAAGTCAGATAGAGCGAGAGAGTCGCAAGTCAAAGTATATACGCGTAATGATATATATATGCCTGAGAAGTGCAGCAACGCGCAAAGGGAGAGGAAAACTCGACTGTAATTGGCGTCGGTTATGTATATACCGACTGAGAGTTCACTTTGAAGTCTGGGCGGCCGTGTGCACACACTTTGGCCTTTGTGGCCGGGTGTTGAATAAACGCCCGCGATTAAATTACCATTTTCGATTTGACGGAATAATTCGCGAAAGCTCGCGCGCGCAACCGTACAAGAGCCTTATATAAATACTTTTTTTTTCTCGAATATGTACGCGCGAAACGTTCGTTTGATTTATTTTTCTTTCTCTCTCTTAATTAAAATTGAACCGCCAAGGCAATTAGGTCTCAGAAAAAAAAGAAAAGCGCAAAACGTCGAGTGGATAATTAGAGTTTGCTAAATATCGGGGTTTCCAGTGGTTTGATATGAAAACGGTAGCGACTTCAAGGAAATAAGAAATATATCGAGAAAGAAACGTTATGTGTGTACTGCAGTTCGACAATGACGACTAAGCTAATTGAAAATTATTCGTGGAGAATAGTTCGGTTTTTTTTTGACTGTACAGTGTATAAATGTCGAGAAACAAACTCGTTAGCTGCCAAGAATATTGTCGAGTGAATTACCTTGTCGCAGCTTTCATGCTTCTTTCAAAATCAAAGCGATGGAAAAGGTAAATGTGCGGGAAAAGTGTTATGCACTTCTTACGTCACAAATAAATTGTAATGAGCATAGGTTGAAATTGAAAGCTGAATAAAGGCACATTTTTTTGTGTTGGTAAAAAGTAATTTGGAATTCAATTTGATGTAATAAGTAAACTTATATTATTTTTTTTTATTTTTCATTTTTTAAGTATGAAAAACACTTACTAATCATAATATATAAAAATCTGTGATCTGAATTATAAAAAGCAAGATCTTCAATATTCCGAATTAGCTATCTCGAGGTATTTAGCGAAGTGACATCGGAGTCTGATGAACCAGGGCATGCGCTTGCCGATAGTGAGGCTCAGTTTTTCGAGAGACATGTTCAAACCACGCAGAAAGTCGTTGCTTAACCTCTCCCGCCTTATACTATCCAACATAGTCTGCAAGCGACAAAAAATTGGAATTAATCGAAGCGACAATACGACAGTTTTATAAAAAGTGTCTTGTTTGTAGTTGTTATCTTACCAAATTGTTCCGATGGCACGCAGCGAGAATGTCGACAATAGTGATTTGGTGGCCGGTAACGAAGGGCTTATCGCTTAGCCATCTCTTGTCAATATGATCAAGGTAGTTGATTATCAAATAGTCCTGATGTATAGCCTCCGGCTTGGGCGACTCACCCCTCAACCTCGAGCACAGATACTGTAATTTATATACGAGGAGATTCGTTACTCTTGTATTAATTGATGTATTTAATTATCAATTTTTCATTTTTTAACTACACTGTTGCTCTTGCGTTATGCCATTTTTGACAAAGAAATGTTTTTTTAAGAGACATTAAAATAAAATAAAATAAAATAAAATAAAATAAAATATAGAATATCGCTAATTAGCAGCAACTGATTCTTAATAACTACGTATTATATAGATTTACCTCCTGGCTGTGTAAATAATAAAAATCCTCTATTCCTATCCCGTGATTCCAATGCAAGAACTCGTCGACTTTGGCGCGAGCTCGGATACCAATGGTCATGAATATTTTTTACATTTCTAGTACTATAAGCTAATTAGTAAAATGTGGCAATATCACAGTTATACGCTAATTTCGATAACTGGAATAACTAAATTTATTTTGGCTAACTGCCAAATTTTTGTTTTTAAATATACACAGAAATCTAAGAAACATTGTTGTGATGTTTGTATGTAATCCATTATTAATTTTGGGTATACTCCCAAAGTGGGTACAATCGAAAGACAAAAATCATTGGAGCGGCATCATGGCTTATTCACGCACTGAACAAAAATTTCCGATGAGTGCTTTTGAAACGGTAAAAGAAGACGAATCAAATGGTGCATCGCAACTTTGTGTTTAGACGATAGACTAATTTAAAATATATATACTGGCCAGAGGGAAATGGAAAGAGTTGAAAATTTTGATCGTCCGAGCGTGAAACAGATTTCATCTTCGGAGATGATTTCAACCTATGGAACTCTCATGATTCCACAGCACGAACATAATGTCACAGCGCAAATTCAAAATCTGAGCAATAGTCTCAAATTGGATCCTCCTACACCTTACATAGGCAAATAACAAGCGAATTCAATACACGCACATTTCACTTTGAAAAGCCTCAGTAGCAATTACAAAATAAAATGTTATTCACGCTGCGATGCCTCTCGTGCTCGTCATCTTATACAAACAAACATAAAAATGCCGAGGGGGAAAAACTACCCTCGACGTTTTCTGATCCGACACCTCGCGATTTTTTCGCGGCAACACGCGGAACAAAAGCCTCATGTGCATCTTGCGTGTCGTTGCATCTCGCGCGCGAAAAAAAAAGAGAGACACCTCGTACAAAAAAAAAAAGAATTCCAACACCTCGCGGCAAAGCGGCATTCAATTAAAACGAGAGAAGGGGAAAAAAGTTAGAGGGTGTGCGTATATGTGTGGTGCGAAGCTTTTTGTTCGGTCGACTTAATTAGAGTACAGCGGGGGCGCGTGTGTGCAGTGGCGGCTGCGGCCACACAGAAAAGTAGTTTCATCGAGCGTGCAAATTCGGAAGAATTGCCCTCCTTTTGGGGCCGCCTTTGATGATTTGTCATTCTGTATATATAGACGCTACTATGATACTTGTAATAAGTTCGTTAGCGTTTTATTCGTTTGATTTTACGTATTGACAATTACAGCTCGTAATTAAAATCCGTTTCAATGCCAAAAAGCTTGACAGAGATACTGTACACCAAAGCTCGTACAACAAAACACATTTAATTAATAATCCACAAAGGTTCCGCATTAATTCGACAAAAGCCAAAAGTCATGATGAACGTTATTACTCCAAAGAATACCCAATATATAAGAACCACACTTCGAATGCTCTAAACAATCGTCGCAGTCAGTCAGTGTCCGAACTATTGAAAAGTGTGAATCGGACAAAACGAAAACTCCACCTGCGTGGGCTTATACACGAAATTTACGCTCTTTTCGCGAACATCAGGTATACACTATATACGGAATCGGTCGCCCCGTAAAAGTCATAAACGTGTACCGCGCGCCAGGTATAAACGAAGATAAAACTGCGTGGAGGCAGCTATATCGCCGGGCAATATTTATTCCGATTAGAGAACAAACCGATGGAGCCTCTTTAGGGAGGCCCACTAATTGGCAGACAATGACCTTGCGGCGTTTACGACTGTGCACGGTCTCTTTCACTCTCTCTCTCTCTCTCTCTCTCTCTCTCTCTCTCTCTCTCTCTCTCTTTCTGTCTACCCGAAGTATAAGAGAGAGAAAGCGCTTTGGCTGGCCAAGGCATAAAGGATTAAAAGGCAGTATATAATTGTGTTGTGTTCAACGCAGGGAGGATAGAAGGCCCATAAACCAGTCGCTCTCTCTCTCAAGTTTTCCGACTTTTATTTCTTTATTGCGAGGCGCGCGCGCGCTCGCTCGCGTGGTGTGGGTGTGTATAGTTCGAAGACGACGATGACGATGACGACCCCCGCTCGCAGGTATAACGGTGAAAGTATATAGGGGATGTTTCGCTTACTATATGTATAGGACAGATGCTTCGATTTTCTCGAAGACGAAGATTATAACGGACTTCTTTTTGTTTTTTTCTTACGCGACATTCGAAAATTACACGTCGTAAATTATTTCCACTCGGATATTTAGCATCAGCATGTGATTGCATTGTATGCGAGGGTTGACTATGCAGTCATTGGAGAACGATAATCTTATTACCGTGGAGAATTCAACTCTATAATAGTGGCGCGTGTAATGCACATGACTTGTCTCGTTTCACGCTCGCTGAATAATTTGCCGTAAGCGTTCATCGATCGTTAGAACAAAATTATAATTCGAGGATTATTTTGACAATCTCGAACGCAAAAATACACATGTATTTCTTTAAAAATTGTACGCGTAGGCGGCAAACAGAAGAAGGAAAACAAGTATACACGGAAAGAGAGAGAGAGAGAAAACACAACGCGAAGCTAAAGCTCATCGACTGTTGAATTTGTCTATTAAAAAAAAAAGAGAAAGAGAGAAGACAGCGTCGGAGGGCGCAGCAGCCGTGTATACCACCACGATTGTTGTTTTCGTCAGAGAGAGAGAGAGAGAGAGAGAGAGGCCTGTAGCAGTAGTAGGTCGCTTGAATGTCCAGTGTAAAGTATCTACATAGCCGCACATTGCTCCGAAAAAAAAAATATATAAATCCACCCTCTACGGAGACACAATCAATTGAAACGGCGACCTTTTCTCGCAATTTGCTCTCTCTCTCTCTCGAAAACCTTTTGCGCATGTTTTAATGAAACGGCCGGTAGTTAGCCATCACCGCATTGTCGTGACTTTTACTCCTTGTCTCCGCGCTTGGATTTTTGGACGCTATCCAACCTTTTCGAACCCTTACGAGCTGTTCCAAGTTGTTTGTTTGTTTCTTTTTTTTTTGGCTGAGGGTCGGCCAAAAGTTGCGACAATTAACGACATGCAGACACACTGTGCAGTGCGAGCTATTATGTATACACGGCCGGGAGTTTTTGGATGCTCGCTTGCTCGGACCTACGAAAATACTCTGTCAATGAGCGACGGAACTGCGGGCTATATTGTACCAACGCGCGTGCAACTGTTTAATTCGGAAATGTTTCGGGCTGACTTGGAAGAATTGAATAAAGAGACTATTTTTTTTTTTACCGAGGGATGTAGCAAATGCTGAATGTAAAAAAAAATTATTCTTTCTTTTTTCTTTTTCATCAAGCTTTCAATTATCAATGAAAGAACGATCTAATCGACGTGGTTGAATCGAACTGAAAACACCCAATCGCAATTCGAAGAAAAAAAAAAGAAAGAAGGGGGGACACAAGTAAAAAAAAAAAGAGTGTGATTAGGAGGAAGAACGTTCGTTTTTCTCTATCTCTTCCCCCGTTGAAGGGACAAAAGAGTCTCTCGTTAATCTCGATACGACTCTGGAGTGTTTCTTTAAAGTTTTTTTTTCAATTAACAATATCCGAATCGGCCCGCAATTTTCTCCTCACTTTTCACCGAGACTCGGCGATTCGCAAGACGATTCGATTTAGACCGTTAATTACTATCCGATGATACTGGCTATGGTCTCTTGATTGTTTGCTGTAAGACTTTTTGTCGTGCACGAGGAAATGGGCCGCTATTGATGAAAAGTAATGGCTTTTCAAGGGTTACTACAGTCTAAATGAAAAGTACATAAAGATTGCCTCGCTGTTATTTTTATTAAAGAAATCGATAATCAGTAAATTAATTTTTCACGCTCGAACAGTCCAAAAATTGCCACTCATTCTCAGAAATATGCATTATCGACGGTAATCAAGAGATATCGCATCATTCATCAATAAATAATAATATCAAAAATCATCAAGCGAACGTTTTCAAAAATGCGTATGAAATGACTATCATCGCGTCGCGAGCAATACATGCAACAATGGAATCAGCGTCCCTGTCAACCTCGTCTCTCTCTCTCTCTCTCTCACTCTTGGCATTTTTCACTTTTCACGCGCAGACGACGACGACGAGACCGTCGCTCGTTATATTTTTCCAATTTAAAATCCCATCTCTTAATTTCCTGCCCGCGTGTCACTTGTCTGCCGCGCACAGTGATTTTTTTTTATATGAAAAACGACGACGTGTTCTCACTCACTCACTCGCGGCTCCGCTCTTCCTACTATTATTAGCGACGTGTATACATATAGGCAAAAGATCGACGAGAAACCTGCGATAACGCGGTATAACTTTCTCGCTTTCGGATTTTTATCGGTGCGAATAAAGAGCTTTCACTCGCGAGAGGAAATTGCATATGACGCAACTTGTTTTTAACCGGATAACGTGTATTATTGTGTCTGAAAAAAAATGCATGTTCTTTTTTTTCAATGACGTGCAAATTGGAAGAATGGATACGGCTCATTATGTTCTTTTTATGTTTTTATCTTACTAGCGCTGTCCGAGCGCGCTTCGCGCGCATTATTTCTGCTTTTTTGTAAGCAATTGACTAAATTAATTGTCTATA
>JAWWMK010000032.1:13188402-13217066 GCA_035047105.1 Galeopsomyia nigrocyanea | reverse complement strand
GGGAGCAATTGTTTAAGCCCTCATACACCTTTCTATGTTAATTAATAAAAAAGTTGGTTGGAGCTATCAGGGATGTGAGTGAGCGAGTGTTGTAGAGTGCGGCGATGTGCATCTCTGGTCGGCAGTGTTCGTCGGCGGTCGTTCACTAGAGGAGCCTGAGGAAGAGAGCTGTTGTGCCACATCGCCATGAGTACGACGACCACCTCGTAAAAAGGCCGCTGCTCTCCTCTCTCTCTCTCTCTCTCTCTCTCTCTCTCACACACACACTCACGACGCGCATAAGCCAGTGTACACACACGCGCTGCAGACATTCCACGAAGACGAAACCGGCGGGCAAAAGGCGATGGAGTCTCTCACCTGCAGCTCCTCCTCGCGGTAACAAAGTGTTGATAGGTGAATAATAACAACGACGACGAGGACGAAGGGCGTGTGCGATGGACGACGTGGTGGGCGAGTTGAGGGCCGAGATCGAGCGACTGTCCCGGGAGCTGGATCTCGCCTCCACCGAGAAGATCCAGTCTGCCCAATACGGACTCGCTTTGCTCGAGGAGAAGGGCCAACTCCAGCAGCGATGCAACGACCTCGAAGGCCTCTACGAGAACACCAAACACGAGCTCGACATCACCCACGAGGTTAGTTTCCGCGCTCGCCCGCGGCTCGCCTTTTTTGGAGACACAACCGCGCGTTCCGCTCTGGCCTTTCCTTTTTTTTCCTTTTCATCATTTCGTTCGGTTACACCTGCGCGACACACGCACGCGATTTTGCAATGTGTAGCCTTCGGTATTTATTAGATGTCACTAAACTTGCGAAAGCCAATTTTTGTTTCTCTCTGCTTTTACCGTTATTTCCCGATTTAGCGGATGTAACTCTGACTTTTGGGCTTAATTGATGTCATTACCTTGTTACACTTGTAACAGGATTGCTAATAACTTGTGTCTCCACCATGCTTTTAGTTGATTGAGTTTGCTTATGGCGATTTTCATGCAAATGTCGCATATGCCTTGTTATATTCACCTTACCTCATTTAACAGGTAGCTAACAGGTAGTTATAGTTTATTTTATTAGTCATAAAATAGTTCTAAATTTATGCTAATGATGTCATCAGCAACTTTATCTTGACTTTTTGAGTACCTAAATTTGTTTAGTGATATTTAATTTTAAAATTTTGCGACTTGAATTGCTCAAATTTTCCATAAGAAAGATCCAAAGTATTAGACTTCAATTTTGACTGGAATGTCTGCGACCATCCTAACTTTAAACTGAATGCCATGTCTCCAAAAATAGAATTTCATGAACCCCTTATATTTGGAGCATTTCTTAGAAATACACATTTGCACATGGTCGTTGAAAAATTTTAGGATGATCATTTTATGACTCAAAAAGTTAACGAATTATAATTTAAAATCATTTTTGTTGTAAATGAAGTATTGAAATTGTGAAATCTTTTATTTGTTACATACTGATAATTGTTCAATTATATTTTGCAGGCTTTGGCAAAATATCAAACAACTACAAAATTAACAACAAGGAGTGGTATTGAGCAAGAAGAGAGCTTATTGAATGAAAGTGCTGCGAGAGAAACTAGTTTGCAGACTCAAATCATTGAGTTGGAAAATGAAGTCAAGCAGGTGATATTTTTTTACCAGTTATGCATAATGTCATGTGACAATATTTCATACTAAAAATAATGAATTTTTTATAGTTGCGCCATGAATTGGATAGAGTGCAATCAGAGCGTGATCATGCTCTGCAAGAAAAAGAAGACGTGGGCAAAGACCATTTGATGGTTGAGTCAGAACGTAGAAGTTTGCGTACAGAATTGAAAGAATGTAGATTTAGAGAGTCCAGGTTGTTGCAAGACTACACAGAGCTTGAAGATGAGAACATCTCCCTACAAAAGCAAGTGTCCACGTTGCGCTCAAGTCAGGTGGAGTTTGAAGGTGCCAAACATGAAATTCGTAGACTAACTGAGGATGTAGAATTTTTGAATAGCCAAGTAGAAGAATTAACAAACTTAAAGAAAATTGCTGAAAAACAAATGGAAGAAGCACTGGAATCGTTGCAAGCAGAGCGTGAGGCAAAATACGTTTTGAAGAAAGAACTTGACCAGAGAATGAACAGTGAATCCATTTATAATCTCAGCAATCTTGCACTTTCAATTCGTGGAATGGCAGACGAACAGAACATCTGCAGTGATGGTGAGGATGAGTCTCCAGCATTACGAAGGATTGAAGATGACTTGAAGACTCAAGAGCCTGGCACTTCTACACCTAACAAACAGGTGAGCAATCTTTCTAAATGAGAGCTTTCACTGACTAGATAATGAGCTTTTGTGCTTATATTTTTCTTTCGAATTTCAGGTTGATCTGTTCTCTGAGATTCATTTGAATGAATTGAAAAAGCTTGAGAAGCAATTGGAATTGGCTGAAAATGAAAAGGCATTGTTGACTCAAAATCTGAAAGATTCACAGTGTGCTGTTGAGAAGAGTCAAGGTGAACTTCAGTCATTCATTGCAAGAATAGTCCAGTTGGCTGCTCATGTCCAATCTTTGCAACACATCCATTCCAAGCTACCAGAGAAACAAGGCGATGATACAACGCTCGACAAACTGAACTTGGTAATAATGAAATTGATTTAATCTTTATCAGATAAGTATTACAGTAGACTTGAGTACTAATTTTTTAAATTATTGCAGGCTGTTATTCAATACCACCAGTGGAGTACCATGTCAGCACAAGAAGTCCAACAGCTCCAAAAAGATTTGGCTGAGCTTGAAAAGGGCTTGACGATATCTGATTCTACTCAACATTTAAGGACAGAACTAACAAATATTCGGAACAAAGTGAGTTTTTCTCATTCGTTTGTACTTGAATATTTTACTGGTTTCATTATATGTCTCCATTTCATATGGTGTGGTACAAGGGGATTTTTTTAATTTTTATTTCTCAATTTAACAAATATTTGTTTATAATACAATTGATGAATGTGAACATTATATGGTCAATTTTAAATTAACTAAGCCTAAATCAAGCACTTAGGACAATATTTGAGAACAATTGTGGCATTTCAGATACCTGTAACAGAGAAGAGTCTCCAAGAAAAGGTTGGGGAGTGTGGTCCTTCTAACGTATTTAATAATGTGATAGTATGGTTTTGCCTCCTCAGATAAATACATAAAGCTTCTCAATATTCTAACCATGCCATGTACACAGAGTTCTTCAAATCTTTAATAATTCAATAGAAATTATAGTGAGAATCTTTCAAATGAGTTTTCATTTTTTATTTAAGTGTAGATTTATATGTCTCAATCTGTTTTAAAGTACTCTGTGTACACTATATATACTGACTAATTTTTGACATGATACTACAGATGATGAGATAAAAATCATAGTTTATGCATCCAAATACCTCAGCGACCATCCTAATAATTATTAAATGCATCAAATGTATTAGCAGAAAATCACCACATTCAACTAATCCACATAACTTTACAATTACATTATAACAAGAAGCCTTTTCTTAATGAATGTTGTCTCATCTCCTGTGGCATGATAATAATAATTTACAGCCTTGAAATGCCTGGATGCACGAAACAAAACCTGCATTGAATAATCTGCACCTCAAAAAAAATAATAATTACTTCAAAGACAAGCTTCTACAAAGATATGATGACAAATTGACTGTCATATATGATACCTACCATATGATGCGTTATTTTGACAATAGTTGATTAACCTTTTGAATTTTTATGTCTTTAAAATGTAATATTTAATTTGCACCATTTAAATAAATATTCAGAAGGCTAATTAAATGTTTTCACGAGAGTAATTGATGCAAAATGAATTGCCTATTAACTGTTTTTCTTATTTTAGCTGTTGGATACCGAGCAAAGGAGTATGTTGCTGGAGTCGGATGTTAGTATCCTCTCGAAACTCGCAGCAGAGGCTGGCAGTTCCCTGGAATCAGCTCAAAACGATCTTCAAAACATGTCCGACGAGCTTGCTCAACTCTATCATCACGTATGCACGGTTAACGGTGAAACACCTTCAAGGGTATGTAAACTACAAATATTTTTCAAACTAGTCGATTCGATTTGAATATTAAATTAACTGGTTTCTGGTGTTCTATTGTAGGTCATTCTCGATCA
This sequence comes from Galeopsomyia nigrocyanea, assembly GCA_035047105.1. Classification (NCBI taxonomy): domain Eukaryota; kingdom Metazoa; phylum Arthropoda; class Insecta; order Hymenoptera; family Eulophidae; genus Galeopsomyia; species Galeopsomyia nigrocyanea. Next base: position 13,212,918 of record JAWWMK010000032.1, on the reverse strand, counting down.
CGAGAAAACAGCCCCCGAGAGCGAAGAAGACGCTGGCAAAATTGAATGGTGCAGAACGCTCTTCAAGACTGACATTAAAATCAAGGATCTCGAGAGCCTTAGTAAAGCTAAGGAAATCACGAAGAGTATCGAGACTGCCATGGATCAAATCAAACATCTGAAAAACGCCGTTGAGCACACGATCGAATTGTCCAAGCTCAAGGGCATTAAAACTGGAGTGTGTGCTGTGTGTGAAGGTAATACATTCAAACAGCTTGCAAACTGTGAAATTGACATTTAAAAATGACCATTTTTTAACGTTTAAATTTAACTTTTCAGCCTCTGTCAGTGAGAATAAATTGGAAGTGGCAGAGCTGCAAGAGCAAGTGATCCGGCTGAAATCTCTGCTGTCTGCCAAACGAGAGCAAATAGCGACTCTGAGAACGGTTCTGAAATCCAACAAGAATACCGCCGAAGTGGCGTTGAGTAATCTCAAGAGCAAATACGAAAACGAGAAGACTGTGGTGAACGAGACGATGCTCAAATTGAGGAACGAGCTGAGGACGCTGAAAGAAAGTGCAGCGACATTCTCAAGTAAGTTTCACAGTTTTATGTTGATTTTTCATTCGTTTCGATTCAGCGATGTAAAAGTTGATGAATAACATTGTCGTACCACATTTGAGCGCTTGCATCAGCACGTATTTATTATTTTGCAAGCTTTGAATATTTCGTTTCATTGATTTTTTTCTTTTTTAAAACTGCGCACAGTCTTGTCTTAAAAAAAAGTATTTTTTACCTTGTAATATATAGCTTACACGCATTTTTATCTTGATACATATAATAATCTGTTTGTTTTTCCCTCTTTTTCTTCCACTAACGTGCTTGAAAACTAATGCTACTTCTCGTAACACAACGTGATAGCTTTAGCTTACATATTCGTATTAATATTCAGTTGCGTTACCTTTGACTTGGGACTAGCAATGGTTGTTTGTCATAGAAGTTCTTACGTGGCCATTTGATTTCTAAGTCAATTAAGGTTTATAGTTCCTACGGTACGTTAACTATTAACATAATAACCGGTGATCGTGAAAAATTGTTTAATTAATGTCAGTGGAAGAAAAAGAAACTTTTATCATTTTTATCATATTCATTTTCATCTCATTTATTGGTGGATTGACTCGGTAGATCCGTAAAACTATTGGCTCGGTGTAAACTGTATTAACAAAAATTTGATGCACAATTAGTGAAACATTCATTCATTTGGTGATGGAATGCGGAATGAAGATCTTTCAGCTGGAATATTTTCATTCTTATGTATTACTAAAATCCATATCACCATAGCACTATACATGTGTTAAATATCATTGGCACGTATGTATGTAATAATGGCTAGTGGAAATCATTGAATCCAACTGGAATTTGAAAATCAACAGTATACTAAAGCAAGTAAATTATTTGAAAGTAGCACTGCAGGTAAGTTCAAATTCCAGTTCCTTTTCGCTTCAACTCATTAGCATGCAGCACCACGCATACTTCTCTCTCTCTCTCTTTCTTTCACGTGTCTTAAAAAAAAGTCCCCTCTAACAAGAGAAAATACTCGCCCACGCCCACAGGTCTACGCGCGATGTTCGCCGCGCGCTGCGAGGAGAATGCGACCCGCGAGGACGAGTTGAAGCGGCAATTGGCAGTCGCCGAAGAGGATCGCAAAACACTCAACCAACTGCTTCGCCTGGCTGTCCAGCAGAAATTGTGTCTGACGATGAAACTCGAGGAATTCGAGGTCGATCGAGAGCTGAGGAATACGAGGCGGCATCCGCAGAACGCCGCTCAAGGAGGAGGCGGAGGCGGTGGCAATGGAGGCAGGGGCCGTGGCAGGCTGCCACAGCAGACGAACCGTCCTCACCAGGGCAGGGACTTCTTCTAGAAGATGGTCAAGATGTGGGGCAAAATATTCTGAGACGCGCCCAACACGGAGCGACCGCGCGAGCTCGATAGAGCTTTCAAGAGGTTTTAAAATAATCTGCGCAGACTTTATAAAGACTTGTTGACTTAATGATTTTATCAAATTGACTTCGTTAGGTTTGTTACGATTGAATTTGAAAAATCGGTTACTGATTAACGTACATCTCGTCTGCTGAACTCTTGAATTCTCTCTCTGCGTATTGAGACTTCGTGAATTTTTCAAAAGAATAACATCCGTACAATACAAAAATACAGGTGAATAATAATTTTATAAAATTCCAAGTCTGTTGAAAAATTGACGAGTTTCCTTTCAGAAACGATACTTCGATTGTTGAGTGTAAAAAAAGATTTATATGCTTGATTGTTATCATTTTCTCGACTGTGAAATCAACAATTCTGTCGACATTGTCAGCTCAACAATCGATCAAATTGCCATAATAAGCTCGCAATGGCGCTCCATCAAACTTTGCTCCACGTCGCGACAATCTCTGCCTCTTGTTACAGCGTATCGCGCGACTAGATACGTAAGTCCACGGAAATAGCGAAAACACGTCTCAGAGCGTGAATAAATTTTTAGAATGTTGACTTGCGCTGAACTTGCGTCTATGATGAAATTTTTTATGCGCGAAAGAAGGAATGAATCAAACTTCTTGTGTGTTAAAAGTAAAAAAAAAAGAGAAAGAGAAATTACTTATTTATATTATTTTAACGTTCCGAATGGGTGCCGGGAAAAATCAGATTTTGTGCAATTATTATTTAATATTATTTCATTCTGTACAACGCGATAAATTATGAAATTTTCACTGATTTTTTTTACATGTGCATCGTGCTGTGACCGAAGCTGCTCCGACAATTTTCGTATTATTTTTTGGCAGCTATGTTTCCAATTTTTTTTTGTAATGTTACTCGTTTGTACGTTAAAACGAATTCTATGTAATTGTGTTTTTGCTTCAACTGACATATCTAAGGCAGCTCGATTAAAAAACAAATGAACATACTAGAAACCAGGAAAAAATTTATATAAAATAAATTGTAAAAATTACCTGTACTTGTAGTTATAAATATTTATATTTAAAAAAAGTCACTGCATCACATACATATATTGGTTGACTTAAAATTGAAGAAATCGTTTTTTTCCGGGTTTGAAAAGAGATTATTGTCTAAGTGATTTCATTTGTTGAAAGAGAATGATTTATTTAACTAAGCTTAATTGTAATCAGTGATAAGTGTGGACAAGTGTTTAACAAGTTTATTAAAGATTTATAATATTGACTATTAATTATTGCATTAACTGATTGCTTCTTCTATCATTAAACTTACACAAAACTTTAGCAAAAGCAGAGTGAAAGAAAAATGAGATTTGAACGATCGTTTCAACGAGCATTATTTTTCATCGATGCCAATATTTTACTGTTGAGTATGTTTGTAAACCGAATGATCATTGTATGATATAGTAAAGTCTCCGCTCAAAAATTAAATAGGCAACAATACGAAATAGAAAAGGTAGATTTAAATAAAGATAAACATAGTTTTAGCTGACTCATATTCGCAAGAAGAAGAAAAAAGAAATTGTAGATGAACTTGTGTAAGTGTATTGCCCATTAACGATACTTTTAGAGTATTTAGAAATTCCTTCCAGATACATCACGAGCGGAGATTCAAAATGTGTCCATTAACCAAACCGAGCCTCGTAAGCACCGTCCCTTGTCCTTCCTCCTTACACCACCGTACGAGCTACGTCCACTTATTTATAATATACTTGGAACAGCCGATTATTGATATTTTTTGAATGTTTTCAGAAGGCTGTTTTCGAAATCTGTCAACGTAATAATTGGTGATTACGAATATTTGTTATGAAATGAGATTCACTTGAATCTTCTAGTAATATTGAATATGAGGATAGTTAGTTTTTTACATAAGACAATAAGTGTGAGAGAATGATGAGGAAAATTTTGCAAATCTTCGTAATTCAACATTTCAATGTTTCAATTAAGCTTTCTATCTAACTCATGTGTACTAACTGTCTTTCACACTTACACTATAACTGCAATGAAAGTAAACATTGATAATTCGCTTTTTTCACGTTATTTACTTGTATAAGATTCAACGTTTTGCAATCAATTTTCCTATTGGATTCGAGCAATATTTTTCAATTACACTGTAACATAAGTATTCTATTTTAATAATTTTTTGTTTGAATACACATCACAACGTCCATAACAAAGTTCCTTTGTACTGTGCACTTGACTTCAATGTAATAACACATTTAATAACTCGAGAACCCCTTATATAATAAGCTCGACGTCTCACTTTGAATGCCATAATAAATGTATTTATGAATTTGAATGTTTTATGTTCTACGGTGGTGTTCGGTTTAGCTATTTCGTAAACAAATTTAGTAGTCATGCTAAATGAAACAAACGATATTTACAAAGTAGGATAGAATTTAGGTTTTTCTTGAAAAGTAGATTAGGCGTGTACTCCCGATAAAAAAACCAATGTACTAACATATTTCATTATTAGCAACTAATTATTACAACAAAAAGATATTCCGTTCTAAAAATCAAAGAATAACAGTATTCTATAAAATGTTGGCGAAAAAAAAAACAAAATGAATTTGTGATCATTTAAACGAATTAAACATTTCTGAATTCTTTTCCGTAGTGGAAAATCATATACACGCTCACGAAAAAAGAGCATTATTATGATTAGAAAGAAAAGTAATGGTAAAAAAAATATTTTTTCTTGTTAACACTCCGGTAGAATGTAGTATAACGAAAAGTCAAATATTATCCAAATAACTGAACATAATTTTTCTATATAAACTTATACATTTTTGATAAATTCTAGCCGCGATCCTGAGTTGTACTGTACGTTGATATACTATATGTATTTTGATTTAAAAAAAAAAAGTATTTATTGATTTCCGTCGTAAGAAGGCGAGAGAATCGAGCATTTCAGAAGCTTTTCGTTTGTGTAAACTGTCGAGAAAATGTACTTGTAAATAGTGTAAATGCACTATAGTGATGTAGCATTGTAAGAATATAAGAATTTTTCAAACTAACTGGACGAATTGATGGCACTTTTGTGCCCGCTACAAGGAGATAACAAAACAAAAATGAAGAATGCGAAGAGATATTTACAACACACGTATTTTGTCATTTAAATATTTGTTTGTTTATACACGTATACCAATTATCTCGTGGAGATTTGTGAGTCGATGATGATGAAATTGGCGAAAAGGAATGACGTCCGCAGATTTTAATTTCAAATTGAACAGTGGCGACGGTTATATGCGATTTTTCATGATAAATATTGAAAAAGAAGTTGTAGAGCGGCGTTACTCGTAATTATAATTGATTTTGTAAAATAAAATGAATAATAAACATTTGTAACTCAAGAACTGCCCAATTTCTTTCAAACCAATTATATTCAGAAAAAATTTGAAAAAATTTATTTGAAAAAAAAAATTACAATAACGTAATGAACATTTAAATTTACCATTAAAATTAATTTTATTTTTCTCACAGAAAGCATTAATGCAAGCTGGTTTACACATATATTATGAAATACAAATAATTAATTCTTATTTGCCTTATATGGGAATATAAGCTGCAAACACGTTTGAATAGACGCCCACGATTATACAGCGGCGGCACAGCCAATCCAATCCAAATAAGAAAAAGCTGCAGGTGCGCAGTGCGAAACCGGCAGCAAGTGCGTATGATGGTATTGCGATCAGTACTGATTGCGATATAGGTAAATCCAGTAGTGTGTGCGGGCTGTGAGCTGTGACTCAATTACTGCGTATGAGACTGCCAGAGAGGTTATAAAAGTAGCCTAGCTATCAATTCCTAGCTATTAATTATGACTTCTACGGTAAAAATGTGAGTGTTATCAAGTTCTCCTCTTAGCTCCACTGATAACATTCACATTGATTTCATGCATTTCCAAATCCAAGTCAAAAGAAGGACACTCTTAACCTCATTAGTATTAATGGTATGTAAATATAAAAAGCAATTATATCTCAGCTAAATTACTTGTGGCTTGAAGCTCTGCTGACTTTTTAATTACTCGCTATCTCGCTAATTGCAGGTGCTGTCTAGCAAAATTCTTATCTGTGAAGAATGAACAATTATTTAACGACTGTTTATTTAAAACTGAAAATTTAGAAGAAATCATTTTTAAGATATTGATTTTGAAACCAGTGTTGCTTTGTGAAATAATAATAAAAATCAATTCCAGTTAGTAATGATACATTGACCAGCTTTATTATTCAGCAAGAGTACTGCATAGAACGACGAACATTGATTTGATTGACAGCTTATCAATGAAACATAACATGCCACAGTGTGTGTATTGTTGAGCACTAATACGTCTTGTCAGATGACTTTTTCTTTCTTTTACCTAGTCAAAGTGTTTTTCTGAATGTTTTGAGTGACTTGCTTTATTTTAATTTTTTTTACTTTTATGCCTTAAAAATGATAGCAGGTAGTTTGAGATTCAAATTGATATTCTTAGTAGTAGTAATTGTATTGTTCTGGCAAACATCAAAATTATGGTCATCGTATTCAGAAAATACAAGTGTAAAAAAGATTTTGGAGAGTGGAAAGGAAACCACTCAACAAATACTCATTACTGTTTATTATGAAGCGCTCTGTCCTGACTCAAGAAATTTTATTATAAAACAATTAGTGCCTACGTTTGAAAGCCTTGAAGATTATATTGAAGTGCAGTTGATACCTTATGGAAAAGCAGAAACAATAGTAACACCTGATGACTACACATTTAAATGTCAGCATGGAGAACTTGAGTGTGAAGCGAATATAGTCCATGCTTGTTCCATTAATAAAATAACAGATTCCAGAAAGTCATTGCAACTGATAGCTTGTATGATAAGAAATAATCTCCATCCATTTGGTATTTTAGAAAGTTGTGCTGGAGAATTGGATGAGTACAAGACTATATTGAATTGTGCACAATCAAATGAGGGCAGAAGATTGTTAGCAAAGTACGGAGAAGTCACAAATGATTTGGATCCAAAAGTCAGTTTCATTCCAACTATTACTCTAGACAACGAGTTTGATAATCAAATATTGATACTTAAAAATCTAATGCATCAAGTGTGCCAGCGATTGTTGTCTCCACCAAAAATATGCAGCAGTTAACACATTCGAGAAAGTATTTTATAACTTGAATCACTTTTTATAATCTTTTGAACTAAGCAGCCACATTTCCTATTTTTAAGGCCACAGGTGGCTGTCTAATTATGCTTATATCTCATGACTGTACAATATTTGTAAAAATAATCTTTGAATGTGTCAAATCACTATTGATTCGACATGTTGATATGACATAGTATATTTTTACTCAATCTCAGTCGTAATCTTGCAACTTTGTAAAAAAGTAAATAATCTATATACCTACATATTTAATAACAATCGATCACAGTTGATCTGTTTTGCAAAAATCATTATATGATTGTGATTAGTAGGTGGAGCATTTATAATGCATAATATTTGTTTGCTTTATGAAGAAAATAAAAAAAAAATTTTAAGAAAAATCATCTTACTGAATTGTATTATTGATTAACACAATCAACGTTCCCATAAACCTTATATTTTGTATTATGTTGTGAAAAATTAATTAGTTTTTCCTATTAAAAATTAAATTCTTATATTAATTTCTTTGTTTTTATCTTAACTATTAAAAAGTAATTTAATATTTGAATACAATTCCCGAAAGGATTTCCTGTCGTTCACAGCATTAGTCTGAGGTGTCTTAACAATTAACAAGTTTAAAATTAGTCGCTGAATCTTGCAACTTTGTTTTAAGTCGCTTATACACCGAAAGCTGGCGCAATATTTGCCAAGCCAGCTTTGCGTCGCTCTATCGAAGTGCTTAAATCAGTATCGCTTTCGCTCCATTAAACATTCCCAAAGTCTATGCTACGTATAAAATTAGTCTTAAATTTACTTCGTTACGCTTACGAACTACAATCGCATTCAAATGAACATTCAACATCGAAGGAATTTTGTTTGCGCAACAAATATATAAATGTTATTAATAAACTGCTAAATCATTTCAAAACAAAAAACATCGATTAATTGTATGCGCACGTCAAGAATAAACAGAGAGCCTATATTTACGTACTCTTCCCAAGTCCAAATTAGTACTGGCGACTTGTGAGAAATAAAAAAGTCTCTCTCTCGTGCGTCATAAGCGTGGTACGCTAGCGCGAGACCGTCCAATTAATAACTTCCGAATCGTCTATAGTCCGGATTTCAAGAGAACTGTTTTGATTGAATTTTCCGAGTCGGAGGCGACGTGGAATCCCAAAATAATGAGCCAACAAACATCCGCAACAAATCCGCTCGTATATTTTTTTTTGTACTTACACTCTTTCAATCTTTCAAACTGAATTATTTTCAAAGAAAAAGATAATAATAGTATTATAGCTTTCACAAAAAATACAAGAGGCATAGAAAGCGCTTGAATGAAAATTGCAGTTGGTATACACTTACACATACGGTAAAACCTCGTAAAGCCATATTCAGAACGAGTCCAATAGAATTATCAGCGTGAAACAAGAAAATACGGCTCATTCGCGAGGTTTATGATTTCGTTAGGCTGATTCAATTAGAGGACTTGCTGTATACGCGTTTCGCTTTATGAATTCATGACGACAATCGAATGATTTAGATGAGCGTACTTGTGGTTTTCATTTTGTGTATTATACTTGATTTATTTATATTATAATTTTTATACCAGAATTTATTAATTAATTTTTTTTTCTCAGTTCAGAGTGGAAAAATTGTAATTTTAAAACACTAAAATTGATTATTACGTTGGAAAATATTTTACTGAAATTCTTTTGTACACGTTTGCTGTCTGAAAGTATCAAGAATCCAATAGTTCTATTTTGAGCTGGGATAGACTACCGTATTATATGTACTTCTACGATTGATTCGCAACGTTAAATTTATCTAAGATTCTGAACAGTCGAATACGTATATTCGAGTTTCACTCTATCTTTCGCAAAACACCTAGTATAGTTAAGAAAAATTCCTTCAAAAATACAACAATCTACGTCAACGGTCATTCCCCACAAAAATATTTTTTCGTCGACAACAATAAATTCATAAAAAAAAAAAAAAAAATTTCCGCACAAGTGTATTGTCTATACACCAGAAGTGAAAAGTAAAAAAAAAATAAACTGCATTTTTCCCCGAGACACAATAGAGATGCTGCTCGTATATGTATATGTTATGTAGTTTTGGCCTTTGGGTTTTTCTGGCCGGAAGCCATACACACATTGCTTCCGCGAACGTCTAAGAGAACTACGTAACGCAGATTAACGATCGACGCGCAATGTCCTTTTTTTCTCTCGATCTCCTCGCTATCTTGTTTATCACGGCTTTTAGCGCCGCGCGGGATAAGTACGTTTATTCGCGATTTACGCTCGAGTTGGGGAAAATACCGAATGGATTTAGTGTTTTTTTTTTCGTTTTTCAGACATGCAATTAGAATACAAAAGAAGACAATTTATCAACCGAATGAAAAAAAAAATTTTTTCTCTCAACTTTCATTGCGATCTTGATCTGAATTCCACGGTGGGGCAAAACTAGATCAATGTTTCTCTGAAAACTTCCAATTCCCTTAATTACTATCGGATTACTAGCATTAATAAATCAGTCGCACTATATAGAAATGATATATGTTGCCGTCGCCGCCGCGCGAGCAAAACCGCCCACCGGAACTTTGTATATACGCAAATTCAAGTGAATTAAATATAGAAAATCAAGTGTATAAAAACATCACGACGAAACCTTTCAAAAATTCTCTTTCATTTCCCCATAAAACTCCGAAGCAGCGGTCGAGCAAGAAAGCTTTATTTCCAGCGTGTCCATAAAAAAATCAGTAGATATCCAAAACAAGAGACGACGGACATCGATCGAAGCAATAAGCCATGCAAAAGAGAGAAGCAACGCAGCAGCAAAGAACAATCGCGAGAGGGCCGGTTGTTATACGGCAACGACGACGACGTCGACGACGGCTATTTATAAAGAGAGAAGAGGAGCTTGCGAGAGAGAGAGAGAGAGAGAGAGAGAGAGAGAGAGAGAATATGAGGGTCGCCGCTTAACCTTGTCCGACGCGTGAACCGGCCAAACTCAACGACGACGACGACGGTGGCGGCGAGTAACTCATTTTAAGCCTCCGAGATTATCCAATTGGGTCAAGCCGAAATATACTGGAATATTTCATCCGCAACGGCGATGTATCCTATGTTGCGATCAAGTTTGGAATGAATTATAATTCTATTGCCTTTATTGTCGAAGCGGAAAATCTTTATTTGCATTTTTCGTCTGCGCGAAGGCTGAAAGGTATACTCGAGATGAGATCGAGCTTTTTTAGGGACTAAAATGCTCGATAAAAGCTTTGGGTTTACGTATCGAGGCTGAGTTATGTGTTCAGATTATACGCCATTTGAATTTTTGAATTCGAAAGTATTGTATTGAGATGTCTCGAAAATATCGAGAGAGAAATCGAAGCGGAAGTTTTGTAGGCAGCTTGAAAATATTGAACAGTATACTCTTTTAATCGCGTACCGCTATATAGTAAGCTTTCAAGAGTATGAATGGTAAATCGATTATGTACACTTATAAAATCTATTTTTGTATAGGTGACGAAGTTCTTGTAACACGTTGAGGATAGCGAATGGAATAACAAGCTTCGCAATTTTCGTATATTCCGGAAGCAACACAATTTTTTTTTCTTTTTTCAATACATTTCTCATGCTAAAAATGAAATAAACAAGAGAGAATAAAAATATGAACATTTTTTAAAATAAATATATTTATTACATTTAAGAGACTTTTTTTATTCGTTATTTTTTTGCTACAACTTTGGACAGAAACATAGCAAATTTGAAAAAAAACATCACACGTTGAAAATCTTGAAATTCATCTCAGAATATAATTGTTGATAATAATAAAGTACGTTAAAAAAATTTCGAGCTTACAAAGTAAAAGTTAAATAGCAAACATTCCATTATCGATTAAAACCACAACTGAAGCAACTCGAAGATTTCATCGTAAAAAAGTAACAAATCAAAAGTATATAAAACACAGACACACATATCAAACAACTTAATTTGATCTCAACAAACATTCATCACGAAAAAGCATCTCTCATAACCGCCAAGTTAAACGAAGACACAGAACAGAGTTCTCAAACCGACCAATGCATGCGGCAGAAATTCCACCTGCGTGGTCATTTCAAAATCCAGCAACTGTCTGTCTGTCTGTCTCTCTCTCTCTCTCTCTCTCTCTCTCTCTCTCTCTCTCTCTCTCTCTCTCTCGCACCACACGAGTATAGAATAATCGTATTCTCGATTTATCTCCACCGCTATTTTCTATTACGCAACTTTGCTCGTATACGCGCTAATAGCATAATATAGCGAACGAAGTCGAGACGAGTTTTATTATATCGACGTATATTCGCCCACCCCCAACGAACTTATATTCGCCGCGCACTTTTTACGATTTCGGATGTATGTCTAGGCGCCAATGTTTATTTTTCGTCTCTCTATCTTTCTCTCTCTCTCTCTCTCTATCTCTCTCTCTCTCTCTCGTGCAATTTATTGTTTTGTTTTTTTGTTTTACGACGCACACACACACACACACACACGCACGCACACACACGCACACACACACACACACACACACACACACACACACACACACACTATGTTGATTTACCATTGAATGTCCACGACTATCTTGCGAGTACGTCGTAAAACCGAAAGTCCACGGAGGTGAATTGTATTTTTGTCATTCGCCCGTTTCTCTTTTTTTTTATTGCGCTAGCTCCAGTCAGTATATTTCAGCGAATAGATAGAAGAGGAAAAAAAGAAACTATATTCGCTTAGAAATTCCTTCGCGACGATTAATCGAACTACGATCGTCTATAGAAGCTAATATAGCATCGCAGACAACTTCCTGCTCGGCGAAGATTTGATCAGAAAAAGTGGTCGGATAATGTAGTTTTGGGTCAAAGCCCAAAGCCAATTGTTTGAGTCCCGCGACAAAGTATATAAAAGGCTGCAAGGCAAACGAAAACTCTGGCTACCAGTCAAAGACCCAGAATAATCTACGTGCCGCATCGATTCCCCAAGTTATATTCCATCCCTTCCTCCTCCTCTTCGCGGTTTTCCGACAAGACGATGGCTAGTCGCGTAAGTGCACGTATATGGCCAATTCCACAAAAAAACTGCCATAACTTCGTTCGGGTTTTGGTAAATTAAAAACTCGGGTAACGCTCGAAATTATTATATTTTCTCAATCTACAACACTAATAGAACCTAAAAACACTAGTGCCCCACACCGCGTAATCTTGTGACACCCTTTTTTTGGACTTAGAAGTCTTGAAACGGTCAAAAAATAATACACTAAATTCCATAGTTTTTTGGAATTTGACAAAAAATGAAAAAAGATAGAGTTAATCTGACTTCAGAATCGAATTCTACGCCTCAAAATATATCGAAAACCATATTTTGTTTTTTTTTCTACTCAAAATGCCGACGTCTAGAGCTTTTTAAACTACAACAGTGCATAAAGAGTAAAAAAACTAATAAAATTGCAAATCTGGCATGTTTAATCAATTTTGTGTGCTTTCAGAGCTCTACAAGGGTCGAAATTTCGGGTAGAAAAAAATCAAATGTGGTTTCCGGCGTATTTTGAGCAGAGAAATTCGATTCTGAAGCCCGATTAACGCTATCATTTTGCGTTTCTTATTAAAATCCAAAAAACCACAAGAAACCAGAAAAGCTCGGATTTCCGTTTTTATCGATGCCAGAACTCTCATGTAATTTTAACACTGTCGCAAGCAAAAAAGGGGGTGTCACATGAAAGGAGAGGGTGGGCAAGAGCATGACGAAACTTTTGATGCCCCGTAGAACCGCGTAACCCTAAAATTGAGAGCGTACCCTCAGTTTGAATATTTCAAAAAACGCTACCGAATTAAGGCACTTTTTTGTGGAATTGGCCATATATGCATATACGAACTCTCATCTACTCTGCGAGAAATTTATCTCGAAAATGTAAAATTTCACGGTTGTTTTTATATATTTTTTTCTTTAATAAAGAGTAAAGGATAAGCGTGTTACGATATCGGAGTTTTGAATGTCGTTTTGCATTATATTATGCAAACGATCCATTTTGTGCGAACGAGCGAACGAACGAACGGAGTTTTGCGGGATCCGTAGTTTTCATGATAAAACTTTCGCTGGTAAATAGTCAACACCTCACGCGGGAGGAGGACTAACTTTTATATCTATTCATTCGAAATTCTCTCTTTATTCATCGCCCGCTTCTATCACGAGATTTAACGTTCATGTATATATACCTTGTCATTTCGTCGATATGCCATAACAAAATTGCATGCACATTAAAATATCGCTTATAGGTATACGCAGGTGTAAGCTGTTGTTGTTATGCGAGAACGTGATTAATTAATTTTGTATGTCGTTTGTAATGATTCCTTTTTGGCGGCGATATAAAAATGAAATGATTGATACGACTATGTATAGTAATGATTCATTGAAAATATTATTTCTCGTCATGTGAAAACAATAATTCGGGGTGACTCGCTGACTTATTTGTTTTTTTGTTTTTTCTTCATTTGCACGAGAACAAAATTATCATTTTCAGAAAAGAGCATCAGCCTCTTAATTAATTATGTAAACAGTATCAGATACAACAAAATTCTACATCATTCTCAATAAAAGTTGAAAAATACAAATAAAATACATCAACTTTTTACCCGATCGAACCTTCACCATCCCGTCAATGAAAAAAAGAAAAAGAAAAAGAAAATGTAAGTCAAGCGTCCATCATCCGATGTAACAAGCTCAAGTTCATCGTCGTGTTCTACAGTGCACGATAGCTCGAGGGAGAGAGAAGAGAGGCAAGCGAATATCAGGGCGAAAGTCCTCAGGGGCAATAGGTATATAATAGTAGTAGTATAGAAGTGGCACGGCGCGACCACGCCCTCGCCAAGAATCGCGCGCGCGACGACGACGCCGCACCCGACGATAGTCGCTCTGACGCCGCTCTTCTTCCACATCCCTTCTATACACATCCTTTTTTTCCTTTTCTCTCATCTTCTTCTTCCATACAATCTTATCTTCTTTTTTTTCCATATCATCCTTCCTCTCTGAAAAAATTGTAACCATCAAAGTTAACCATTATCAAGTCTCTCTCATAAATGACAATTCGTCCTGCAAGCTCAGAAAAACAAAATCACTGAAGTATAGCGTGTTAGGCTGACGTCGAGGTACACATGCACACATACACACAAATCAGTATACTGTATATGTGTGTGACGACGAGTGCCGTCGACGACGATCGGGGCAGCGAGCGGCGCGGCGGCGGCTCATTCATAGCTCTCGCGTGAAGCTCGCGCGCGCGCAGCGCAAGCTCAGCATCAGCAGGCAGGCTGGCAGCCAAGCCCCTCGCCGGCGCCAGTCTCTCGGCGAGCTCGAGCCCGATAACACCTTTACACATTATACCCTTACCACCCATTTCTATCTATTTCTCTTTCTTCTGTGTATAACTCTCTTGTCTTCTCTCTATCACTCTGTTTCCACTCTCATATATATATCTCACTCATATAAGCTCGGCTTTTCTATATTACTCTCGTCGTCGTCGTCGTTGTTGTTGTTGGTCGTGCGTATAGTGTGCGCTCGCGTATGTAAAAGTGTTTGACAGAGAGGACCGCATAATAAGTGTCTTGACGCGCGCTCGCGGTTTATACAGTGATTTTTTTTTTGGTTTTTTTGTTTTGCGATTTGCCAGTGTGATTTGCATTCGTCGTGAGAGAGAAATCGCAACAACATCAAAAGGAGCGAGAGAAGTGTGTTCATTTTTTTGAGCTTCGTTCGTCGATAAGAAAAAAAAAAGAGACTACGTCAGCGGCGCCGGCCGGCCTAACGCGCCGGGACCAATACGGTATGTCATTCTTTTTTTTTTTAATATAGTGTGCTGTGAAGTGAAAGAGAGAGAGAGAGTTAATCTTGGAGGGTTGCGAATTTTTTAGTGACGAGCTTTGTATGACTTGTTTACCGAGTTCGTTGGGTCTCGAATCAATCTTTTTTTTTTATTATTACTTTGCTTTACAGAATTAACTCTTGATTGTTTTTTCCCGGTACAGCTTTGTTGCGAATTTTTTAGTGACGAGCTTTGTATGACTTGTTTACCGAGTTTGTTGGATCTCCAATCAATCTTTTTTTTATTATTACTTTGCTTTACAGAATTAACTCTTGATTATTTTTTCCCGGTACAGCTTTATTCGATTAAACAATCTGTAATTCGCGCTGTAATTGAAACTTGATGAAGACTTCGTGAAAAAAGAAATGACTAATTTGATTTAAACGTGTGAAAAAAGGAGCTTGCGAGCTTGCAGAAATAACGAGTCCATCAGCGGATATGAATTTATCTCGCACTGAAAAACACCGAATGGAATTTTCCGAAGTTTTTTGAAGTGCATCGGACGGTAAACATGTGTAAGAGAGGCGTGTCTTTCTTGGTCAAAGGTTTTGTCCCTCTTTTTCTAACTTACATAATGCTGCACTCTCGCGTACATGTTAACTTTCGGTCCTTTCTCTCAGAGTTCATTACTTTTTATTAGACTGGATTTCCGTTTCTTTTGAGGAGAAGTTAATTATGTTAAAAATTTCACTCGTTCGTCCTGGTGTACAAAACTTGTTTTGTCCGCCAGAGTAAATTTATTATTTTGCAAATTAAATTTCAGCTTTGAAAAATAAGCTCTGAGAACGAAAAAAAAAAACATACTCTACGTACATAAAAAAAACTGGCAAAGAAAAGGAATATTTGTAAACAAAACGAACAAAAAAATCCATCAAACAAAAAAAACTAAATTTCGCTACCATCCGCATGCCAGCTAGTGTTTAAATTCGTACCGCGAAAAACGTATAAATATACAATTCACTCGCCGAGAGAAAGAAAGAAAGTATCTATAATAGTACAAACATTAACGATATCACGAGTATATTATTTCGCATATCATTGTAAATTGTTGACGAATTTCGCGGCGGGAGGGCCGACTGCCAGAATAATCCGCGCTGCAGGCCAGCTATTAGAGGTCTTTTTGATCGCGCGCGCGAGAGAGGAATTTATATTTTTGGCAAAGCCCGCCGCGCTCATGAGAGAGTGAAAGAGAGAGAGAGAGAGAGAGAGAGAGAGAACACCTGCCCCGTCGACGAGCGCGCACGCTCCTCGAATTCCGCTAACGCAAACAACACGATATTGTATATAATCGTGGCTGTGTTACGATTCTCGTAAAATCACGTTGTGTCTGTGTGTTCCGCTGGTTCGCTCGGCCCTCCACGAAAGTTAATTAAATTTAAAGAGAAACTTTGCTTCCCTTTTAATAATACGAGTGTGTCTTGGTTATACGTAAAAGCTCGGATACGGGTTGTGCGTGGTTTGCGAAATTTTCAATGAGCATTTAATCGAATCTCTGCGTACATTCGATTCACTTCGATTGATTGCATTAGTCGTATATTACCGAAAAATACTTTGCGAACGCTTAATCATTTTTTTAGACCTGCTCGTACATTCAAAGTATTTTACCATAAAGTTTACTGTTATTGCAAGAAAGAAAAATAAATGCTATAAACATCAAAGAGCTTTTTTTTATCGCCCTCAGCTACAAGACAAAACATCGTAATACATCACTTTGTCAATATGATGAAAAAGCACTATGAGAATACACTGACAAATGTATGAAACGCGCTGATTTATCGCCACTGCGAGCTTTTTTTTATCAAAGTTTAAGTAACAGCGCGCGAGAGCTTCCATTTTAAAACGGTGTCAATGCGAAAAATCTCGCGCAGCACATAGAGCTTAAAGCCGTCACAGAAGCAAAACGTTTGATTTATCGCGAAGTATCGAAGGAAATACATTTGACATGGCGGGATGATGTAATTTATATATAATTACGCGCGACGGCGTTTGACGTTCGATGCGTAAATTGCCGACTGATTGAAGCCCTTATGCCATCAATTATATTGAAGCTGAAGCTGGGATAATTAGGTTCGATTCTTGTAATTGAAAATTTTACTGTTAATAATTTGGATAATATGTGCTCAAATATAGGTCGAAAACTTGCGAGCTTTATTGTGCTTTGAGAAGCATTTGTTGCTAATTACTGTGGGGCGTTATTAAATTTTTATGTTGAAGCTTTACACTGTGAGATAAGTTTTTAATGAATTAGTTTTTATTTTCCTGTCCGAACGAACTTTTTCACATGACGCTGTCTCATTTTAAAAAGACTTTTGGATGCGTAGTCATCTCAGACGTTTGTTCCTTCTAATAGTAAGTTTCATCGAAACCCTCGAAACACAAAAAATAAAAATAATCACACAACGAACTATCGAACAAATGAACTTTCAGTAACATTGATATGTGTATACCAGAAATGAAACACAAATAAGCTCGAAAATTCGCCTGGTTTATCCGAGTACAGCAAACACTCTACAAAATGAACTTTGAATCAAAATCGGAAGCTTTATCCGTGAGTACGCACGTCGGTCATCCGTGAAGTTCAAAATTCGATAACAGAAGCCAACTAAAACTGCACGCGTGCACACAGTCGAGTATCTAGAACATACTGGCAACAGATCCTCCGAAAGTTAATACACACGAAATCAGTTGTGAATGTGTTCTAGTTTTCAATTTTCACGTTCCTAACTGGTTTATATGGCTGATCGCTGTTTCCCACTCTCTAGTAAATACACGAAGGTATTGGAGAGACTCGGGCTACTTTGCAAGAAAGTTCGAAGTTATTAATCATGCGAACGGCTGCTGTTATTGGCCGAGTTTTCTTTTCGTTTTTTTCGTGCGTTTTGTTCATTTAGAATTGGGAATGCGGCTATTTGTAGGAATGGTATGCGACTGATGAATATTGATAGGCAGAAATATTTCGAGGGGGTAACTTTTTTTTTTCACTCTTTTGCGAGAAAGAATTTTATCACTCGAACATATAACGTGTCCATTTTTCAACACGAATTCCAGCCAGTAAAAAAGTCTTCAGTTGAATTCTGATGAACATGTACGAGAGTTTATTATGAATTTAACATTGCGGTTACTTATTTAAATATATCATCGAATTATTATTTCGATTAAATTCATCCGATAAAACAGAATATATGACGAAATCCTTAAAAAAACACACACTTTTCTGGGGTCTGGAATGGCAAAAATTTGTTTTAATGCTAAGGCTTCCGGAAATTTTTCCTGTTGTTTTTGAAAGTATTGTATAGTGTCGGAAAATACTTGTGAACATTGGAAAAGTCCTCGGGAACTATATTTTTTCAGCATTTTCCCGATATTAATAACAAACTGAAAATGTAATTATTTTACCATTTTTTTTTATAACTTGCCGCCGGATAATTATTTTTGAATGAAACTTTTTTCTGCGTAAAGGTCTTCTTTTTGGCTATCATTTTGATTGGTCAAAAATGTTTCTAGCGGTCTTAGAAGCCAAGAAATTAATATTTTAAGAAATGCCGTTTTTCGCCTATTTTTTGTGAGAAAAGCCCATTTGATTATAATGGGAAAATGCTGAAAAATTAGTTCCTGCAGATTTTTCCAATGTTCACGAGGATTTTTCGACAATATATACCTTCAAAAAGAAGAGGAAAAAGGTCCGGAAGCCTTAGCATCAAAAAAAATTTTTGCCATTCTAAACTCCAGAAAAGTGCGCTTTTTTCAAGGATTTCGTCATATACGAAACGTTTCACAAGAATCGAGTTAAATCATTAAAACCAAGTGTTTGCAATGCAGTTGAACGAATAGCATTCGAGATACTGGATTTTTGCCAGAAACAACCAAACATAATTTATAATCAGCATTGAAAAGAAAAAGGAAAGAAGTCGTATCAATACGTTACAACTGTATTACTTGAAAACGTATACAAACGAAAAACTCCAATCTAAAATAAGAATTCTCAAAGGTAATCATTAACGTCTCCAACTTGCACTTGAAACTCGGCGATATCTATAAACAACAAACAACAAAGTATCTATATACCACACAGAGCGAGAAACCTCAAAAGCATTAAATCAAAGAAAATACTGTTCTGCACACACGTGTGTCCTTACTCTTGAAAAGTAAAAATCGCACGTGCGACAGCGAAAATCCACGCGTAAAAAAAAGAAAAACAACTCTGTCTCCGCATTCGCTCAATGAAACGGCCGATCAAGCGGAAGTGCCAGCCAGTCAGCCAGCCAACCGCGAGCCAATGACAGTGAAGTTTGCCCGCGCGTTCGCTGAAATACAATGGAGTGATTAACGATTAACGTCAGTGGGGAAAATTGGCAAGCGGCGAAACGGCCAAAAAGCTCTGCCAAAACACTCTTCTTCTAGCGCGTCCGAGTCTTAGGTACATTTTCTCCGTCGAGTAATATTATGTTATTTCTGATGCGAGCCAATGTTGTGTTTCGATAGCGAGAGAGAGAGAGAGAGAGAGAGAGAGAGAGTGAGAGAGAGGGTATCGATTGGAAAAAAAAATTTTTTTTGAGAAAAACTGTCACAAAGCGGATACGAGTATGTGGTTTATAAAAATATCTCGCAACATGTGTATGCTATATTATGTAGCAACTGTAGCGAGTATGTATAGTGTGTGTGTATATGTAACGTGTATGACGCGGCTGACTAAAGCCATTTATTTCTACTTGAGGCGCGTTACGTATTTGGCGTTGCGCTGCTTTGTGCGTCAACGTAACAATTGTATACTTTGTAATACGCAACTATACAAGCATTTCCGGCTATTATTTTTTTCTTCAGCCAGAAACTATATATATATATATATCGTATTATAAACTTGCGTATATGAGGAATTCCACGAAAAAAATTAACCAATTCGGCACCGTTTTTTCGAATGTTCAAACTGCGTTCACTCTGCTTTTTTGTGGCACCCCCTTTTTTCACGTGAAATCTCTGATATCGATAAAAAAAGAAAACCTGATTTTTTATGGTTTCTTAAGGTTTTTTGGAATTTATTAAGAAACGCAAAATGATAGCGTTAATCGGACTTCTGAATCGAATTCCCCGGCTCAAAATACGTCGGAACCCATTTTTCTTCTACTCGAAATTCCGACCCTTCTAGAGCTTTGAAAGCACGCCAATCTCATTAAACGCATCAGTTTTGCAATTTCATTAGTCTTTTAGTTTCTATATACTGTTATACTTTCAAAAGCTTTTAAACAAAGGTCGGAATTTCGAGTATAAAAATACAAAGTATGGTTTCCGATGTACTTTGAGCCGTAGAATTCGATTCTAAAGCTAGATTAACGTTATCACTTTTCGTTTTCTATAGAATTCCAAAAACGAACGAAACTACTTCTTTCTTTCTTTCGATTATTTTTAGAGCTTTTATGAGCGAAAAAAGGGTGTCACAAGCATTATTTGTCGCGATGGGTCCAAGTTTTATTTTTTCGATTCTATGCAATTTGAAAATATCCCCAAACGATGCCAAATTGTCAAACTTTTTTTGTAAAATTTCTCATATAACAAACATTTTTTCTCTTCTGTACTTTCACACGATAAGCTCGTAATTTGCGTATTTCCAAAGATAAAAAAAAAGAAAGTACAAAGTATCGACTAGAAAGTATATCGCACGATCGTAAAGTATATCAAAAACTTTTCTCTCTCTCTCTCTCTCTCTCTCTCTCTCTCTCTCTCTACCTCCTTTACAACACGCACGACAACAGAGCATATAACACATCTCGCGCTTTTGTCGCGAGAAGAGAAAACACGTGCGCGCTACCACTGAAACAAAGACTTCGTCGTTGTTTTTCCTCTTTTTTTGCAATTTGCACACTCCCGCAGAGCGACATTACATAACGAGGCAGTAGTAGCAGGCAGAGAGAAAAAGAGAGAGAAAGAGACAATAGGCCACTTTGAAAAAGTCGATTTTTCCAACGACTCTATACTGCTGCTGCTGTTGTTGTTGTTGTTTGCGCTTTTCGCGAGCTTGCTACTGCTGCTGTGTTTTGCGAGCTTCGAGTGGCCGCCACGCCACAACGCCGCAGTTCATTAGGGATTTACACGCCTGACTGCGCACTATATATACCTCGTGGCGTTGATTGCTCCAACTCTATCGGATAATATAAACACTTCGTTTCGTTATTTCCTTTTTCGCGCTTGAAAGAATTCCAAATGAAACTTTTTCATCAAAAGCGCTAACAACGCGTTTGATCGCATAAATTCACGGCGGGTCTGTGTCCGACGTAAAGGCAAATAGATACGGGTGAAAAAGCCAAAAAAAAAATTAAATTAAACAATCGTTGGAAGCATCGATTAAACGGAGGAAAACAAAGAGATAGAGAGAGACGCGGAGTGTTTCTCAAGTAGCTTCGTCCCGCGTATAGCAAACAGAACCAAACATCTACGTCGCGATGGCATACAAAACGTTATATACACCGGAAAATCTCTCGTCTCTAGAATCTCGCCAGTACCTACACAGAGCAATAACGCCGACAAGAGAAAGCTGAAGTGCCACCGAGCTGTACGCGCGTTCTTCTCTTTTGTTGCTCGGTTTGCCATCGTATCACTATCCCCCATCCTCCGCCTCTCCTCGAGCTCTTCGTCACGCCAAGATAAACGGCCTGGAACTCTACTTTGGATCTTCTTCCCTCTATCGCTTCTTCTTCTTCTTTTTTTTTTTATTTTTAAGTTGCGTAACTTTGCTTTTACGGCGTCTACTTACTTGAGTCGCATCGTTGAGGCTTTCACAGCCTTTGAGTTTCTTTTTTTTTTTCTTTTATATCGAATAGTTAGTGCGCCCGAGGTAGGATTGAACAAACAAGTTCTTTACGGAAGTTTTCGAAGAATGCGAATTATTATTTTTTTTTTCACATTTCGTAATTCTTATTGTCGACTAATGCCTAACGAATTTTTCGAAGTCGAAGGTGTGAATGGCAGGAGCTTATTCAAAGTTGGACTGCGAGAAGTAGATAAAGTCCAAATTTAGAAAAACTGGCACATTTCAATTCCATATTGTTGTTCTTTTTTTCATTTTTAATCGGATTACCGTCGTATTTTCGAGCGCATTACGCTCCGAAAATACTGTTACTTTTCATTTCATTGAAACTCCCGAAATTACGGTTAAAAAATAACTGATATTTCGTGCATACAACTCGAAATATTTACAATTACTCACGAACGAAAAGCTTAACTCTCGCTGGTAAATTAAAGCAGCATTAATAGCAAAATTGAAATCCAACGAAGCGTGCGAGAAAAATCCAATAATACGCGCAAACATCAGTATTTCCCCCGAAAGAAAGAACAAAAAGCTCTTTAAATTCGTCTTCGAGCACACACACACACACACACACTCCCCGAGAGAGTACATCCGCACCAGCTGCCCGTGCAAACAACAACGAGAAGGAAAGAAAAAAAAAATCAATGCTTTCAACGTGTGAGACTCTCTCGATGTGTTACTACAACAACACCAAAGAAGAAGAAAAAAAAAAGGCAAATCCTCCTCTTCGCTGTTCTGCAATTCGCGGGCGAAAATTATATGGCGCGAGATTTACGACGCGGTGAGAAGAAAAAAAAACACGCACACACATCTTCTCGACGTGTATCGTATACAGGGTAAATGTTGGGAGAGAGAGAGAGAGAGGGAGGGAGGGAGATGTCTGTGTGCCGCTTGACCTCGCACGTGGGATGGGAGCTTAATGATGAAATAAAGCTTACGCGGCCGTGTATGTGTGTGTGTGTGTGTGTGTGTGTGTGTGTGTGTGTAATCGAAATACATTTCTCTCGTGAGAGTATAAGGAAAAGGAAACAAGAGCGATTTTCAGGCGTTTTTGGTGGATTTGCTTCGATAGACCGATAAGTATCTCACGGTTTATTGATATGCCAAATAGGGAAAGAGGGGGAGACGACGGGTTTTTTTACGATATTCCATCCGGAAACAGTTATGGTCGGATCGTAAAAATTATGTTAAAGAGCGTTCGAGTGTGTGTGTACTCTTCGAGGATGTGATGGATGTGTGTGACGAATTATTGTTTTTTTTTTATTATTGTTGGGTTTAATAACACGTGGTTGACGTTCAGATCGATCGAGTGGAATTATTCGAGAGATATCCTCTTTTAGTCGTTGATTAAACTTTGCCTTGTTTCGATTGAACAGAGAACGACAGATGGCAATCCGAGATATCAAATTGATTTACGAAAGTACAAAAATATTAATCTGCTGACTCGTCGGAATTCGAAGTTGTTGATTATGCCTACAATAAAAATAGCACAGTCACGGCATCATCATTTCCCGAATGTTTTTGTAGTTCGTCATAAAAAAAAAAGTAATTAAAATGTAACATCAAAATACTGTTCTTTTTTTATCGCGAAATAGTACTTCGTAACGATCAAACTGAACAGCATCCGAGTGTTAATGGCATTTACTCGGTCAATTCGACACGTACATCAAAACAAACTGACTGTGGGGAGAGGGGAAAATCCAAACACACACTAGAACCTTATTAGCGAGAATGTCAGAGCTACGCTTCGACATCGACGATAATGAGTTCCACTCGAGTTTTGGCCTCATCTCATTCTCTCTTTCTCTCTCTCCCTCTCTCCGTCGGAAAAGCGAGAGACACACAAGTGGCTTCGTCAGCAGGCAACAACGCCACCTCCAATCCCGAAACTTCTTCTCTTTTTTCTCGAGAGTGAGAGAGCCAATATATATCAAGAGCGTGGGCGCGAGAATTCATTTATTTTAACAGAACAAAAATGCTTCGCGCAGATCGATGCCAGACTATCACCTCATTCTCATTTCTCGATTCAATTATTTCATCATTTTTGTTTTTCTCTGTTTACACCCCAATGCTCATTGTTTCTGTAGAAAATAGGTTGTTTTTTTTCTATGGTTTTATTCAAATAATGTTATCCTTTATTCTTTCTGTGTTATACGCGAAGATCGTTTACGTTGACCTACATAATTGTCGTGCTGGTTGGACGTTAAAGAATAACACCTCAATTTTATAAATTCATATTCTCTCACTCTCGTCGAGAATCGATGTGTGACACTTTTTCACTGTGCTGACCCGACAAAATTATCCGTGTCACGTAGTAAAAAAATACAACTTTTCGCTATTCAAAAAGTAATGAATGATTCGTTGACGCGCATAATTATTGCTTGCAAGTTGATTAAGTTTAATTTATGACATAATACAGCTGTGTGTTTGTTAAAATATAATTTTCGAATTTGAATAACTAATCATCGCAAAACTCGATAACAATAATAATCTGCCTAAAAAATTTGTTCCAAAATCCATTGAAATATCATAATCCACAATAAAGCATGAAAAAAATGAGTTACAAACTGCGCATATGGCCAATTCCACAAAAAAACTGCCATTAACTTCGTTCGGGTTTTGGCAAATTAAAAACTCGGGGTTACTCTCAAAATTATTATATTTTTTCAATCTACAACACTAATAGAACCTAAAAACACTAGTGCCCCACGCCGCGTAATCTTGTGA
>JAWWMK010000032.1:13159288-13171772 GCA_035047105.1 Galeopsomyia nigrocyanea | reverse complement strand
AGGAAATAACTCAATATTTAGTAGCACAAACAGGCCAATTACGAAGTAATTGGGCCCGAAGCCGTAAATACCCAAACACTGCGAATTACTCAAGCGATAGCGGAAACACGACCGTGTGTGTTCGAGGTCCAACCGCCACTCTTCCTTCGAATTCGAATTAACAATACCGTGTCCCCCTCTAACAAAAATATTCAAATCTCGACTTCATGGTAGATATCTACTATACCATTATCGACTCTCAAGATAACCAATAGAAAATTTAATTCGATAAAACCGATAAGGTAGAAATTCCCCGTCCCGCACACCCAACAGATGTCAGTACAAATTATTTCCACTCGTAGTATAGAACATAACATTGAGCCATTAGCTAGCAGCCGTATCGTCGTCCGGGGGGAGGCTACACACAGCTGAAAGCCTGCCACCAGTTTATAAAAAACTAGAATAAAAAAAACGAAAGAACCGTCTCGCGATAGTCGTCGTCACCGGACGCACCTTTGATAAAAACACAAATCCGTTTACACGTTCTATAGTTTTATTCGTGGAATCGACTCTTCCTTTGCGACGACCGACACAATACGCACACACGCGCGTACTTGCATACACAGTGTGTGAAAAAAAAACAGTTGAAAGTGCGCGGTTGCGTCCAACAACGCCCGAAGAGTCGCACCTTCTGCTGAACATGACGTCATGGGGGCGGCCCTCGTAAGAGGCTCAGTACCCCGCGGATTTGCGGGATTGATTTGATTTTGCACAAGGTGAGTTTAACAGCGATCCGCGATTAAACTCTCGACCATGGCCACGGTGCTCCCATAATACATACTGTTCTGCTTTGCTCCACTATAGCTAATCTCTGCGAGTTACTTTACTGTTTTGACCCTTTTGTTTTGATTTTATCTGAGTTTTCTACTAGCTGTGATTAACTCGTCCTACATGCAATGAGTTATTATTAATTCAGTTTCTTTCTTCATTGATACAATCTTGCATCATTATTTTCCATTGTGAAAAGTAGTGGGTTGTAGTAGGTACTTAAATATGGTATTCAATCCATTTATAAATGTCTCTAGATGCACTGTTAAAATTTTCGTTGTGATGCAGAGTATCTTAGCACTATTTCAGTACTCTTGCTCCAAAAACTTTGAAATTGGTTCATTCATGGCCATAAATTATCTTACCTTTGCTGATCAAATATTGATTTTCCAATCTACATAAGTTTTTTTGAATCCCTTGAGCGCTGTTCCAAATGTTCCTGTATCTTTTGTACAACTTGAAAAATTACTTGTACTTTGTCAGCACTAAAGTTTTGGTTTCAATGTCAGAGAGTGCAGCCTGCTTGAATATTGAAACACTGGAGATATGTCACAAGTGACTGTACCATCGCCCGGAATGGAACGCAGCATTCATGAAATGTTGAAAGATGCTCCGTCGCTCAATGAGAGCGACAGTGCAGTGCACTCAGGAACACCTCCACCTCATGTGCCCAATAACAATAGACCTAAGGAAACTCCACCTGCAACAAGACCAGCGACAATGAACTTGACTGTCAATGCATATGGATCTCAATCATGTGAGTTGATAAGAGATGTTTTTATTCAATAAGCATGCCAGTGTTGATGTTCATTGAGTGTTTTAGTCAATGTTGAGACTAAGATAACATTTATAGTCATTCGTTTAATAGGTTTTTCATTTGCAGTAACCACTACTCCAACCTCACCGATACAAAATGGAGATGCTCAAGGTGTGCGTGGTGCTCAGAGCAAAATAGAAACAATAAAAAATTGGAGTATCTCTACTTACAAGTGCACCAAGCAACGCGTTTATGAAACATTTGGAAAGACTTCTCGTACGGTAGATTCAGGTAATGAAATAGTAAATAAGTAAATGTAGGTCGGTTGCTGAAAAAATTACTACATTTTAAAATGATTATTTGTTTTTAGAACTAGAAACTCAAATAGAATTGCTACGCGATACGCAAAAAAAATACTGCAATCTGCTGAGATTATCTCGAGCGCTCGCGTCGCACTTTCATCACGTAGTTCAAACGCAGCACGCACTCGGCGAAGCTTTTTCCGAGTTGGCTCAGAAATCGCCGGAGCTGCAGGAAGAATTTCTATACAACGCGGAAACGCAAAGAAACTTGACCAAAAATGGAGAAACACTCCTGGGGGCCTTAAACTTCTTCGTTTCGTCTGTGAATACACTTTGCAATAAAACAATCGAGGACACTCTTATGACCGTCCGACAATACGAAACTGCTAGGTAAATACTTTTTTTTCAATAGTTTGCGTATAGTACATTCAGTGTATGGATAATCATTTGAATGCTTTGCATTTTACAGGGTAGAATACGATGCATATAGAACAGATTTAGAAGCTTTAGCACAGGCTGCTAAAACCGACGGAAATAATATTGCTAGATTAGAAGAAGCAACACAAAGTTATGAAGTACACAAACAGAACTTTGAAAAACTGAGATCCGATGTTTCTATAAAACTGAAGTTCTTGGACGAAAATAGAGTAAGTGATTTTTGAAAAATTGTATGCAAAAAACATTTTTTAACTGATTTTGTTTTTCATTTGGCGTGTTTATTTTTTGTAGATCAAAGTGATGCACAAGCAACTTCTTCTGTTCCATAACGCCGTATCAGCCTATTTTTCTGGAAACCAAACAGCTTTGGAAGCCA
The DNA here is from genome assembly GCA_035047105.1 of Galeopsomyia nigrocyanea. Classification (NCBI taxonomy): domain Eukaryota; kingdom Metazoa; phylum Arthropoda; class Insecta; order Hymenoptera; family Eulophidae; genus Galeopsomyia; species Galeopsomyia nigrocyanea. The sequence goes on along the minus strand of JAWWMK010000032.1, from coordinate 13,169,092 downwards.
CGCTAAAGCAATTCAACATAAAAGTCAAATCTCCAAATTCCTCGCTGCCGTCGTGGCTCGAGCAGTAATCCAAAGAGTCAGGCGATCGAATTTAATACATTCCTACTAAAAGCCCCTTCAACGAATCCGTGAATTTAGATATGCATATCTGTTGTCTTTAAGATAAGAGAAGAGACGTGGGATGAAGGTAAAGAAGCTTGATTAAAAAGGAAATAATAGAAATAACAAAGAAGTTTTATAGGGAAAACTCGCTATTCTTGCACTCGAGTACGTGAAAATACCTGTAGCTAGGACTTTAAAGACATTATCTGATGATGTACAGTGTTCTCCAAAGTATTTTCTATCGCATTTGATTTTTTCTTTCCGCGGGAATCATTACGCGTTTGCCAGTATCTTGTCGACAAGCAATGATAGGATTAAAGCTGATTTCCGTTCGCGCGCACGATAAAATGAGTATTCCGGGTGGATTTATTTATTATTTATACACTGAGAGAAAATGATGAAATTTAAATTTTCATGAATTTCAAGCACACATAATTTTTTATAAACTTGAAAAAAAGTGTTTTTACAAACGATAGTTTGTATCTAAAGTAATACGTAACTTTTAGTACTCAACAAAAGAATGATTGTTTTATGTTTTAGTAGAATAGACTGAACCAATCTATCACTCGATAAAATCGAGTACGATCAATGTTATGAAATATACTCAGAATAAAAAAAAGAGAACTAAAACAATAATTTATACGTAGCAAATTAAAAAAGTAACTAGTCAAACAGTTTATAATATAATATTCAATAATTGTTTACAACTGTCAAGTGAAATTAAAGAACAAAAACAAACATTTTACATTGCAATGTATCTATGAACAGATTTATTATCAAGTATTAAGGTTTGCTTTTTAAACCTACTTCGACGTGAACAAAAGGTGTTTGTACTTGAATATCGTTTGCACGACATATAATGACAAAAAATACGTCCGTTTTAATACGCAGGACTACGAATAAGAATTATTTATAATATGGAAAAGTTAACACCGTTACTAAAAAGACTTATTTAGAAAGTGATAATATATTATTTATTAATATATTTTACATGCTTAACTTATTTTATTTATTATGATCATTTCATCGACAATTTAAAAAAATATTTTTTTTCGTGACAAAATACTAAAATGTAAAATTCTTCGAAAAAGATTCCTTACAAAGAAAACGTCTTACAAAAACTTGAATGTTCAAACTTATGCATCGCGATACTTTTGAGTGCTATGGAATCAAATCTATAGTTCACTTTTTATGATTATTCAATTACTGTGACTATCATATGAATCTAAACGACTTTACAAAATAAAAAGGTCATCAGTATGTTCCTTCGTATCAATATATTTTTCAGAGCTTCGCTTTGATGCCACGACATATTCATTTGATTTGTTCAACTTGAGGAAATCAAGCGAAAATATTCGAGTTCGCTTAACACTTCGAGAGTGGCTTATCGGCTTTTGTATTGCGAGGCACTCACATGTAAACTGACACGAGCGAAGAGAGTGAATAAGAAAATTGGATTAAGTGTTTGTGTGTACAGTGTATCTGTGAACGAAAAAAAGGAAACCGGAAATTATTGTAGAGATGGAACAAACGTGGAAACTATTAGTTTTTTCCAACTTTCCACTACGTATCTATGCCTGTAAACGAGACTCGTTGAAATTTTTGAGCAATCAAACGACGATCGATTTTTTTGTACAGGAGTGACAATTTTCTTTACACCCTAGTGTACTCTAAACATTGTATTTGTTTTTTATGGCTTTGAATTGTGATTTTTTTTTATACTGGATGATTTATTTAACTTATTTTTGTAACTTACGTAAGCTTTTGCACGCCACGTTTGTTTTTTTTTTTTTTTTTTTACGTTTTGTATGAACATTTTTTCGTTAATAACGTAAAACCTTTTTGTGCGTTCGTTTTATATGATCTGGACAATGGTTGATGAATTTTAATAGACGAATTGTATACATTTTGGTACTATCATTTCAAAATAAAATAGGTTATTATACATTAATTATGTTTATTCTTTCTTCGAATTATACCACTAAACTTTATTCCTCATGAGTCAACAGATACTTCGTAAAATAAGGAATCATCGAACAAATTTTTTTCAAAATTAACATGATATCATATTTCCAATATCATCTGTCAAATTTTGAATTTAACATTGAATCTGATCAAGAAGCCTTATATAGAAAATAAAAATATTCCTTGAATTAAGAAACATAACGTCTCAAGTTTCTTTTACATCCAATTTCTTAGTTATTTTTTGAATGATAATACATTTTTATTTTCTACAACGTATATTTTTATCAAAATCCAAACGAACAGTATGTACATCTGATCAAAACTTTTCGAAAATAAAAAAGAAAAGCTTAAAATTTTCCACCACTCGACCATCCAATTACCAACAATTTTCCACGAGTACATTTCGTTGAAAAATATCTGAACTAGCGAGCAAACGGCAACATTTTTTCAACGGCTGAAAGGACTCGGAAAGGGGATTTGATGAAAATTAACGCGCGTATACATGCTGCACTCGCAAAAGCTATTTCTCTCGTCTAGCGTGCACCCGACATCGATCCGTAGCATTAACTCTCCCTCTGTGTGCAAGTGGGGGATGCAACAAACCTATACACACAGCTCTGTTGTACGTACATATGTATACGCGGCAGTTCGTGAATGGTGGAGGAGGAAAAAGAAACATTAAAATAAACTCGATATTGTACGCGAAGGGCGAGAGACTGAAATGCTTTACGCTTGCTTGCTTTTCCAAATGATATGCAAAGGAAAAATTCCGTTGGCTTTTTCCTTTTTTTCTTGATGAAACTCAGTAATTTTATTATCTGTTACGTATTGTAAAAATTCTTAAGCGAGAGAGAGAGAGAGAGAGAGAAAATGAATAATTTAAAAATGTACGAAATGAAATGCTTTTACGGTAATTAATTGTCATCAAAATATTACAACAGCCCACGACGTCGCTATCAAAACAACTCCGGTCGTTGTGACTCAAGGAACTTTAAAACGATCCTATTAATCTTTTGGACAGCTTCGAAAAACGAAGAGGCAGCTGCCTACGTCAAGGATTTACGCCAACATGAAACTTTCATTAGCATCCTGTTTTTTTTAAGACAAACGAAACATTAATTAAATTGTAAATAACGAATAGATGTTTTCTTTGGCAACATCGCGCTCTCGAAAAAACACATCGCGTTTTTCCTCGTTAATCATCTTTCTCTCCTCTTAGCCCCGTTTTTTTCTTAGTCTGCTATAAAAATTCGATTATAAGGCATCAAAATAAAAACCAAATTTCTTTTTTTCAGATTTGCCAATTGCTCTTTATTAATTCATTAATATTCTCTTCGCTTACTTCTCTCTGTGCACTGTGTTTTGTATTTTTTTTGTCATTTTTTTTTATTCTTTCATTTAAATTGTCGTCGTTTTGTAAGTTTTTTTTTCACTCAGATATCGTTATTATACATACATAGCATGGGACTCTTCATAACAATATATTCATATAACTTAATAATGCATAATAGCGCGCTATACTTAATAATTAAAATCATCATCATAATCGCTCGGACATTAATCACGCCACACTCTTTCTCTCGAATGAAAATTGTTTGTTGTTTGTTTGTCTGTGTGTGTGAGTGTGGGCGATAAAGAGTTTTCACGCGATCATCATACTTTATGTTATATATTTTTTTTGTTGCTTTGTCTGTCGCTATACTCGTCCACAAATTCATTCAGTTTATCATATATAATTATTTATATAATATTAATAATTGTATTGTAAAAAAACATCAAACGTTTTTTGTCGTCGTTTGTACGCTGCCGTGAGCCTTCGATACGCAATCATCATCATCAACCAGACGCGCGCGCCACACCATCTGTGTCACTATAATGTATGCTTTTTTTTCACTTCAGATACTTATATATATCTCAATTTGGGCGACTCGTTTTTTTTTTACTTATTGCATGGTACGGTATAAGTTTTTTGTTTTTTTTTTGTTTGTTACTTCTTCACAATAATAAAGTTACATCCACACTCATATATCCACGTTCACAACATCTTTACGCCTTTCTCTCGCGTTTTCCCGTCACAGTTTTGTTTATTTTTTTTTCTTTTAAATTATAGAATAATATAAATCCACGCGACTTTTTTTATATATATTTGTCCGTCGCGGCAAATAATAAAAAAAAACACTGGCCAAGGTGTGCGCGCGCACTACGAAATTTGTGTTACATATCATTTAGTTAATTAATATAACGTGTTGTGTTGTAATTGTTTTTTTTGTATTTTTGTTTATCATCCGCTACTTAGCTAAGGTAAAAAGGGGTTTTTGTCGCAGATATTCTCTCGAGTCCGGTTCCCCACAGAGGATACACAATCTTTGTACAATTTTGCTTTGACAACAAATGTTGTTGTATTTTTTTTATTCGCAAACCTTTCATTTTTTTTGTTTTTGTTTCTTTTAGTCGCATATATTATGTATGTACACGCAAACTCGACAATACAAGAGGCAAAACAAACGAATACATGCGCATGCTCTGCTGATCGCCAAACGAAAGAACCGAGCGAGCGAGATTTGAATAATTCACGCTCAGCTGCGTCTCGCGAGAGAGAGAGAGAGAGAGAGAGAGAGAGAGAGAGAGAGACGAGCCCACTTTGATTGAGTTATTATTGCTTGCTAGAAGTTCGAAAACAAAAGGCTGGGCTTGCGTGGATGTTCTCTTCGAACAAAAAAACAAAAACCTCGCTCGAACTCGTCTCGTGGCGATATCAACATTTTTTTTGTCTCCCTCAGGTATTACGGTAGTAATAATAATTATTATATTATTAATGAGAACCGGCGCTCGGAGTTTCATAGTATACAAATTCGCCTAGTTGTATGTATACACCGACCATCGGTTTGGGTATATAATGTATATACTCATTACAATATTTATATATATCGAGTTGATCACAATGCTTTTTTATCGAGATTTTTTGTTTGTTTGTCTGTTATATCCTTCGTTTTACACACTAGCTATTACACGAGGAAAAACGAAAAGAAAAGAAGAAACAATGAAGAATTGCCGCTACAGATTGGTCATCTTGTTTTACATTATTAATTAATATGTATATGTATTGAATTTCACGTTGTACACATCATTTTTTTTTCTTCATTTGCTCTAGTACGATTAAGTCGGCGGCAAAAATGGCTTTTTTTCAGCGGCTACATATCGATATACATTGTACACATATACTTCAGTGTGTATATAAAAGGAAAACAAAGATTATTCGAAGAAAGAAAAAGAAATTAACTAACGAACTTGCAGCGCGCGATTTATGCACTCTGTTATAATAGCATTGTCGTTCGATCATTCAACATAAATAACTTATATATCAGCACGTCGTCATTGTGGTTAAAAAAATATAATAAAACGAAGACGCGCGTTCGTAACGATAATTAAAATTATACTGATGAAAAAGAAAAAAAAAGAAAAATAATGTTAAAAAAATATACAAGTAGTAATATGCGTGTGTAACGTTATGTAGTTTTTTTTATGCAATATACATAAATACTTATCATTTTTTAAACTTTTTTTATAACTTTCTACAACTTTTTGAAGTTTTTTTGTTGTTGTTGTTTGTTTGTTGTTAGACTAAATCATGAATCTTACGCTCGGCTTTTTCTACTCTCGTTCATTACGCCTATCTAACTATTTATATTTATATACGTTGTTGTTTTTTGTTGCTGTTGTCAAGTATACAAGTCGACGTAAGTATTAAAAAAAAGCGAGACACAAAAAATAAACGCACGTTTATATCGCATACACACTTACAGGGCAGATCTACGCGTACATCGAGTAAAAGGGAGCGAAAAAAATCTACGCACACGCAATAATTGTCGCCGCAGCACGAGCAAAAGCGAAAAAAAGAATGCACACATTTATTACACGCACACTTTTACACTTTCTATCTATATATACGTATATATATATATATATATTCAAAGAGAAAGAAAGAGAAGAGCATTTTTCTTAGATAAGGTAATATAGCACGTGTCGAACACGCGTGTGTATATATATACACTCCTTATCGTCAGCTCGTACTCTCTCTCTCTCCCCTATATTTCAGCATATATTGCGCGCTTATCCAAACGACTTGTTTTGCTTTGTTCGCGTACGTTTTATTCATTCTTCTTTTCTTTTTGTTATTGCATACATTGCATGCGAAGCGACACGCTGTCTAGCAGCTCTCTTTCTCGAAGAAGTAGAAGCGATTCTCTCTCATACGGAATCGTCGTCGTCAAGGAATAAAAGAAAAAAAAAAAGAAAAAAAATTAAAATACATAAGGCAACCACCGTGGGCTGCACGTATTTTATGTATAACACGAGTCACGATCGTTCGTGCGAGTTTGTTTTTTGTGTCTCGCTCTCTCTCTCTCTCTTTCTCTCGCTCGCTCGAGAAAATGAAGAAGAACAAGTATAGAAGAAGACGATAGAGACAGAGTAAGTAAGAAGGTATAGGGTTAAGAGTTTCATAGCACGGAATTGGACTAAAACGTATCGTCGATACGTCTGCCCCGACGAGCAATCACACTTTAAACTTCATTTTTTAGCAGCTCTCTCGCGTGTAATAGTCGTACATTAACCGTGCAAATCGTCGTGCAAAGAACGATGGGGGGGAAGGGGGGGTGAGTGACGAGGAAAGGGTTTTTTTATCTAAGGGGGGAGGACGTCGTCGGTTATGGTGCGCGATTTAACAACACCCTGGCCTGCGTTGCGTGTCTGTGTGAGTAGTATGTGTGTTGTTTGTGAGATCTAGGGACTAGCATTTGCGGTTGTTGTTGGCGCCGCTGTTGTTGAGCCGCAGCCGGTCCTGGCGACGGGGACGCCGACCTTTGCCACCCGACGAGCCCACCTCGCGCACCTTGTTCGATCGCTCGAGACGGTTGCGCTTCGCCGACTGCGATGTGCGCTTCTCCAGCATCTGCGAATTTCAATACAGCTATCTTTTAGAATGACATATCGCTTGTGTTTCTGGTTCGTTTTTTTGGGGCACGTTCAGTGTACGAGAACAGTATCATGGAAAAGTTTACTCTTGTCGCGTGCGTGCGTGAGTTCTTTTTAACGTTGCGTTCAAATTATGGAAGCTTTACGTGCTCCAAGAGCGTGTATAACCATTGCGAATTATTCATTTGGATGAAATGTGGAAAAGTTTGTCTTTTCATGTGTTCGGAGTTTTTCATAACGGAAAGAAATTGTTAAAATTCGATAAACGCACTCTTTATGAAAACATATAACATTTTACAATTAGAACGAAATACAAACAGCAAAAAAGTACGTAAAGCCAGAGCGGAAGTTCGTAATTTTCGTTTTTACATAATAATAGAGCACGACTGCACTCGTGGAATATTCCAAACGATGCCAATCGGCGAGTAAGTTTATACATATACTTATACACATATCGCGCGCGCGCGCGCGCGTCGACAGGTACTTAAGCGAACGTTAAATTTAGAAATGAAACAATCCGTTTTGGCTTTTGTTCATACACGCGCTCGCGCGAATTAAACAATTTACAAATTCGAGAATTTTCTCTTTCGAAGGTCAATCGGATGTCAGTTATTTTTTTTGCATCATCACGCAACTCGAGTAAACTTTAATCATTTTACAAATGAAAGTCAAATCTCACCTTTTGAGCCGATCGAATCTGAACAATTCTCACGCTATCGTCAGCCCTAGCGTTACGAAGATCCCTAACACTAGCCCTCCTAGGAGGTTGTTGCTCGACGAGTTGCTGCTGCTGCTGTTGTTGCTGTTGCTGCCGTTGTTGCCTGAGCTCCGCTCTCTCCGACTTGTTGGACTTCTTAGCGGCGGGTTGCTGAGGTCTAGCCGCGGTACTATTACTCGGAGCCGTAGCAACAACTTGCACCGGCTGCAATTGGACGTTGCTCAACGGCACCGAGCGTCGTTTCGAGGGCCGAGCTCGAGCTTTGTCCTGCTGCGATTTTTTGTCGGGATGCAGATGACTGCTGCTGCTGCTGCTGTTGCTGCTGCTGGCTTTTTTACCCGCCGATCTGTACACCGACATGCTCGGGTGCTCGATCAGCAGATCCTCCAGCGGCGACGTCTCCACGTGCACCGGACTCGGCTGAGTGAAACAGGCCGGTGGTGTCACGTACCACGACTCGTCCATCCCCGTGAATCCCTCAACTGAAAAAAAATAATAGAAAGGTTTGAGAAACAATGCGGAAATGAAAAAAATGGTGAAAATAAAAGTGGAGGTAGTTGCAAGAATTACCATTACGGTCAATGAGGATCCAGTCGTCGCCCTCGACCTCGACCTGCCTGAGCCTTGCCTCGACGGGCATCGAGGCAACTCCACCTTCGTTCTCTTTGTTGGCACTGCAACTGGTGCCACTGCTGCTGCTGCTCGCCTCCTCCGCGGTCGCGGCATCCTCGCCTGCGCCGCCCAACAAGTAACTCGCCAGCCTGCTCAACATATCGACCTCCTTGCTTATTCCCTTTCTGCAACAGTAATCGATACATTTTATTTTTCATTAGTTATTGTGAATAAACATTTTTTTGTTTCGTTTATTAGTGTTGTGATTTTTTTTTTCATTTTCTTTGTCTATTGTATGTACAAAAGTGACAAGCGTGTGTTTTCTCGCTCGTAGAAGTAAATCCATTTGCCAGTCAATCACACCCAATTTTCTCCCCTTTCATTCTAAAAAAGAAAGGAAGAAAAAAAAGCTATACAATTTCAAAGTCAATCGAATCGCGCGGGGAGCTTTCGAAGCATTAAGCAGATCTCCCTCCTCTTTTCTTTTTTTTTTCTTTTCCTTCGTGGTTTTCTCTCTTTCTCTCTCTCTCTCTCTCTCTCTCTCTTTGAAAGCGAACATGACCTACTAATACTACTGTGCACGCGCGCACAATCCAATTTTCGCGGAATCGATTCTCTATTTTTTTTTTCGTTCTGTCTAACGTCACGCGACAATTTTTCATCGAGCTGATATAATTCACGAGGAAAGTATAGTTGTAATTATACAAACGAAACTTTGTGCAATCGACTTTAAATACATATTTAGATAATTCAAGAAAAAAAAAATCTACGTTTGAACTTCGACGAAGCAAGGTCAAGCTTAGAGAGAAAGGGCAAGTGACTATGTCACTTTAGCGTGACCCTGAAAAAAACTATACTTGTTACGTGTGTTTTGGAGATGCTTCAATTAAGTGGATTAACGTTAAATGCGATCAGTCGAATTTAAGTATTCGATTGTTTTTTTTTATCGTAGCTATTTCGAAGCAACTTGTATACGCGTCTGTTTTTGAAAATAGAAGATTATCGAACAAATAACTCATGAATAGTTAGATGTAGGAATAGCTAAACTTATACACATCATTCAAACGATTATAAATAGCGTTTTGACGTAAAAGTTATATTAATGAACGGTGTAATATTTTATTTTTTTTTTCGAAACATTTATCAAAATAATTGTTTTTTTTTCGACAACTTGTCACGCTCGAAAGAATTTTTCTCGAAATAACATTTTTTTTATTACAAAATTTCCAAAGCTCGCGCGCGTTATCACCGTTAGACAGATAAGACAAACAATATTTTTCAGAATTATTTTTTTTATCATTCACGAGACTAAACAATATATCTCGCCAAATCGCTCGAATCCATAAGAAACCCATCAATGACACGCCTTTCAAGTTCACGTACACTGTTATACACGTGAAAAGTGTGTCCCGGTTATATACTTATAACTATAT
>JAWWMK010000032.1:13145158-13159188 GCA_035047105.1 Galeopsomyia nigrocyanea | reverse complement strand
ATATACGTGGGTAGCAGGAATCAAGATTTTCGTACTCTCCTTTTAACGTTTCGATATATATACAGCTACTTTGCATATATAGCCGTCGCCGCTGCAGTTTGCTGCTTGCTGCTGGATTAGCGGGATCGTCCACCTTTATTTATTCCTTCTTTCTCTCTATATAGCTTCGCGATAGCATTTGGATAATTAGTTTGCTGCTATGGCTTGGACGCTCATTGTGTTTATTATGGATTGCCAGTGAAGGACTGTACTTTCCTGCCGACGTTGTATATCGTTAATTAATGGCTTTGTTGAAAAGATATAACTTATAGCGAATGAAATATTGATGGAAGAGTTTAATTTTGAAAAAAATTACACACTTTTTTTTCATTAGCACGATGAATGGAGAGAAACAATTTATTATATGGATGTATCCTTCGCTAGATCGTCAAGTTTTTCGATCGAACAGCGATGACGCACACTAAGCTATTCAATTCTGTCTCTGTCTCTCTCGGCTTCATTTCAATATCAAATAAAATAAATCCCATCGCGAATATATATACACCATACTATGAATGTATATTTTAAAACGATCTTTTTACATTGTAACAAAATACTCGCTTGTTTCTTTTTCGTACGAACCGATCGGCATTCAAATGAATATTTAAAAAAACTAAATGTTTGTTCTTTTTTTTCAAAATTGAAAAAAAAAGTCTTCTCCTGCGAGCGTTATATATATATATTGATTGGGCTGTCGAGTTCCCTGGCAACTACGCCATGCATAATACGGAAATAAAAGGCTACGCCCAAAAGAAAACAAAAAGTGAAAACCACACTTCTCCAAAAACTGTATTACAAGTGCTTTCGTTGTTTGCGAGAAAAATCAACGAAAGTTATGAACGAAATCACCCTCATTCGATCTTAACTTCGTCTTAACAATAAATTATTTCATCAGTAAACCCTCCATGAGACTTTCCCGATCAATATCAAAAGCCGTTACAGAGACAAACACACACACAGAGCCATGGGCTGAAGTTACAACTTCAGCCTCTATCCTATAAGCTCGAAGCGAAAAATTGACCGTCACCATACTCATATACAACACACAAGCGAGCGAATGAAGCTTTGGTGGGGGCGAGCTTGTATATAGTGTTTACGCGCAGTCTCTCAGCTGGGCGAACAGCTGCTGCTGCTGCTGCAAGGCGGAGAGAGAGAACTAGCGCACAAAGGACGAGAGGAGAGGGGGGAGCAAGAGCGAGCGAAACACCAACAGAGGCTCTTCTAATGGCATTTTTTTTCTATTTTTTACGTATACTTTTCTTTATCCTTGAAGATTCTCAAAAGCATTGAAGTACTTATTTACGTCTGGTTTTCGTCGCGGAGAGATAAACCAGAGAACGTAATCTATAGACTCGACTTTTGTCTGATTTTCCGGAGTAACAGATAAATACATTTTTTTTCCTCGCTTTAATCACACACACACAAAAGACAATTTCGCTTTGTTCGCTCTAAATCGAACTGCGCATAATCTCCGTTTTTATTAAATCATCCCGTACGATTCGAGAGAATACATTTTCCATTATTTATTTCCGGAAAAACTGCTATATAATACTAACACACATCGCGGGTGACATCACTCTTTTAACCTTGGCTGTGATACGCCGTCCGTGACTTTTTTTCGTGAGCTACCGAAACGAAACTACAAGATAACGCCCACTTAGCTTTTTAGGCGTGGATTCGTTCGAATACTGCGCAGTAGTTAGCGCTGCGCCGAGATTTTTTTTTTTTAGAAGCGCAGAATACATTAACTGCGCATTTTTTTTAAAGAAGGCTTTCTCTTTCTCTCTTTCTTGCGCACAGAGAGAAAGATGGGTCGGCGCTTCTTCTCTTGGCCTTATTTATATATTTGTTTACAGCACGGCGATAACGATTATCGATTGCGCGAAAATAAAAAAAAAATAAAAAAACAAAAGTATATTTCTGGGTCTGTTGCTCTCTTCGTTATCGATTGAAGGGAGAAACGATTATGTTATAAGTTAACTTTATCGCGGTGTTCAGTTTTATATGTGTGTTATACTTGCGAGAATGTTAATTGAGGTCTACTAAGCGCGAAACTTTTACGTATACACAACTCTCAACTGAAATGAATTTTCCATTCTCGCCTGTGGTGTCGTCCGTAAGGTTATTTTTTCTTTTACTCGTAATAATTGTCAAAAATTAGAACGCGAAGAAAATTGATGAAAAAAGTTGCTGATTCACGAAAGTTGCTCTCACTCGAAGGAAAAAAAAAGAAAAAGAAAGAAAGATTAAGGGGCGTTGGTTTATAGGCAACATCAGCAGCAGCAGCAGCAGTAATCATCAGCAGGAGAGAGAGAGAGAGAGAGAGAGAGAGAGAGAGAGAAAACTAAGTGGACGGAAGATGATAGGAGGTCATCAAAGTCAGAATTGAATGTAATTGAGGTCGAAGGTGCGTTATAGGCCTTATAGAAACACACGCGCTCGTTATTATACATACGGTATATATATATGTACATGAGAGGCCTTTCGAAAATTATTGCGAATAAAAGAAAACTATCACCATGCGCTTTAACCGCGATGAGAGCGAAAATTTTCCGCCAATGCGGTTCTATCGATGCATTATCAGTCGGCGCAGTTATAGAGAAGAGTTATTTCCGTAGCTTTTAGAAAGTGCGGAAATGATGGATACAGACAGAAGTGGATAGATTACGAGTGTGTTGAGATTAGCAGTTTTGTCTCTCTCAATTTTTTTTTTAATTTATCTAAACTTTTTTTTTTACTTTCTATTTATCGCGTATTTACGTTTCGATAATTCGCAACATGTGTGTATATAAGATTGGATCGGGTTTAAACTGCTTTGGATATATTTTTTTTTTTTACGAGCTTGAGCTGCCAGTGAATCTTCATATTCGAACGATATATTTTTTGCGTAGGATAAAATCTGATGTTTGAAATTGATGTTTCTTAAAGTCACGCATTATAACACAATCGCGGAAAACTAATGTACTCGCAACACGTTATTTTTAGGTAAACCAGATCAGATAAACAAACTTTCTCTCTCTCTCTCGCTTATGTTTTTGTGCGCACGTGAGTATATAGCACGTATTCTGCAAAATCTCAGGAAAATGCAGAGCAATCATTTTCGAATGCAATCCCTCGTGAAAAAATTCAAGAAGAAATAAAAAAAAAGTTTTTGCATAAGAGAGAAATGCCAGGCACACACTCGCGATATAATATACGTAAACAAAATATTGCAATATAACACGAGTAAAAATTGCATAATGAAATCCAGCTTAGATTTTTCCGCTTAGCCGTACAGTGATTTATCGGAATAGCCTTTTTCCTCGATACGATAAATAATTCAACGCAACGCGCGTATATGGAAAAAAAACTTTCTTCTCTGTATGTAAAAGTGTTTCGATAAAACGCTTTAAATATTTTTATACATAATCGAACAATGAAACGTTGGTACGCAAGTTTTCTTAAAACAAGTCTCGTCGATTAATAAAAAAAAATAAAAGAGTTGTAAGAGCGGAAAGCACTGGTTCGCCCTCGTGCACTTTGGCTCGTCTCGCGCAAATTACCGTGCTGACCTTTATAAACCTTAAACGTTGCACGTCTCTCTCGTGCGATACGCATTTTTTTTTTTTGCCAGCTCTTTGTTATCTATCTCGCTCTTTGTGTTTATTCTAATTGCATTTTTTTTTCGCGCGAAACAGCACTTTTAATTTATTCCTTACAATTATAAAGTACTTTCCAAGCTGATAATGCTTTTATCGCACTAAATGTTGGTTATCGAGTTTATATTATAACTTCGTTTGAAAAAAAAATTTTTTCGCATACGCAAAAACTAAACAATATCGAGGAGGAAAACGAGAGGAGAAAAAAAAATTATTTTATCAATCGAATCATCCCAATCTTTTTTTTTATATTATTTCAATACGCTGTACAACATTGTTTCTTTGTTTCATCGACTTTTAAAAAAAACTTTAAAAAACCTCATATTTTACATCGCAGCGTGTACACGCAACATTTATGCTCTCGGTTCCTTCATTGCTCTCTCTCTCTCTCTCTCTCTCTCTCTCTCTCTCTCTCCCTTTCAACTTTTATTACACTGCACGCCAAGTTACGAAACTTTCCGACGTATTTTCTCATATACGTTTCGATCATATTTTTAGAAATTTACTGCCGCGCGCACACGCCGTATACCTCGGAATATTAAGTACATATGTATATACGATATTGACTGAAAATAGGACGAAAAAAAAAGGATATTATCGAATTTTTTTTTTAAATTCAAGGTGTCCTCTCTTCTCCTCCTCCTCCTTCGACGATGACGACGCGCGTCATCGCGTTTGATAAAAGAAAAAAAAAATAATAAAACGCGAGTTTACGATTAGTCACGCTTGCGCATGTGTGAAAATCAATGCAGCTGATTTTCGTGAAAGAGCATTATGTATATATCCTCCTAGCTATAACGCTGAAAATTTCTTGAATACGTATAGGGTTGAGCGTGCGCGTGCGCTCGCTGGCAGGCGTTTGTAATTCGCTCGTCGATACAACGACGACGACGACGGCGACGACGATGTCTCATTCAAGCTTCTTAATTCTTAAAAAAAAAGAGAAAAGAATATGAGGAGGTACTTTGAATGAGTCGCCAAAGAATGCCGCGCAATAAAAAAAAGAATTTTTTTTTTCTATTAGGTTTTTATCAATGTCGTAACGATGTGTTTTTGTGTGAACGTTGCAGCTGAATCGATAATAATTAACATTTAATGTGTGTTTCTTGCGCGTGGTAATGCTTAACGACGTTCAAATTTAACTATGTTTGTAATATTCTCTCGGATGTTTGCTTCACAGTTTAGATATTCTCTTTGAACTGGATTATAGAGTTTGAACTGCGTTGACAGCAAGCATTTCGAAAGTCATTAATATTTTAAATTTATTTGTGAATTATTTATCGCGAGACAGGTGCTCGGGAAATTTTAGATACTACGACAACAATAAAATTGTGTAATACTTCTGTTAAATAATTAAAATGAGAATGCCATTTTTTAAATAAATTAATTTCATCTCTTCGATATATCTTATATCAGTGCATTATTCTGCAATATTTGGAATCGAAATGAAGTGTATTTCAGAATACAAAGTTCACATTCGCGTTGATTGTTTAGCGATTAAAATCAATCGCAACTCGTGAAGCCATTAACGAAATTGAAGATGCACAATCGAACCGCGACCGAATACCAATGAAATTTCTTTTAAATGCTCGAAACGTTTACTTCAATAACAGACAATTATTCTAATCGCTCGCGTGAAAGAAAGAAAAAAAAAGAGATCTCTCGCTTACAAAGTCAAGCTGTAAGTGGATTCTCTCGTTTTTTTTTTTTTCGAAAAAAAAGAGCCTTTGCAACCCTCCGCGCGTACAACTCACGAGAGAGAGAGAGAGAAAGCGGATATACGATTTTCACCCTCGGCGTCGCATCGACCCAATTCCTGCGGCCTCTTTCTTATTTTTTTCACTCGCAGGACAAAGTTTGTGCGATGTCTATCACACTTTTCAATTTTTTTTTTCTTTCAATCTATATAAAAATATACTTATCGTTGTTTGGTAAAGCCATGAATAATTTTTAATAACATCTCTGAATAAAGTTTCGTGAGTTAATTTTTTTTACATGAAACAAAATAAAATAAAATAAAACGACGTCGAAATTCTTATCGCAATCACGATAGTCAACGTTGGTTAACGGAATATTAATGATCTAATAAGTCAGTAATTATAAACAGAAATCGAAATTAGCTTCTGTCGTATTAACATCAAGAGAAAAGATGATTCTTCCTCGAAAAAGTAATTTAGATTACCGAGAGCACAAATTTCGTTAAACCCATTTCCAAAATTAAAGCGACGACAAATATAAGTTTCTTCTCAATCCACCAGATTCAACGTTAAAATCACAGCAACATATATACACACAAGCGATAAATCATTCTAATGTGAAAATCCAACAGAATGGAATAAATCCTTGAAGGCATATAATGTGTATAACTCGGGTGCGAGACTAGAATAAAAGGGAAAAACAAAGCGATTGAGAGGTCGCGCGTCATCGAGGCGCTGTTAGCACAAGCAAGCAAGCAGAGCAAAAGTTGGCCGTATCCGGGTGCGCTGGACGTAAAAAGGGCGTTAGCCTCGGAGAGAAAGAGAGAGAGAGAGTCGCAAGGGACAGTAGGGAACTAGGGTTTCCACTCGATTACTCGAAAAACATCAATACCTACAGACGCAGTAGCTGACTCACATATATATACTATACACACGTGGCAAAAAGAGGGTGGTGGATATCACACACGAGCAGCCTTCAGCCTTGGAGTTTCCAACATTTTTTCGACCTCAAAACTAAATCAGTGATCATCGCTTATATGATTTATTTTTAGAATATTCTATCTTGCTGTAGCGCGAGGCTACTGCATCGGCCGATAAACGAGTTGTGTAATATTAATTAGGTGAAGATGATTTTTGAAAATTAAATGGATTATATGACTTTTCTGCAGTATCACGTTTGATGAACCGCCTTGGAAAAGTATCGCTTCGATCGAGACGTGACTCGTTGATATCTTGCACTTGATGTAAATGAATTTTTGAAATATTCTGATTAGCCGCCAAATTTTGATTTTTAAGCATGACTTGTTACGAGGAAAATTGATATTATCTTCTCTGACAATGTGTACACTATAATAAAAATGACTCGAGAACAGTGGTTTTTACGAGATCACAATCTTTAGGTTGAAAATAAATCCTCAGTAAGCTAAGTAACAGAATTTAAGGATTCAAGTTTCTTATGCAGCTAGCTATTCATAATTTCGAATGATAAAACAAACAATGAGAATAATTTCAGTAACAAATTAAGCATTTGGTAAAATTGAAAAAAAACTATAATTATCGATGATTATTTTGCAGATTGAGCGCATAGTATTGATTTATTTAGATGGTAAGTATACATAAACAAATTACCTATAAGAATATTTTCAATCTGTCAATGATTCCATGTGTGTCCTGAGGTGTATTTCGAATTACCATTTGCATTGATATAATAACAGTGTTATATCCGCTAAATCCATTGATGACATTTCGCCATTTCTCATTTATACAATTTTTTTCAATTACTTTTCCACGCTGTCACACGCGCGCGCATTTATTCGTTTACACATCACTATATACATATATTTTTACATCCCACTTAGACGAGCACTTGCGGAACACTTTCGCTAATTCACCATCGTTTCACTCTCGCTCTTTATTTTCTTTCATTGAGAATCGATCAAATAGAATGAAAGCATTTTGGATACTCAACACAATTCGTTCTTTCATGTCTTATTTCAGCTATCTTGAAGTTAAATGTTACCGCACTATGCAATTGGAAAAAGGATGGACACCGCAGCAGTGGAAATCGGCTTCAGTCGTAAATATATAAATTGCTACGATGATTTATTTTTCGTTATTAAAACCACTTTCTTGCTTGCTCGTTAAAGAAATAACGCCATGTGATGTATGTACAAATGGTAAAATATTCTTAGGCAGTTTTGGCTCGAATCGCAGCACGTTTGCTTGTGACAGCCTGTAAAAAGGAAAACAAACAACGTTAATTTTAATCATAACTATTTTTATAAAAACGGGTATAACAAATCTGCATAAAAAGATACCAACCTGGAAACCAGACTTGATACTGGCAACAGAACATCTCGATCCACATGTTTCACATTGCAGGAAGAACAACCTCGTGTCCTTTTGCAGAATAGTATCGGGAGAGCGACACGTATGACACGTTACGTACTCCTTGATATATCTTCTCAGAACGTTCTCAATTTGTTTCTGCTGGAATCTACCCTTGATGATGAGTTGACTGTTACCGTCCACGGAACCACTCGTACCCAACTCGGCCAGCAAGAAGTCGAGCAAATGTTTTGGCTGCCTGTGAAGCGTTTTGCAAATCTACAAGAAAAAAAAAACAAATGACAAATTGGACATTTGAAAAATGATTCATTGACAAGCAGTAAAAAAAATGAATTTTTACCTCGGTAAAGTTGGCGAATGAAGTCTTTTTCGTTCCAATACGAACGACTTGAGGAGGTCGCATGACAAACTTTTGTTTCTTGCCAGCAACCATGTCAGGATTCTTCTCTTTCATGATGTTGAACACTCTGGCGAGTAACTCATCATATGTATAATCTCTATCAGAGCCAACCCACTGACTTGGTTCCTCTGTGAAACAATGACAATAAATTAATGTTTAATCGAAAAAATCAGGAAAATAAAACAAAAATAGCTAATACATACAGCAATCTAATCTAGATACATATCAATAATTTGTGAGTATTAGGCTAATTTTTTACGTAGTGATATTTTGCAGAAAGGATACCAACACTTCTATAAATGTGACAATATCATATGATATATTATTAAAAATATTAAAATAAAATGTAAAGTACTTTTAATATATGATAATTTTTTGTACATTGTACTTGATATTTATTTTTAAATTTCGAAACAAAAATACTATAAGCATTAGGAATACAACAAGCTTGATACTAATAGTGCACTGATTTTAAAATGTGCAGATACAATCTTTCTTTTCTCCATTTTCTTACCATAATCTGCACTTCGCTCGAACTCAGTGCAGCATGTTAACAGATAACGCGAAAAGTCAACGTTCAGGCTCACATTTATGATCGAAATTTGATAAATAATGACATAGATAGTTACCATTTTCATTGGCTTCAGTTTCCTTCCTTTCTTCTGCCATCAGCTCATCAAGATCCTTCTTCTTCTTCTTTTTCTTTTTCAGTCCCATTGTAAAGTCAAGAGTCAAGTTTAAGTCTTCAACTTCCGGTTCCTCTGCCTGTGACTCCATCAATTCCTGATAATTTCGAATGAAATTATTTACATTTGTTCGAAATAAATCAATTTCAATTAGTAGTTCTTTAAATTTTCTGAAAAGTAATCAATATTATTACGTACTGGAGTTTTTTCAGGAAGAGCTGCATCAAGTTCTTCCAAATTGAACTTTTTCTTTTTCTTCTTCTTTTTTCCAAAGTTTTCTAAATCTAAGGTTTCATCATCATCAGCAGGAGTTGCATCAACATCTATGTTCTCCTTGTCGTTGTTCTCTGCAGTTTCATTTGTAGCATTGCCTCCTTCTGCGATGGCTGCATCTAAATCAAATCCAGTCTTCTTCTTTTTCTTCTTTTTCATCAACGTGGGATCAAACATCTGAAAATTGGATAAAATCAATTTCAACACTTGATTTTGCAAAAAATACATCATAAGAAATTGATATATGTGAAGAATGTAAAAC
Organism: Galeopsomyia nigrocyanea; assembly: GCA_035047105.1. Classification (NCBI taxonomy): domain Eukaryota; kingdom Metazoa; phylum Arthropoda; class Insecta; order Hymenoptera; family Eulophidae; genus Galeopsomyia; species Galeopsomyia nigrocyanea. Next base: position 13,149,844 of record JAWWMK010000032.1, on the reverse strand, counting down.
AATTATTTAAAAAATATTAACCTAAATTATTTTGTAATTATTAATAATACTAATTACACTATACTATTAATTTTGTAATTATTAATTTGTATGATACATTTTAAAAATTAGAAAAATTTTATTATCTATTAATTCAAATTTTTCCTAAGAGTTGTATAGAATAATTATTTTAAAAAAATTAAAAGTTTACTCCAAAATCATGTAACATCGCTCCAAATTATCAAATTGGAGAGTGAACGCGCATGTAAACAAATCAAATAGACGATGAATAAATCAAGAATAGACATATATAGCACAGAAAAAAAAATCGAGCTGTTTGTCACGAACGTAATGTAACAGTATAACGATAAGTTGGAAATAATTTGCAAGCATTCGCGTGACGTAGGCATGTGCGAAAGAGAGAACAGCATGAACCGGTTGCTCGCTTCCTTATATGCGGAAGGTCACAGTTTATTTTAGAGGTTGGAAATTCAAAACGCTCGAATTTTCGTCATCGCAGACGCGCGAGGCATGCGAAAAAATTTGAAAAACTTAAAAAGAACAAAATATCGCGTTATTTTTCGCGAAGAAATTGTTGCAAGGACAAATTAAGGATACACGTGTGCGTGTACACATGGTGCCATGCCTATCGTGGTGCATATGCATGTCGACAACCATACGAAATAGGCGCAGCCTCATTTTTCCGTGAACAATAACGAAATTACTATCACTTACCGATTCCTCTTCCGTCATTTTGCTAATATTCAGTCAAAAATACACGATGAAAATACGCACAATGCTGATAACCGCTGTGTTATTTTCAGTATTGCATCAGAAAATTTTAGCTAACTGGGTCTGGTCGTAGGTTACTCCGACTACGAAGACGGGAAAATGCCAGTGCAACAGGCTTTGAAGACAAACGACGCCCTGCGGCAAGTGTTAAAAGTGTTGATATTACAAGTCGACACTCGCGGCGCTGACGACGTTTGTGGCGCGAGGTGCTTTGAAATATGTAATTGAAATACATGCACCGAAAACACTACACTCTGAAAAAATAGTTTTATATAACAAGAGGACAATAATATTGAATAAAATCCTCTTGTAACAAGAGGATTCCTCTTCCTACAAGAAGGTGTCCTCTTCACTGAGAAAAAAATCTTCTTGTAACAAGAAGATTCCTCTTGTAACAAGAAAAAACATCTCTCACGCAACTGATTTGTGGAAAAATTGAGTCGTATTATTTCTTCAAAACCCACTTTAAATTTAGTAAGCAACAGCTTTCGAAGGAAATTTATCCGTCGGTAACTGATTTGCTGACAGCAAGCGACAGGAAACTGGAACGTTTCGCGCGCTGTCTGGACATGGTTTCCGAGTTTCGAAATTTAATTAAAGGTGGGATATCAATTTACTATTACGATGCAATATTGAAAAAACGATTATCGAAGGCCATCCAAATGGTTGATTTGCGGGAAAAAGCTGCTCAAGTTATTTCGAAACTCATGAAAGTCAGTTATAGTAGTACCTAGTTCATTTGTTGCTGACATTGCTAGTTTCTTAATAAATATAGAAGATATGCGTAACTTAATTAATATCACATTTTAAATAATACTTATAAACCATCTATTACTTGTACAATTTTCATATCTTACGATAACTACTGTAATTATTTATCCATTTCTGTAATTTCGAAAGTTCAAATATACAACGTAAATACACCATAATATGTTCATTTATATTTCCAAAATGAAAAAAACCATGTGAAATAACCGATATACTGTTTTTATTGAACCTAATAATCTTCATATAATATAAAGTATTAATTATCGTGTAATAAATTGGATGTACGATTTTTAACTTTTAATAGATTAAGAAATTCGATTTTTTACAAGTTCATTCTTTTTTTTTTGGACTTCAAGGTAATAAAAAAAGTTAGCATATTTGTTTGTTAGTACTGAATAAAGTACGCGTATAGTAAAATACGATGAATATTTCCGCGTATATTAAATTAAAAATTAAAGAATTTAAAGCTTATCATTTTATAGTTGGTCTAAGAACTTAACAAAAGCTATTTTACGAAGAGATAATAATGCAGACTTTTTAAGAATCTTATTTAATATACTCACTGTACCATATGAAATTATTAACACATTTACATACAAAATAAAAGTTTTGAAAATCGAATTTCGAAAAATATTGACAGCACAATCAACATGGTACGATATTCAATAATCGATAATGTCAAACAATCGATGGCAGTGACATGAAAATTTATCTAATTTTACATTATTTAGAAATTCATTTATACATGTTTGCTTTGGAAATTGTTCATTTACATAGTCATTTTAAATCCAGAGTGAAAGCTAATCAGCTATCGCATTCAAAAATAACTTCATCATTATAAACTTCAACCGAATTTGAGTTTACTGGATTTGAAATGAGGGTTTCACGCAATGTTTATCAAATTCGTTGATATGATGTCCTGAAACTCAAATACAAACAATTCAATAACAACCGTCAATATAAGAATGCAAAATCAGCATATTGTATATCCTACTGCTTGCTGGAAAAAAAAATAAAAATACGAACTCGGATAAATATTGAGATCTTGATATTCTCCTCACAGCTTGAACTGGGATGTAGAACTTTAATCATTTCTTGCATGGAGCGAATATGTATATATTTTTTTAAGATCATCTGCAGACTTTCAATTCAAAATAAGGGGGGGGGGGCGATAAAACGAGTGATCAGCTTTGCTCAGCCCCATTTTTGAGTTTTCTTGCTACAAGTTCAAACAGCGCTTCTGCTACGATACGACATTATACCTGGTCGTTGGTCCATCGCAGCGCTGCAGGTAGGAGCTGTCGTTGTACAGCCGCAGAGAGGATTTTTCTCTCTTTTCAAACGCGGTTCAGCTCGAGTGGCCCGTTCTTTCAGTTGCCCGCAGTAATAATTTGGTTGTCACTCAACAAGCACTCTCTCGCAAGGGCCCTCTCTATATATTCGGCTACAAGCTGTTTTGCGGTTTCTGTTTCAGTTTCGGCGTCAAAGACAACAATACTTGTGATACAAGGTAAGTTAATATTTGTGTCTGCCTAATGCGTAGAATTAAATCGTACTTCTTTGAACAAGCCAAAAATTGATGATTTTTACGTTTACACAAATTTTTTTTTTTCCAAAATCAATACGCGGTCTGGACTGCCTCGATATTTAGAAATCACCATCTGCTGAATATATAATTTTTGAATTCAATTTTTACTCTTGCATATATCTTTCCTCGAGATACATATTTATACATACTCGTCAGTCTATTCAACGATAGATCACGAAAGATTGTTTCCGCGAATTAGCTATTTAAAAAATTGTAATTTTTTTATATTTCATAAAACATTGTATATCGTCGATCTTTATACTGCTTTTCCGCTGCTTATCTATCGATATTCTATATCAATTACGTTATCTTTTCAGATGGACAGTAGACGCAAGCTGCGACGTCTTTTTCATGATTACAGTGCACGTCATCAGTGTCGATTAATTAAGCAACATGTTGATATCGAGTTCTCACAAATAATGGCCAATATTACAGCGGCTAATAATGTAAAAGCGGAACGTGAAAGAAATAACTCGGAAATACGTGAACCATTACGTAGTACACATCTAGCACAAGCGGCGATTCCGCGTATTCTGACTACAACGACGAACGAGAACAAATCAAAGAATGGTCATCTTCCAACAGGTTTTTATTTTATTTTATTTTATTTCAATAAAATCAATGGTAATGTGATCCCACTTTACAAGTTCAAAAGCCAGAAAGACCTCTTAACAAAAATATTTCTTTGCCAAGAATAACAATATAGTTAAACAATGAAAAATTAACAATGAATTACGACAATTAATACTAGAGTAACAAACGCTATCCTGTAAATTTTTTGAAATCAGCTGCACTAGACAAATTTACAGTAAAATTTGGTTAATCTAATAAAAAAAATTACAGAAATCGTTTATCAATCGATCGATTTGTGATTTTACGAGGAATTCGTCAATGTTTGTAAATAGGTAATTCGCAGCGGAAATTTCATCATATCCACTTTGTAGACGAATCAAAAATAATTAGGTAAGTGTTTTTTTTTTCTTTTTTCAATTTGACCAAAATTAACGAAGATAGGGGGCATCAAAAATACGCGTGACGTCACGAGTACACATATATATGCGACCGTTTTTGCATCCGTAAAATCACGCGCATTCTATCTTCCTGAATTGTTATAAAATTGAAAAAAGAAAAAAAAAAACATGTATATATGTATTTTTGATTTTTCACATCGTGGATACATAAGAGAACTTTCTTATGCAAATTCCCCCTTCGTACATATCTATTTGTTCGAATGAAAGATATTGTAATATATCGATTGATTGGTCACCGGTGTCTGTAACTTGTAGAGTGAAAAGCACGTGGTTCAACCACGCGCCCAACAGGAACATCGGCCGTATTTTATAGCATCTCCTCAAGTGCTACCTGAAACTGCGCTGTCCTGTTAAAAATAAAACACTTGCGAGAAGAGAGAGAGAGAGAGAGAGAGAGAGAGAGAGAGACGGTCGGACGAGGGGACGGAGCAAGAGAATACTGCGTTGTCTCCACTACAAAAAAAATTTCTTAAATTTGCTGCATACTTAAATCAACTTTTTCTTATTTTAAGAGCAAAAATTTTCGTA
>JAWWMK010000032.1:13124318-13145058 GCA_035047105.1 Galeopsomyia nigrocyanea | reverse complement strand
TTGCTATAAGTATTTACAGATTGTCTTGTTTGTATTACTTTGTAAACTAAATACATATATTTTGTTGAATAACATCTCATTTTTTATAATCTTCCATCATATTAGCTAATCATTTAAGAAAGATAGTTCTTAAAGTAAGAATTAACTACTCTTAATATAAGTAGTCTAGCCTACTTATTTTAAGAACTTTTTTGCCGACTTTTGATTTAAGAACATGCACTACTTGAATTTGCTGCATACTTATTTTAAGAAAAAATACTACTTAATTTAAGAAATTTTTTTTATAGTGTATCTGAGTAGTTTTTTTTTAAATCCTGGTAGATCAATAACTAATACTGCATGATAAATATTAATTATCGTTTTATTTTTTTTTCTTTTTTCGATTTCATAAAATGGAAACATGAACGAAAAACTATTAAATTGTTAAAAAATAAAAAAATATCATCAGCAATTTGTGAAAAATATCATTAATCACTACATAACCGGTTGACCACTATCAATTATATTATTTAAAATTAATGACTTGATACTTCAATCAATATTCTACTTCTAAAAACTCGCAAATTAAAAAAAAAGTATTATAAAACTTTCTACGAATATTAACCTACAGGCGGGTACGAAATGCAAAAGCAAATAAGCCACGAATGATTTTTATTTATAAACACATTTTATTCGTCCGTATGTATATCATTAATAAATGCTGATATAATAATGACAATGAAATAATGTATAGCGCCGAGCATAAAACGAGCAGTCGTATCTTATAATTTTTTTATATATATTTATATTATATATATAATTGTCATTAATATTACTCTTACAAGATTTTTTTTTGTCTTACTGTAAATGGGTGGTGCCTAGCTACTCTGTGCTTACTTATTTTTATTTTTTTTGTTGCAGTTTTAGCTCTCAAATAATGCCGTCGTCGTCACGGTGTTAAGCATATCAACAATCGTTCAAAAAACTGCTTTCCTCATTCTCTCTCTACGCAATCCTCTACACAATGTATGGTTTATCATTTTTCAGCATTCATATTTTTTTTTTGTTCATCGATCGTTTTAATAATTAATCGTTTAAGCTGCTTAGATACAATAAAGTATGTCCATTCGTGCAAGTTTTGCTCCGTTGAAACAAAGATGTGACTTACACTCAATTCCCCTCGCGATTTAATCATCCTCTTTTTCCGTTCTTTCTTCTCCACTTTTTTTTTTTTTTTATTTCTGCTCGACACAAAAATAATGAGTTTTGACATAGAAACCGAAACGCGCCGCGCGTATAATATATTATCAAACGTCCTTTCAGTTATTCGATGCGTGAAAGACACTTTGTATAATAATCGTCATCTAAAGATATTTGTTGCACACGTTCAAGCGCCCGGCTCTCATCATTTTAACTCGCTCTTTTTTTTTCTTCTTCACGAAAAGTAAAAAACGCGTTTAAAAAGCATCGGCAAACACGCGGAATTTCGCCTATTATTTATCAAACAAACGCCAAAGAGTACTTTTTTTCGTTTTTCTTTTATTTAAACTGACACATAGACTTTGATAGTAAAAATTATCAGTACTTGCAGTTATTTAATTATAATAAATGTCGTGTGATTCGTGTGTTATTTTGGTGTGAATATATATGTCATGACAGAGCTGGTTGATTTTTATACTTTATTTATTGTTCATTAATAATCGCGTTTCAAATTGGATACATTATACAAATGTGTGTAGCATTCATTTTTCTTTTGTAATAATCATCTTGAATTCACCAGTTCATCGCGTGTGTATTTCATTTTGTTTTAAATCTGTTGTGGGCTGCATTCGCCTGTACATAATGCACATACAAACATACAATATGACGTATTTCTATAATATACAAATAAATGTAATAATTATAATTAATAATATTTCGCCGACGTCGCGTACGCTTTAAATGGCCGACGACGCTTTGTCAGATTTTTTGTGTAAAAAAAGACGTAAAAAAAGGACTATAAACGTTACAAAAAGACGGGAATGAATTTGTTTCATATACTTCTTTTTTTGTTTGTTAAATCTTTTTTTTTTTTGATCGGCTACGAGAATATGAGAAAATGGCTTCGTGCCGCGTGTGAGAACATGTGAGTGTATAATGTGTACTTGTGTGTGTGTGTTTACATTTATAATAATGAGTTCAAGCGCCAATGCAATATGAACAACGAGCGTCGTCGCTTTGACAATTAAAAATTCTTTGAGCGCCGCGCCGACTCGAAGTCGCCCGATGTATCCTCGCATATAGGCGTTCGATACCCGCGAGAAATAGGAGATCAATTCATGTCCTTTTTCACGCGGGTAGACGCACCTTTTTTTTTTATCTTTTCCATCAGCTAGACTGAGAAAGAGAGAGAGACTGCACAATGCGTGAAAGAGAGAAAAAAGAAACAGATAATCGGGCGTCCGCGTTTCGGCGCCAAAAAGGCGATGTATATATGGATGTTACAAAGTTGTGCACGCGCGCTAAGCTTTCGCCTATTTGTAATGTACTCGTCGCGCGCTAACGTGACTTCATCCAAGAGATAAATGTACTAAATTCAAGCTGCAAAAAGGTATAAGCAATTACGTCTAGAAATATACGAAGGTTGATCTTTCTCGAAAGGCTTTTCTCCTCGACAGGAAAGGAAAAAAAACACGTCGCTCTCTCATCGCCGTCGTCGCACCACAATCAGTAGACACGCTTCAAGAAATGATGATAAGCCAGCTATCAACTTCCGCACCGTTTTTAAAGCTTCTCTCTCACACACACATTTCACGAGCGCGGGTACATTACAAATTTCATTGCGAAAGGCGCATTTTTTTTTTTCGCGACGCTCACAAAGACTCAGTCGCGAGCCGAGGGACTTTTTGTTTTCGTCGCATCTCGTGCTCTTATTCTACAAATACAATAGCATATTTCATCTTTCTTCCTTTCTTTCATTTCTTTTTTTGTCATAAAATTTCATAAACTCCGCACGCTCAATCCAATGAAATGTTTCTCCATTTTTTTTTTCTTTCTTTATCTCTACAAACTAACGTGTCTGACAAAATCCTCCGATGCAATTGTCGACTCTTTAAATCATCACAGTCTAGCCCGCTAACTCTACTCAATCCTCGAATTCATTCTTTTTTTTTTATTCATTTATTTCCTAATTAATAAAGCATATTTAGCGTGTACATGTGTAAGGGGTATACATGTGTAAATGCAAAAAATGCGTGTGTTTTGCGTGGTCGTCGCTTCGTCGCAGATGTGCGTTCTTTCCTTCCTTCCTTTTCGCGTATTTCGCGCACCTGCCTTATTTATGTTTGAGTTAGAGTTTTCATTTATGGACTAGCGAGGCTAATCTGCGACGTTTTCTGTTTTTTTTATCTAATAAATATACGCTGCTGTTCTTTCGTTTCTTTTTTTTTTCTTTTTCGTTTGATTTTTTTTTTACCACTTGCGACAAGATCGTGATATCGACGAGAGAGATTATATATTCGTTCGTAATGATTTGACGGTTTGAAAAAATAATTATAGACGCACCGGAGGCTGAAAAAGTTTTTTTTAGAAGGGTGATTCGCTTTATTTCGTTAAAAAAGTCTTTATTACAATTGTTACTTTCGTAGAATTTGTCGTTTTCGTACAAAAGAGCATTTTTTTCAAGTTTATTTACCGAGTATAAAAAGATTCGTCGTCTGGTAACTTCGTTCAGCAAGAGACCAAGTTTCGTCAAGTTGTTGTTGCTTTTTTTTTTTAGAAAAAACGTTACGTACAAAGGTAATTATAATAATATAATAATAATGATATTTTCTCGGGAAAAAATCTCTTAACCTCGCATTATACATTGCAAAACAGCGAATTTTCCCCCACATTCCCCGTTTCCTCCTATAGCGACGCAGGCTATTGCATTCGTTTAATATTGCGGGATTATACACACTATGGCTTTTTTACTATAATGACTCGAATTAAATGATAATTAAAAGAACGTTGAAAATTTGATCGATTCCGCCAGAGGGAGAGAACGGAAATTGACAAGAAGAAATTTAAAAATGAAAAACCACTTTTAGATACGCCTCCTTCGCGCAACGAAAAAATAAAAAGAATACTGCGAGAGTTTTGTGTGTGTCCGCCCCGTTTTATTTGTTATTACAATACACATATACGTAAATATAATATATTTATATATATACGTGACGATATAAAAAAAATTGCAATGCATAAAATTAAACAAATAGAAGAAAAACTTACAATAGTACAAAAAAATAAAAACACAAAGTTTTTTTTTCATCGAGAGCGGTAGTGTGAGAGGGAGAGCGGGAAGAAAAAGTTAAATGTTCTTCCCACCCTCGCTTTCGTTACGGAAACTCCTTAATCATATTTTTTCTTTTTTTTCCTCATTTGATCGTCATGAAATAGTAAAAAAAAGAGAAAAAAAAAATTAAAATAAAATAAAACACACATGCACGTTTTTGTTGTGTCCCTCCTCTCGATCTTAAGATTAATTAGAGAGCATCGAGTATACAAAATAGTCCATAACATACACTAAATATAAATTTTCGCTCTCCCTCTCTCTCGTTTCTCATAATCTGTCTCATTAAAAATCTCTCTCTCCTCCGATACACAATAGTTTTGGCCGAGTTAAATTCTCGGGTTCTAGCGTTGGTCGGCTTATTTGCCCTCCTTGTCCTTCTCCTTGTTCTCGTCGACTTCCTTGTCCTTTTCCACGTCTTTCTCCTCCTTGTCGGCCTTCTCCTTGTCGCCTTCCTTCTCCTCCTTGGACTCCTTGGTCTCCTTGGCTTCCTCCTTGCCCTCCTTCTCCTCGGTCTTCTCGGGCTTGGGCAGATGCGTGTTCATGTCGAGGGTCGAGCAGATTTCCTCCCAGTCGGGGAAGCAGCGCTCCTTCATCCTGGAGCAGTGGCCCACCAGGTTTGCGCAGTTCTCTTGCATGTAGTCGCGAAGAGCGAACGGCACCTCCTTGTCGATGTACAGGATCTGCGCCAGGTTGGCGAACGCGACAACGTCCAGCTGTAAATCACAGAAGCGAGGGCACCTCGTTAGTCATTCTACTATCTCGAATCCCATTATATTCGCATTAAGGTTTTCGAGCCAGACGATTATCTCTGGCATACTTTGATGAAAGTAAAAAAAAAAACGTTATGGTTTTTCGTTTCAGCAATCTTGTTCGTTTGGATTATATAGAACGGAAACTTCAGTCGTTAATGCTCGAAGTAAACTACAGCGCGAAAAAGGAAAAGGTTCGAATGCGCGTATATATATACAAAACTATTGCAAAATTTCGCGAGCGTGTTTATCAACTGAAGCAGAATTTCCACTTCGATAATATGTCACTCTACATATAAATTTTATTTCAGAGAATTGCATTGCCAAATCCATCAAGCGAATATTTGTAAAAAAAAAGAAAAAAGAAAAATTAAATACTGACCATGGTTGGCTCGTCGCCGAAGAAGAACGGCTTGTCGGCGAGCATGTCGCAGAGCACCTTGAGATCGTCGCAGCCGAACTGAAGCACCTCCTCGGGCGTGTGCACGCCCATGCCCTGGGCCTTAACCTTCTTGGCGCCCTGCAACCAATCCAACTAACTCTCACTTATGATGACCACGACGCTTCATTCTTAGCGAATTGTCGACACAATTTTTTTTTTTTTGCTCTGCTGACCAATACGCTCTTAAACCCATTTTTTGTTCCCTACACGTTATGCATCCACTTCTTTTTTTTTCATTGTACCTTATTATAACTTTATTATTTTTATCACTGAGTGCGTTTGTGTGAATTGTTCACTAAGAAAAAGAGTTTTTGAATTTGTTACATTCTTAGGATAAATTAAGAAATTTTGACTCAAGTATGCATCAAATTTAACAACTTTTCTTCTGCAGTGCGAAGTAGACAACAAAACACTTAGTGATATTGCGTTAATTGTGAAATATAACGTCGAGTGTCAAATGAAGAAGATACTAGCGATAGTCTATTCTAGTCTCATGCTACAGTTAACTAGCGTAATAAAAAAAGTAACAATTCTTTGGTGTTAATTTATTGTCGAAAAAGTAAAATCGTTATTCTGTTTTATCGACTCGTTTTACGTTAAGCTATAAAAAAAAACTACACTGCAGGATTTGTAGATTGAAGCTCAAAGTAATTTCAAAAATTAAATCGATGTTATTACAACTCCAATCTACAATTATCCAGCGTGTGCCAAAAGTCTACTGTTATAATCAACAGTTCCATAAACAACAACAACTAAAAATCGTCGATAAAAGAGAGCTCATCACTACGTAAAAAACAAAAAAAAAAGAACAAGGAACAAAGAAAAAAAAGTGGTAGTCGACATAACCGTGTGTGTCGCGTAAAAAAGGGGTTTTTATTGAACGGCATATATAACGGTGCAACAAAAGTGAGTCGAAAAAAAAAGAAAAAAAGCGAACTAAAAAAAAAAAGGAAGCTCGCCAAAGATTGCCTCTTTGCAAATCATTTCTCACCTTGCGTCCAAAGGTGAACTTGAAGAAGAAGTTGAGAATGCTGTTTGGGATACGAGTGCCAAGGGCATGCTGAAGATTAACCTTGTATCCCTTGAGTATGAGATCGAGATTCTTGGTGCGCCAGCATGCTACAACCCAGACGAGATGATTCTCGATCATCGATATCGTCGCGTGCGATACGGATTTTTGCTCGGTGCTCAAACAAGCGTCGATGTCTTTGCCGAATTTCTGGCCCAACTCGCGCAGAATGATCTTGCTGTCGGCGATCTCCTCGCCGTTTAACTCCACGAACGGTAAGTTACCCTTCTTCGAGCGGAATTTCATCTTGTGATCCACATTCTGTAACAAGAAAAAAAAATGAAATTCATTCGTTTAATATACGTGACTAACGATCGTAAACAATACACCGATTGATTTCCGAGAGAAAATCCATCGACGCGCGAAAACATCACGAATCATCGGCGCGCGGGGGTTGCAAGAATTTCCGAAACGTGCCTGGAAACGCGCGAAACCCAATGCGGCAATTTTAGAATAGCATACGTTTGCTTTTAGCTGCAGGCGCACAAATATTTCTGCATATAATGGGCATTCTTCTTCTTCTTCTTCTTCTCCGCCCAGTCTCTATTTTTGGGAAAAACACGTGCGCGCAACCTTGAGGAAGGGGGGGCATTTTGAAGACTACCTACGCGGGAGTGCACGGTCAGAGAGGATTTATAATATTTTACAATGTACGGAAGAATACGGAAAATCTATGTGTATAAGTATTAAGACATCTGGGGAGAAAGTGAGAATTGTCGTAAGAGGCTGCACGTTTCACGACGACAGATGTGTTTGAAACACGTGTTTCTTTTTTTTTTTCGAATCCTCGTCGACGCCCTGCCATTGAAAAATTTCACGACATGGTTTCTATATCCTTCGATCCTCAGAGGAGTGTTCTGAGTTTGTAAGATATATTTTTTCATTTATATCGCCAACGATTTATCTTCTCAATTTGCCAGATAATATCGAAAGCATCTCGCCCAAAAAAAAAAAAAAAAAAAAGATAAATAACAAACTTAAAAAGAAAAAAGAAAGAAACAGGGCGGTGTCCCTCATCTCGTCATAATCTCTCGCAGAAGCGTGAGAAGAAGAAAGAAGAAGAAGAACGTTCAACGCGGCAATAAAAGTAGCCGGTAACGTATCAAGACGTTTCATGTCAATAAAGAAAAGCACTGTGCGCGTGTATGTGCAACTGCACGTATAGTAGTAGGGATAAACAACGAGAGAGAGAGAGAAAAAAAAAACGAGAGCGAGCGAGTTGAGGCCGATGAACTCTATCTCTCTCTCTCACAGCAGCTTCCGTCGCTTGGCAACACACGCATCTATCCCCACTCTACTTGTGTGTGTGTGTGTGTGTGTGTGTGTGTGTGTGTGTGCGCGTCGCGTATTGATCGGGCGGGATGCTACTGCACGCTGCTGCTGCCGACGCGACGCGCCGGCACGCCGACGCGATTCTCTCTTTTTTTTTCGTTTCACAGGATGACTACCTACTCTCTTTTTTTTATGGGGGGAGGGGGTGAGAGAATGAAAATTATTGCGGTTGTGCAAATAGCGTTTGAAGTTTCATTTTTTCTTTTTTTTTTTGGAGATTGTTACTTTGAAATGTTTTGTCGGAGCAAATACATTGAAATTTTAATCGAGAATTTTTTTATTGTACGTTGGCAATTTTAAAAATCAGTTAGAGCGTAACATAACGTGGATTTAATGAATATTCCGTAATCGAAAAAAAAGAGGGAAAGAATCCACGTTGAAATTCGAGTTATTTCAATTTCCACGAGAAGGGTATAGGTGTGTGTGTGTGTGTGCCAAGAAGAGAAATTCCTCCCTCTCTTTTAATTTATTCAAACTCAAAATACAAAACCACACACTTTTTATTTATTAATTTATTTTCGCGGTATATACCTATCGATTTCCGGCGATAAGAGCAAACGGCTCAAATCTTCACATCCGGCCGATGGGTTAATGGCTCGCAGAGCAACAGCAGTAGCTTTCAATTCGTTTAGGCGGCGGCCGTTGTGTGTATGTGGAATGCGCCCTCCCGTATATCCGCTTGCTATACTCACGTGTGTGTGTGTGTGTGTGTGTGTGTGTGTGTGTGTGTGTGTGTGAATATATAAGCTGGAAATAGGCATTTTACTGTTTTGTGTTCTCCGAGTACGTTAACACTTTCGATTTCTTTTTTCGCAGACAATTGAATTCCAAAGAGGTACAAACAAGGCCAATCATTCACACACTGAACATTCTCCACATCTCATAAACCCGCAAAGATTCCCACTGTATATATAAGAAGAAAGCTCGCCCTTGTGTATTTATAATTCCGATAAAAAGCCGAGTTATCGCGCACCGACCGCTGCACCGAAGAAGTCAAACGATGTGTTTGTGTGTTGAATAGGAAAAAAAAGAGGAATGTCGATCAGATTCCAGCCGAGTGACTAATAATAAATTGATACTTCTCGGTTTCTCGCTACACGCGAGCTGAAATGTTGAATCATCGGTTAAACTTGTATTATATATATATAGGGGGTACATCGCTGACAGTTCGAAGATAAAAAAAAAATACGAGCTTCCGGTCTGATAACGGGATGATTCTATTTTTGTTTGTTAAAGATGCACCTGAAAGATTTCCGCTTGTGTATCTTATCTCGTTAAAGCGGCTAGAATGCAATTGCGACATGGAGAAAAAAAATGCTATTTTTTTACGACCTCTAATTTTTTTTTTTTTTTACTTTTTCGCTGAGAAAGAAAAATTCGCAATTGACAAGTAGCATTATAGAAGTGAGAGGTTATCGTCGACGACTACGACGACGACGACGACGACGCCGAGTTTATTGCGCTAGGAATTCCTTCGGCTATATCTGCGAAGTGAGAGACTGAAATTATTGCCATTTAACCCCGAGTTTGTTTATGCGCGCAAGGAAATTGACGCTTTTTTTTCTCTCTTCATTTCGATTCGAGCTTCCATTTACTTTTTTTTTTTAGAGTGAGATTAATGAACGTAATTTATTCACCGTCGTAAATTTCAATTCTGAGATACCGGAAACTCAAAAATTCAAATTAAGGTTAATGCCTTACCTCATTTCCTCAAAAATAAAGAAAAAGAAAACTCATTCGAAAAAAATTTATAAATCCTCGGAAAAACTTGAATATTTGATGAAAGCAAAACCCACCCACATCTCTTTAACGCAGTGTAGGATTGGCAGTTGGATTTTATTGTGCAAATCGCTAGGCGGATGTGTGCAATGGTAATTCTCTCTCTCTCTCTCTCTCTCTCTCTCTCTCTCTATCTCTCTCTCTCTCTCTCTCTATCTCTCTCTCTCTCTCTCTTGTTGGAGCGTTGGACGCGGACGTAGTTCGTCAATTATCACACAAGCTGTATAAGAGCAATTTGCGACGATTCCGCATGATTTCTGGAGAGAGAGTGTGTTTCTATTCTCGTACGTGTAATACGCGCTATTTTATTTTTATTTCGGAATGTCGCTCGAAGGGTGGGGATAATAAGACGCAATTGGGAGATTAATTAATCAAGAGAGAGAGAGAGAGAGAGAGAGAGAGAGTTTGAATTGGAGATGATGCAGCAGCCCTCTTTCGCGACGACTGCACGAACCGAAAGAATTCAAGTTCACAGTGTGTTGTGTGCATGTGCTGTACACGCAATTGATTAATTACGAGAACGACGACGAGTCATATTTTGATTTGATGAATAGGAAAGGAAAGAGGAAAAAAAAAACTGACTCAACTTCCGAGATGCATCAATGAAGACATTATATCGGTATTTAAAAAAAAAAATGCTGTGCTGACTAATCGATGAGTGAGAGAAACTCCCGAGAGGAAAGGGACGCACGCGTATATATACCCTATTGCAGAGCCAACGCCCTTTCGATTTCATGCCGACGACGACGAGTCTTATATATGTATATGGATTTTTCGTGTAATCCGCCTGTGAAATTTTTCTTTTTTTTACGCGAGCGAAGCGAGAGAATTGTATTTTTAGACGACGCGTTAAATTTGAAATGCAAATGCATCGTCGTGTATTTGTGGAATGCTCATAAGCAAACATAATACATAATGATTCGGTCGTGGAATTTGGGATGGTAAACATCAGAAAGCTGATAAGGACGATGGTTTCGAAGAAATGTTGCAAAATATTTCATGCTTATTATGTGGAATTGATAATTTCGCTGTCGAGTTTGCATATACGAAGGTGTAAGAAGATTGATGTATATACATGCGTTCTAACTATAATCTTATCAATAAACACGTACACACACATATATATGCGATTCACGTTCACAGTTGAAAAATTATTCATACGTGAACCGTACATACATCAAAAGTTGCATCAAATGCATTCGAAAGTTCGTATATAATCCCCCTTCGTTGACTTTTTATTTAATAAAAAAAAAATTGAGTTGGCCTTCGAGACACGCGCGCGAAAGGTGTCCGCGCGCGCGAGCTTCGAATTCTTCGCACTCCTTTTGTTTTTCTTTTTAGCGCCTAGTTTATTCGGAGGGAAATGAGTTCTAATCAAAAACGATCGTGAAAGTATAGTATCGATAGACGCGATCTATAAACTTTCATAAAAAAATAAAATAAAATAAAATATAATCAGAACGAAGCTACAAAAAAAGGATGCAGTAATTAATTGATTAAACCAGCGTACCAACAAAAATAATTGGCGAAGCCTACTTTACACCGTCATAAAGTATTTTTCGTCTCAGTATATTTTAATCGAGTATTCGGCTTTCACGTAAAGACACACAGACACAAGCAGGTGTTGAAAAGCCAAGGCACATCTATAAATCCAATTACGACTGTTTCGGGGTGGAGAAAATAGGCCGCCGCCACCGCCTCGCGTATATAGTATATAGAGAAAGTGTAACGATGTTATCGCTCTCTTTGCATTCGCGGTTCTAAACGCGCGATTTATAGTGTGCATATAATAGGAATCGATCGAGGTTGGGTCGACGCGATACTTTCCCGCTGTTAATAGGTATACGACTGATTCATCGGTTTTGCATTATATGAGCATCGATAAAAACTAAAAACATACATACAAACACACCCGTTTCTGTGAAGAGAATAGATACATGTCGAAAGTTTTCAAGAAGCTGCGTAAGAAGAGACGACAAAACGATAAATTTTCACTTTCATAAGACACGCCATTGTGTTTTTAATTACATAAGCGCGTATATTTTGCAAAACCTCAACGTAAAAAAAAAGAAGAAGAAGAGTGAAGACGAGTAAAAAGAAAGAAAAGCAAACTAGGTGACATAAAGTCTGTCGGTGGTCGCGCGCCGAAAACCCAGAATCCCAGAAAACCCGACGAACGAACGAACGACTTCCGTCGTGCCTTATTAGAAAAGCGCGACGACGACGACGTGGTTTAGATGCACTTTGCCGGCTGCAACTTCGCCTCGAGGCAAATTGCACAATGAGAGAGTTGTCCGTCTGCGTTTCGTGTCCGTGGTGCGAGTACATCTCTCTCTCTCTCTACGTCTGTGTTGCAAACCGGACGGCAACAATGACCCCGTGCAGTCGAGTAATTACTCGCTGGCGAAAGATATCGTAAAATGCATACCAAAAGTTTTCCTTTTTTTCTAAACTATTTGTTTTTTGAAGGTTAAAAATTAACGTCTAAATTCGTGGAAAGAAATAATTTCCACTGAAAAACAAAAGAAACAAACAAATAGTCGTCACAACAAGAAGTCGTCCTCGTTTCCTCTTTTTCCGCTTATAGCGAAAGCGTGCGCGCGCATGCAGAGAAAGAAAGAAAGCCATTAACTTTTAACACGGTCGCTGACTGCGCGAGGAGAGAGAGTTATCAACCCTCCGTTGCATGACTCCTTCGTAATTGTGAAAAAAAGGTAAGTATTAAGTAAAGTGGCTTTGTGAAAAAAAGGTAAGTATTAAGTAAAGTGGCTTTGTCAAACACACACACACACTCATCGATCGAGTGACAACACTTTGCCGAGTATATCTTGTAAATTGATTTTTGTGTGTGTGTGTGTGTGTGTGTGTGTGTGTGTGTGTGTGTGTTATGTGTGCGATATTGTTTCGAGGAAGAAGAAGTGTTGAAAGTTTGTACTCTTTCTCGGCGTGTGTGTGTGTGTGTGTGTGTGTGTGTGTGTGTGTACACTACACTCACCTGAAAAGCAAACGATCGATATTTGAGCTCGTTGTACGTACACACATATTTGCGCAAACTTTACACGAGAAGAAAAAAAAAATTATTCCACGCAAATTGCAATGGTTATTACATGGTTAAACCACTGACAACCAAAAAAAAGAAAAAAAGTAATAAATCATTGTACATATAGCCATTCACACACAAACACACACAACATACCCACAATGTATGTATATAGTAAAGTTGCATCCGCAAGTCTATAGAAGGCAACACCGGAGGCGCGAGAGAGACTTGCTTTATGAATGCCAATGTGCGCGTCGGCGACGAATAGTCCGCGTGGAATGCAACACACACACACACACACACACACACACATGCATACTTGCGAAAGGCATAGTATATATGTAGAGTTCGAAGGCTTTATACGAGTGAGAGAGAAGATTACTTGTTTACATCCATTGTCACACTTTTATTTATTTTTTTTTCATCTGCAGTGTGAAAATTTGTAATCCGAGGTGTGGCAGATGCAGCCGGAGAAATTCGTTAATTAAACAATCGTGTGCGAGTTGTTTTCACTTTCGCGATGTGAGTTCTCGTTAAATTCGTATTCTTCAATTTTCCAATATCGCGACGAATCCTCGCATATAAAGAGCGAAAGTTAATTTTTCGCTATCAATTTTCATGAAGTTGGCTCTCTCATTATATATACCGAGAAATTGCGCGTAGGTGGTGCGAAAATTTTTCATCTCTCTCTCTCTCTCTCACTCGCGAGAGAACCGTTTTACGAGGTCGTTAAATGCGTGAGTGCATGAGTTATGCCATAATTCCATAGATAGGACGGATTCATCTTCGACGGACCTTAATGACTCTCGAAAAACCAATTACGATCCATCAACGAAAAGAACGAACAAACAAAAAATCTCAACTTTCACGAGAAAATCTAAAATACTTAATTAAATACCGCGTCTAATAAATCAAATCATAAAAAGAACATTCGACTTCGCACCACGCGAACAATGAAAAACACAAACCCACGATAATTAACGGCAAAAAAAAAAAAATCAAAGCTCTCGCTATCAAAAAATAAAAAAAAAAAAATAAAAGCGACTTTAATTGGATAGAACGATAAGCTCTCTTTTTTTTTTCTTCCTTCCGCGCGCGCGCGATTATAATTGCAACCTGCGCTACTCTGTGTGTAACCTACATCTACTCTTTAGTACAGCTGTTTTGAGAACGGGATCGTAAAACGGCGCGCATCAGGGTCACGTTGATTTCTAAGCCTTTTATTTTTGATTTATTCGTTTTTATTTTTCATTTTTTTTTGCTAATTGAAATTTTCACCACAATATAGTTACTTTTTTACGATCAAACTACAAGAAAAAAAAATTTAATTTCGAATCGAAAGTCAATATATACAATATCGGAAGGATCGAATGTATAAAGAGAGAATTGTAGCGCATAGCTGCGCGCATAATCTGCCGTTACACACTCGGAGAGAGAGAGAGAGAGAGAGAGAGAGAGAGAGAGAGAAGAGAGAGAGCGTAAATACTTGCGGTCAGCTGTCAGACGCGGATGGACAGTCTCGCCGCAAGAAAAGAGGTCTTATATATATATTCCTCATTGATACACATGTATACATGCATTCGAAAATGGTATATGTACCGCTATAAATATATTATACGAAAAAGTTCTCTCCTTGTTCGAGTCGAAAAGGCTTCTGCACTGTATTTATACACATTTTGTCGAGAGAGAGAGAGAAAAAAAAATAAAACCCCTCCTCTCTCGAGCTTCTCCTTTGTTTATTCGAACGTCTGGCTTTTCTCTCTGTTGACTTTTTTTTCATTCATAAAAGGAAGTGCAGCGAGGGTTAAACTTTCTATTAAAACATACGGAATTTTTTTTTTCTTTTTCGACTTTAATATCGAGAAATCATTTGCGGTGCGTGACAGAGATTGTATCGTAAATTTCTCCGTATACGTAGGTTTTACAGCTCATTTATAACATAAAACTTGCGGCGCATGAGAAACTCGTTAAAAGCGTACGACCGATGAAATATCCTGTTTCCTCGATGAATTTTCCTATGTACGCACACTTGAATGCTTAATTTGCTAAAAAAAAATGTTTGAAAAAAATCTTATCAACCGTGAAAGTTTGCAAATTCCATTTTTTTTAACCGCGAGCTTTTATTCAAATTTTCCGCGAATAAGATCTATGTGTGTATGCGGCATCGGAATGATTATACGAGCAACTATACTCTTGCGGCAGCGTTGAATTACTCGCGGTTCGCTCGGGTTACGCTTGTGTACCAACGACGACGACGACGACGCAGAGAGAGAAGAGATAAAGGCAAAGACGCAAATCGCAAAGTGTACATCTCTGCGTAACAGTGGATATACATATATATTATGCTCTCGAGGGAATTAGTTATGCGGAAGAGAATGCGACGAGAATTTTCTTTCTCGATTTCGAGATAACACCTAATTTACATTTATAGTGTGATATATAACTTCGTCGAGAAAAAAAAAAAGAGAATTTAATTAACAATGCGAAACAAAAAAAAACAAACAAAATTGAGGTAGAGTACCTTGAAATGTCCGTCGAAAGACATCCTCATAAAATCCCCCTCGACAACAGCAACAAAAAACAATTGATGAATCCCACGTGTACAAAGGGGGATGGTTAAATATCATCAAGTGGTTCGCAAATCAATATTACTCCCATCACATACACGAGCAAAAGAAAAAAAAGCCATAACGACGTTGCTTCTTCGCCAAGGCCTCTTGAACATAAATAATCGTCGTCGTCGTCGTCGTCGTCGTATGCACCTTCTCTCTCTCTCCTCCGATATAAAGTGCCGTTCAAGGCTTCGCTTTAATATCTCTCCCCTCACTCTCTCTTTCACGCTATGGCACGAAGGTCGATGTTGTATAGCATCTCTCTTAGCGAGCGCGAGAAAGGGAGAAGTTTTGCCAAGAGAGAGATGGAAAAACCTGTCGCGAGAAAAATTCGAGCAAAAAACGAGAGTTGTGTCTCGGAGGCGCGAAATGCATAGAAAAATATTTGTTATATTTGAATTGGATCGATTTGACGTTTTCTCAAAGAAAGTATATGTATAAGCATCGATCGACCGATGCAGAAAAAGATATAAAGCACCGACGAGTTTTCGACGATCTATTAGTTTAGTCGACTCGTGTCGAAGATGGTTTATCTATGTGTAACGTTACTTGTAAATAACATGTTAATGTATTGCATACAGCAAAGCGAGAGTAGCATTACAAATAAGTCCGAAGAGATCTACTCCTATAAAAAAGAAAAGCTAACGCATATACATATATATCTTGATCTTCTATCTTACAACGTTGTGTATACACCTGATTATATTTTCTCCTCGAATTAATCTACGAAAATTAGATCAAGCGGGTGTGTCTCGTTTTCGAAATTTCAATTTAAAAAAAGAGTATGATACACCTGCTTACACGCACAAAGTGCAATAATATTCTCACGTTCGAGCGAATCTCCTCACGCGATGCCATTGTTTAGTTTAGTTTTCACAACGCGATTTTTAATAAAATGATTTACTGCAAATGAAAAGATTTCTATGAGCACCTGGCATCCATCAACGCGGGAAAATTAGTTGAAGAAAAAAAAAAGAAGAAAGTCGAGGTGCCAGCATACATAACGAAAGCAGCTGTGATGCAGTTTCGATACTGACAGTTTTACTGAAGTCACGCAGATGTGTCGGCTGGGGGTAGACAGACATAGAGAGTCGAACACGTGTTTCGCCGCCCGACATGAAAAAAAAAAACGGAATTCGAATCGTCCAGACAATTTCACCAATGAGATTAATCAACTTGCCAACAAAGAATATAATAATTTTCTTTACTCACAACCTCATACTACACATCGCAACGTCGACTCATGATTACTCACCTAAAAAGGAAAAAAAAACATTTGTCATTACTGTAATGATTACAGATTACTAATTTCAAAACCAATTTGCAATTTTAACAACAACGAAACTAAAACAATTAGACCACAGCCTCGTTCGTTATACAATCATACAAAATGCATTTTGAAAAAAAAGTCCTTACGCAACCAAACTAAGGCGCGCGAAAATTCATCTCCACGCCCATCCGATATGAAACTCTTGTTTTTTTTTTGCCCTCGTGCGCGTTGGCATTCCTCCTCTGCATCGCAATCATCCAAGCCACTGAATCGTGAAGCTTTTAAAACGAGCCTACTTTTTTTTTTGTTTGACGAATGCTAACAACTACGTTTTATCTTTTCCATACTCACACACACTCAGAAATAATCTCGTATTAATCTTGTTAACCCTTCGAAAAAAAAACAGATATATAAGACATGACGTTGATGCGTGCCATGGTTCCCAGAAGAGTACAAGTAAAAAAAACAGCGCATCGTCTACTTCGCACGTACACACACATACACACACACAGCACCCGATTTGGTATTATTAATTAATGCCGCGTGTACCACAAAGGAATAACTGTTTTTCACGAAGAAAACACACGCAGAGCAAAAGCTCAATCGAGTGCAGTTGACCTGCTGCAGAACAACAACACGACGATCCGTTAGTAGTGCAGCCGCCGCCGCCGGCCGCCGCGGACAAATCAGAGCCATCAATAAAGTCTCTCTTGGGAGAGATATAACTGTGTTTCTTACAACAACGAAAAAAAAAATCAGAACATACACACACACAACGGGATATATACAGAACGATCCAGACTACAAGCCATCGATTGAAAAATTCAATTTAAAAAATCCGAGAAATACGAATTACCAACGGACTTTTTTTTTAGTAAACAACTTTCGCCATGTATATATAAGTAAACCTTGGTGTGTGTGTTTTAATGATCTAAACGCCGCGTGATTTCTACAATTGGAATGTTTATATCGCGCTCGCTCGCTCGCTGGTCATTTAAATGTGTAATTGCCCGTCTCGGCATTCCAATATACTAATATACATTGGCAAACGCGTTCGTTCGCGCCAACGACGATGGAATGCCGATATAAATATCCTCCTCTCCGCCGAGAGTGTATACATGGTGAAGAATAACAAGGGCGAGGGAAATCTCCCTAATGAGGATAAATAATCGGTTTTCTGGGAGAGAAAGAGATAACAAGCTGAAGCTTCTCTCCCTTTTAGCGTTGTGTGTATGGAATATGCGGGTTGTTGTTCTTTTTTTTCGCCCCCCGTATATATACAGCAGAGCAGCAGCTGCGTAAGCGACGAGAAGGCTGATTTAGATTTATCGGACTCGGACAGATTATTATAGTCAGAAGTGTAATACGTGGAAAAACGAAGATTCATGAATGAGAGAGATATGAAGTGTATGTATGTATGTATGTATGTATTATCGGTGAGAATAAATGTGGTGTGACTCGTGATTGAATTTATATGAATGAGAAGAGAAGAGGAATATATTCGATTTATTGCAAGTGTCTGATAAATCTCTTCGAGAAAGAAAGGAAAAAAAAAGGATAAACTTAGAAAGCATGATAGAAATGAAAGTTCTGGACATACAACTACGCGAATTTCACTTTACACACGGACAATGCGTATATATGTATATATAGACAGACACACAGTGTAGAGGAGAGCTGTAGGCCAACAAGCTCAATTCCCATGACTAACCATTCGTGTGTGTGTGTGTGTGCGTGTGTGTGTGAGGCCCATCCCTGGTTCAACGATCATTATCGCTTCCCCCGAAGCGCGAGTCGTTCCGCTCAGCTGCACTTTTGCGAAAAAGAAAAATAAAAGCATCTTTTTCTGGGTCATCGGCTTGCTATATGGCAGCTCGAAAGTTTTGCTAAATAGCGCGATGGATTATTTCTGTATGCGTGATACGACGAATGAAAGCTTTAATTCAATTTATTAAAGAGAGAGAGAAAAAGACGGAAGTAATTTTGGCGAAATAAAAAAAAACTTGCAACGGATGTCGAAAATAAAAATCATGGAATAATTACACACGAACGTGTTACGTAAAAAAAAATTGTCGTTACGGAATTGTGAAGGTGAGATTCATTATTGTCGTCCCGTTAATTATTACTTCCTTCTACAAAGAAAAAACAAGTGTCAATAACTCCATCGAATGAAAAAAAAGAGATCAGACCGCATAACTCTGCCAATCAATCGAGTGTTTCATAACGTCGTCGCGCGCATATAAAAATTGTTTTTATTTCGCCGGAGCGGCTATCAAGTCGTTTATCGACATCGATTTATTATTAGCCCGCGTCGGAATTTTCATTGGTCGAAAACAGAGTGGACTCTTAGCAATTGAAGACAATATTTGAAATACGCATAACTCGCAATTTTCTCCAATGGCGCGCCTATATTTCCTCGAACACCGCGACGAACAGAAAAAAAATGTATTTTTAAAAGGTCATTATCGAAAGTGCATATATTGACGCTTTCAGATAAGACGTACGTAAATATATATATACGCACTTCACTGGAATGTCAAATAATCGTTTTTGTTTTGTTTACGTTAATAGTGGACCCGCCAAAAACGATTATTACCCCAAAGTTCTCGGAAACGATCCGTATATAATAGCCCAGAAATAGTTATTATCCGTAATTTTGAAAGTCATCGTTCACTTTCTCCCGAAAAACTCGGTATCCCCAATAAATAACTCAAATATGCATTTAGATAACGCATCGCTAGTCCAAATACGCGCATTAAAAAATCATTAACGAAAAAAGATGAAGCTAATTTCTCTGAAAAGCGCCGGTATAATAACCCAATAAATTCGCCGCAGTAGCGACAATCAAAGCACGTGTAAATTGGTCACGTAATGAGAACCTCGTATAAAATACCGCTAAAGAAAAAAAAAGAAGGTATAGGTAGCGTCTGCTTCCGGTATGTGCGTGGCCTAATCCGGTGTTTCACCTTCTCGTGATACTTTCAATCACGATTGTTTACGTTCTCTATATAATCGCCCGGCGCGCTTGAGATTCCTTCCCGAAATTTAACGGTCTTTTTGGCAGAAATTTCGCGTACAATAAAATCCCGGAAGAGACAATATATCGCGTTAGAAACACCACCCTAAATTCAGGGTTATACAAAATTGTAATACACGAGGGATCGTCGAAAGAAGGGCAGGGATCTTTCGTAGAGAAGAATATAAATTACGAATGGCATTGTAAATAAAAACCGACAACTTGACTCGAAGCACTTGTAAATTGGAGTAACTCGACGTTTACAACACGCTGTAACTTGTCGTTTGTTGTATGGAAAAAAAAAATACTTTACAACGCCAAAAAAACCATAAAAGTTGAAAAGGCCCGTAAGGCGTGAAAATAAAGTGCCTTCGCGCGCGCGCAAGAGAAGAGAAAAAGAAAGAAGAATTTTTTTCCTTTGGCAATCCCTTCCGCACGATATTCACACCACCCTCTCGAGGCGATTCCGCCCTCAGAAACAGCAGAAACAGAGAGAGAGAGAGAGAGAGAGAGAGAGAGAGTCGACCGGCGTCGGCACCCCCTACTGCTGCCTATACGTGTGATAATCGCCTTCCTCTCTCAAACAGAATTCCGAGAAGCCTCGAGGTGTGCCATTACCCCAAGAGAGAGAGAGAGAGAGAAAGAACCTTTCTCTCTCTCTCTCTCTCCGTTATTATTGTAATTCAATATCGGATGAATTTATTGAATTATCACACGCCACTGGACATTTCAACGTAAATAATCAACGAATGCCTGTGCTGTGAAAGTGAATAAGATTTTCCCCGTTTAATTAAAGCGCCTTTCGTCCAATAATTTACTACTATCGGTTTGAAAATGATAGGTCCACCTGGTTTTTAGTGAATAACTCGAGCAAAAAAAATCGCACAATGATAGGACTTGCTAGACGTCAAAGAGTGAGATTTTAGCAATAAAATCAGCTCGGTTGCGTCTCATTAGTATAATTAGAAAAAGATTAACAGCAAGAAATGTTAAAAAAAACACGGATTTTCGCGCGGTTTTTGACACGAGCAACTTCTCACAGCTGGCGTTTCGTCAAAAATGTTTGAAACACTGGAAAAAAAATTCAGCATGTAGTTGAAAGTCTTCCTAAAGAAACTGCGGTGGAATTTTTTGAAAAAG
>JAWWMK010000032.1:13086119-13124218 GCA_035047105.1 Galeopsomyia nigrocyanea | reverse complement strand
TTGAAAAAATTTGTAACGACGTTACAAGTAACGTCGTTACGTAACGGTAACGTAACTCCAGAGTTGCCCACCACTGGACGAGACATAAAAAAGAAAACAAAACGCTATATAAACGAACATTTTACACAATCACTCTCATGTACATTAAACACTTCCATCAATCAATTAAAAAGCAATCACCAGACCTTCCAAAAACAATCTAAAATCCCACACATGAAAAGCGAGCGCGCAGCAGCAGCCATAAAAGTTATAACGACGATTTTCTCTCCCCTCCTCGTATATATAATGGGGCGTCGAAAAGACCAACGACTTTTTCTCTCTCTCTCTCTCTCTCTTTCTCTCGGAAAATTCCTCGACACCCTACGTATACGGCTCACTTTACCTAAAAACCCATAAATCAAGACTCACGCGCGTTTGTACCTTCTCGAAAAAAAGGTGCGCATTAGGCATGCAATGCTCATAAATGCTATACGTGCATCCCCGCGAGCAATGCGATCAGATCGGGAGCACAAGTGTCGCCGTTATATATGCCGATATATTGATTTCCGGCAAACGGTGTGTGTGTGTGTGTGTGGATGCGTGCACGCGATGAATATTTTATTAAAAAAAAACTGACGACCACGAGGATTCGTGTATTTAAGAGCTTCTTGCTTGGATTTTTTTTTCTTCGAGGGTGGTCCTTCTGCGTTCTTATAAGAGAGAGACGTCTGTGGTATATCTTTTCTTTGAGTGCTTCGAGGGAAATGTTTATTAGGCAATGTGACTACATACCTTCTTTTCTCGTGCTTGAAGTTTATACTATACGTTGCATTTTTCATAACGTAAGTTTACGTGACTTTGGTTGTGTAGTTATATCCTACGATTTGAATATCTTGAAAAATTACTGTTTTACGCTGCGTTGATGTGTTGATATAAATGCGATATGAATTTTGATTTAATGCGATTTCACGTTTTTGTCAAACAAAAATTTTCGAGGTAAATCTAATATACTTATCTGTCGTTGAAACGTCCAAAGTATCGTTGTTATCTTTTGAAAAAAAAAACTCATCCTATTTATGGCCATTGAACTGCTATACACGCACACGCTAAGCCTTTCAAAGCGCGTGGTTCAAAAGTGAAGCACTTTAAGAATCGTCACTGCCCCCCGATAGTTTAAGAGATCTTCTTTAACGAGATTTCAATGTGGATTTCTCTTTCTCGTTGGTTTTTTGTTTCATCTTCTTCTGGTTGTAATTGGAAATCTAACTTTTATAAATTAATTTAGAAAAAATTCATCTATTGAAATGGCAAAGTAGATTCAATTAATTTTTTACAACGGCGCTGAAAGTAAACAGAAAATTCGATAATTGATTCGGTGAGCCAACAAATTATAATCAAAGTAGAAAGCATTGAAAATAAAACATATAAAAATAGGAAAAAACATAAAAGCAGCCTACGTAAATTGCATTGGCTTTTTTTTCCCGTGAACTCGTAACCAGAAAATTCAATTAGTATTTACGCGTGGGTTGGAAAGAAAAAGCCATAGAGAAGCTTCGATCGATTTCATCGTTTAATACTTCTTTTTTTTTTACATAGAAAATACCTCGTATTTTATATCTCAAATACATCGTGTGTATATGTCTGTGTGTGTTTTCCAACGTGAACGTACGGCAAACAAAGTATCTTATTTATAAGCCACATATCGATTCGATGGATTCGGCTAAGATATAATAATCAAGCAGCAACGCTCCTCTTATACATTGTTTCCAGGAATTTATACTATAATATACATATAGTTCGATATAAATTGACACGCCAAAGACTCGAGGAAAAGTGTGTGCGATAAGATTTGTTTTTGCGTCACTGCTCAATTATATAAAGTATTATTATATATTTTCAGCTTGGATGATTGAAAAGAATTGCACGCAAAATGATTCTCCATGGAAAAATTATTCCGTTTTTTTTTCTCGCTTGATGCAATAAAAACTGGCAGATTTATAAACACTCTGAAACACATTGAAGTAGAGAAACCTGCCGTGTTCGAGTTCTTAAATGTACAATTGGTTTTTTAAAAATAAATTCGGAAATGCTAGTTCGTTAGAAAAGCAAACGAACGATAAAGATCCAACAAAAAAAAAAAGCTTTTTTTGAAAATGTAAAGGACGATCTCATCTCTAGTACATGATTGCTAAAAGTTTATGCTTACAGCGTTTATAAGTGCTATGGCTATCGATACAACTAGAAATTATTACCTTCTTTAATACTTGCCGCCGAAAATTCGCGCGACAAAGTCAAATTCCCACGAGAAATATGTATTTTTATCACAACTTTGAATGCTTTGTTGAGAGTTACGAAAGAACCGAAATCGAAAGAAACAATAAAAAGAAGAGAACCGAAAGATGTGTGGATGCGCGTGAGAAAATTGACTTTGCGCTCGGAATTTGAAGCGGCAAAGAAACACATTTGTATCTCATCGGAAGAAATATTGAAGCGGTGCGCGTGATATGTTCAACCACCGATCGTAAAAACATGTAATTCTACCGAAGGGGAATGAGTTAGACAAGGCTAATACCGGGCAGTTATACAAATGCTACGACAGTGATTACACACAGTTTTTTTTTTCTTCGTTTCGTTTTATGCCTATTGCTCGAAAA
The DNA here is from genome assembly GCA_035047105.1 of Galeopsomyia nigrocyanea. Taxonomy (NCBI): domain Eukaryota; kingdom Metazoa; phylum Arthropoda; class Insecta; order Hymenoptera; family Eulophidae; genus Galeopsomyia; species Galeopsomyia nigrocyanea. Next base: position 13,121,585 of record JAWWMK010000032.1, on the reverse strand, counting down.
AAATGCACTTTTTAATTTTTTTTTAATATTCGTAGATTGTTCAACCAAAAACAAATCACTTGTTTTCCTTGGTTTGGACAAAATTAAATTTGACGCGCGAAAAAAAATTGTCACAGCGATTGTCGGTACGTCACCTTAACATAGCACGGGGTAATTAAAATGTTATAATTGCTTCTGATCTGTGTATATGAATAACGATAATAAAATATATATGTATTTTATAAATTATAAATAACCACGATTTCTTTTGTTAAATAAGATACATAAGCATTATCGGCCATTGATTTGATAACTTAACGATCTACGTATTATTTAAGTCTACTCTGGAAAAAACTACTAATCTACTAGTAAACAATGTGTCTTTTTTTCTGTTTTCTTTTTATTATTTTACTTTGTCAAAACTTTTAAGTCACTTATCACATTATTCAAAGATCTCCAAGGATCTGGTTAGGGCCCATCGAATCGTATTATTTGAAAATACTTGGAAAAAATGAATTTTCATTAAATTCTCACATTATGTTTTCAAAGTATATCTCGATAAAATTCATAATAGAAATATTTCTTTTCTTTTCAAATATATTTTTTTTTTCTAATGAAAAATACTGACGACACTCATAAAAGTTTTTTCTAAGAAAAAAAAAAACAATACTACATAATGAATAAATAATGTGACAATTTTTTTTCATACTTAGTACAATTGACCTTTCTTAGTTTTTATAGAATAAATTGCTTCGTAATATTTATATTTACGTAATATGAAAATTAGCTAAAAAATTTCCAGGTTTCGATACAATTCCTACTACATGATCGCTTCATAGATTTTCGCGTGCCAGCGTACAAATTCACAAGCGCTTTTAAATAACAATTCATTAAAAAAAGGCATTAATAAAAGATCTCGCCGATACTAAAAAGAAATCATTAAAATGTGATTATTTTATAAATAGATCACTTATATAAATAGATCTAGACAATGTGTATAAATAAAATCTAAAATAACACCCAATAACACGCGAAATAAAAGAAATCAACACATCTAAATCAAATCAGATAAAATAATAATAATAACAATGATAAAGCGCTCTAAAATAAAATTTTTTACTTCACAGTACCGAGAAAACCTATGAAGCGACGCTCGCCTCATCGATTCGAGTTTCGTTCGAAACGAATAATCTCGATGGGACTTTCCTCAAGACTAACACTTCATTTTCTACTCAATATGAAAAAATTCGCACTCTACTTCGGTATACAATTATAGTATATGCACTCGAGAACGTGACTCTTTCACCGACAAGTGAAAATCTTGCGACAACGGACAACGACAATTTTTATTTTCTCTAAATATATAGCAAATTCTAAAGTGTGTGATACGCATAATATTGTGTGATTGTTTTAATCGTGAACACCGAAACGTTTTCTCGGATCGTCTCCATTTCCCGGCAAAACAGTCACTTTTCCGAGCGAGGAATGAAGAAGTAAAACATTTCTTCGCAAAATCGTCGTTGATACACAAAAGGAGTATTTCATCGCTCGCTTCGTAAGAATTCATAGCTGCCTATATTGTCGAGAGCTTCTTCTTTTTTTTTTTGCAATTGCTCGACCAAAAAAAAAATACAGTCGTTCCGTGCATTTTGAACATACTTAATTCAAAATCTCAAATAAGGACGGAAAGCGCAAATACAAAATGATCGAATCATCTCGTACGATAATATTGCTGTAATACTTTTGTTTCGTCGACCTTTTCAGTGATATATTGTTTGTTGAAAAATAGTTTCGTATCATCTGAATATGCGTTGTCTTGTTACTTTCTTTCTCTTACATTTGTTTAGTATACGTTGAAAAAATAAAGTTGATATTCCTTTGGCAATTGATCGTATCACTGAAAAGATCACTCAAAACTCCACTTAAATCACATTAATTAAAAAAAAACGAATTCACGCATCCTGATTGCAAAGAGAAAATAAAAGTTTTGGCACTTGTAGAACGTATATGAGATACGCACTACAACGAGATAAAACTTTGAAGAAAAAAAAATGCACAGAACGAGAATGGTCGAGATATGAAAGGCTGATTACGAGTCTGTAGACGAGGAGCTTTGATCAGGCAACTGGATCTTGAGATCGTCGCGGTCGTCGAGTTCGTTGTCGGTGTCGATGCTGCAACTACGCACTGCCAAGTCCTTCTTGCCCGTCCAACGTTCCTTCCAACTCTCCAGCCTCAACACCTGTTTGCAATCGATAGCTCGTTAGAACTGTATTTCGTTGAAATTTGGGATTCGAGTGTGAAAATTGAGCTAAATACTTGTAATTAATACACAAGTTTCACACTTCAAACGAGTAATTAAGAGAGCAAACATCAATCAAATCAATATTCTACTATCTTTTTTACGAAAAACTTTAGTTGATATATAAATGTACGTTCTATTTTACGAACACAAATTTTTCTCGCAATAATTTTTCAAAATTACTCATGATACTCAACCTAGATTTACTTGCTATATTCTTCATTTGAAAGAAAATATCTAAGGTTTAATATGCACTTAAAACTAAAAAAAAGATTATATTTTGATTAATTAGTTTTCATTTCACAACATTCAGTAGATTATATATTATATACACCCAATGCAATTTACATATTTTGAGCAAGCACACTAAAGTAAAAAAAAAATTGCATGCACTGAATAATGGAATTGTGAAAAGGAAATATAATGTGGGGGAGATTTGATGCAGTGAACATAAAAAAGTGACATAAAGCTTGCTTCATGCTATAAAAAAAGATGATACGTGACAACAATAAAAATGGAACATCAAAAACACACGCGCACGCTCGCACACAAAACATATGATACATATTTACAGCATACCAGTCATAATTTGAATCTTACATTTATCGACGTTTCACGGCCTTTTGTTACTTACTTTCAGCTTCAACCAGTGGACTGAAAGTAAGTATATCAAGCATCAACTTGTGAGTGTACGTCATTTTATGAGACGTGATCATCATTTATATGAAATTAATTGTTGATGAAAACTAAATTGATTCTATTTGTTAGTGAAAACAATGTGTATAACATCAAAAGCAAATCTACAGAATGGAATTTTCGGGTGTAATAAAACGCCGACACACGCACACACACGTGGTGTTTGAAAACTTACTCGAGCCAGGTCAACAGCTCTATCTCCGGACTGGTGATTGGTGTGGGACACTAATTGCGACAAAACACAATAGAAAAATATATAGTGGGTTAGTCGAAGGTAAAAGCCGTGTGGTGTAAAAATGATAGACTTCGTCTTGGCGCAATAACTCAATTTCCTTCGACTTTGCATGCGAAATTTTCAATTTATAGTATAGACAGTAAAGGGGAGAAAATTCGTTTGAGCCAAGACAAAATCAATAACGTCGCAGTAAGCTATTTTAGTATACCCAACGCCGTATGTTAGTTTAGAACCCCAAGATTTTATATTTCCACCGACACCATATTGTAAGTATAATTTTAGCGAGGTTTGGTATGTATGCTAGTTATTCATACGAAGCAAATTCTCGTTGAATTTAAAAGCTTTTCTGAGGGAATTATTTCTTCTCTAAACTAATAAAATATTATTACATTGTGTTTTAAAAATTTTCTAAGTTTTGTGTTGATTGCTACAAAATACACTTTGTTTTGATAATTCAATCTCATATTTTACCTCGTTGCTTATGCATGAGTTCGAATCCAATTCATTCGTATAAAACGCATTTTTACAAAAGGACTCTGGAAAAATTTACAAAAACGTTAAAACACGATGAAAACTGTAGAAGAATGCCCAGCCTGACTTGTTAATATAATTTATCGTGAACTTTGCTTCGGGCATGATAAGCTGTAGTAAAAATATTGTTATCCAAAATACAAAAATATTTAATAAAAAAAGCTATTTATAACATTGATATATATGTGAAAACATGAATATTCTGTACAAAATTTGATTCTCGTCGAGGCAGGTGAATATAAATAAGCGAAGCACGATTTATAAATCATGTTGTCAAAATTTTCTATGCATAAAAGCAAAGAAAGCGTAGTTGATATTTCCTGAATAATTCCTGCAATGATTATAATTTACTCCCATCGCAAAGGTTAGTTTTTTTTAATAGCTCGATTTCCCCTGATAAGCTGTGATTTTTTACAGTGCAGTATCAAGCAGTTAAACTTGGTGATAAGCATATAGATTTCCCTTAACATCGAAATAAAAAATATAATTTTCCTGTTAGTGGATTAAGGTTTTTTTCATACCCTCTGACAGCATTGTACTTTTTTTTCAATATCATCATAATATCGCGATTGTTAGTGGCAAGTGAATATGTAATTTTTTGCATTTACTTACTTCAGCTTTAAGTTCTGCAACTTTATCTTGCAGTTCTCTCACTCTTTCACTATCGTCCATATTATTTCTCAGTTCCCCTTCTGCGTGCATCTCTTCATTCTAGATTTGAAAAAAAAATACGTTACACCGTATAAACAAATCACAAAAATCACCAATATCCTATCCAAACCTCACACTCTCACCTTAAGCTCGAGAACGGAAATCTTCTGCGCAAGTACAGCGACCTGTTGTGCGTGTTCAGCATCGCGAATCCTCGCCATCATCGTGTCGTCCTTCATCTTCGATTCGAGATCCGTATATCTGTCGTGTGCCTCCCTCAGCTTCGTCTCGAGTTCCTTCTCTTTGGCGGTAGCAGTCTCGAGCTCCTCTTTAAGTACTTTGCCGTTCTCGTCCTGTCGGCGCAATTGATTCGTCGAGACTTGCACTTGAGTCTCCAATTCCATGACTTTCAGCCTCAGTTCTTTGACTTCGGTCAGTGCCTCCATTTCGCGTATACGAGTGGTCATGAGATCTTCCTCGAGTTTTTGCACCTCATGACCGCGATTCTCCCAGAACAGTAACTTCTTTGGAGTCGAGTCGGCGGCCGGTGCCGAGTGAGATGCTCGATGTTCCTGCAAGTGCTTCTGCCAAGATGTGCTTAGTTCTGATACCCTTTGGCGAAGATCCTGAAAATAAGTTAATCCAATAAAATAATTTAATCCTAAATAAAATATTCCTCGTAACTAAATGAAAAAGTTACGTACCTTCAACGACAAATTCGCCTCAGCCTCCCTAAGTTTAACAGCAATAAGCTCCTCTTGCAGATGCGCCACGGAATTATCCGGAGTACATTCCCTCAGCGTTTTCTTATCCTGCTCGAGTTCCTGTATTCTACCTCTCAGATCTCTGATCGTCGCGTCGTTCTCAGCCTCGTGCAGTCTCACTCTGACGAGTTCTTCCTGCAGGCACTGGACCATCTCCTCCTTCTGCGACAGAGCTTCTTGCTTCAAGCTGATCTCGTCCAAGGAAGACTGCTTCGAATTGACGTTCTCCTCAAGCAGAATCGCCATCGAGCGCAACTCATCGTGAGCTTGCTCTAATTGATGAGAAGTCTCGAGGTGAGTGTGTCGCAGTGCCGTGAGTTCTCGTTGAATGGCGAACGCCGTTTCCTCTTCTTCGGCGCGGGAGACTTGTCCACGGACTAGCCTGTCGGCTGTGAATTTGAAAACAATTTAATTAATGATTGTACATATTTAGATTTTATCTAATTATTTATGGCCTTAGAGTCAATGAAAATACAATATGTCCATAGCGCGTGTTGTAAATAGAAAAAAAAATCTGTTCTGCGCACTTTACAGAAGAGATCATTGAAGTGATTTTCACGTGCCATTTCTTTCGTTACTGTTTTAGTTTTCAAATAAACTATATTAGCAATTTTCAAATGCTTATACAAAAATATTCAGTTGGCTTACAATAAAATGATGGCCAAAATGAAAAATCAAAGACAGGGCTAGCATATGAAATGCAAAACAAAGAAAATAAAACCTCACACGTGAAAGCTGCTTCAGTTGTATCTTCCGAATAATGTGCAGAATGAAAAAAAATATTGAAGATGGATATCAGTAAATCTACCTTATATTACATTGAAGTATCAAAATTTAGAGAAAAATTTATTTCCTGACGTTGAAACTCTACTTTGAAACCCCGAAGTTTGTCGTTGACATTTCTTTCTCGATATCATCTCAGATGTACGTATTTACAGTATAAGATACATAATCGACGTCAAATCAACTTTCAAATATCAAACAATTCTTATCGATTGTAACGTTTTAATCGACGAGAACAATAATAAAAAATTAAAAAATACCTAGCTCAGCAGACTCAGCCTCAAGCAATTCGGTTCGTTGTCTGAGTAGCCTGTTTTCCGCCCTAAGCCTACGAAGTTCGACCATCTCCTCTTGCTCCTTCATCTTCAGCACGGTGTAATCCTTCTCGAGTTTTTTCATTCGTTTTGGATTGATTTTCATGCTGTAGGCGATGTTCATCAAACGATCCGGATCAGCTTCCGCTCTGCCCGGCAACTCCTTTTGGAAGAACTAAAAAAAAGAAAGAAATAATAAAAGTTCAGATAAAAGTCTTATCTCTCTCGAGTGCGTGTCTCGAGTATATATATCGTATATAATCCCAAAATTAAAAGCCACTCGAAATGTCGATTATCCCTTACCTTGAGCATACCCTCCATATCAAGACTCAGCAGATCCTCCTTGCCGAGCTGCAGCATCGCCAGAGCAACCTTGAAAATGATCTCCATGCTCTCGGATAGGAAGACGTCGAAGATGCGACAGGCTAACGGCAAACTGAGGGCAGTGGTGAAGAGGGTGAGGAACCACGACGAGGCGTACATCGACGTGTGGAAGCCCTGTGCCGTGAAGTGCGCGTACAATTCCGGATGAACTTCCGCCACCAGATGCTCCAGCTGATACATGCACACACCCAACTCGGCCATGCTCGGCTTGAACATGTCGCGAAGACGATAGTCCTGCATCAGGGCTACCAGTACGGCGAACGCCTCTTCCTCGGGCATTTGCTGCAATGGAATTTTTTTCATATTTTATCATTCGTGTCGTCTGTGCTATGTGTGCCGTGGCATGAGAGGCGGATAATCGATTTGGCGGAGAGAATGAAAATAGACATTACGACTGCTGAAACTATAAATACTGTAACAATTACGTCGGTTTGCGTTTTTTTTTTCTTTTTTTTTATGAGTTATCGTTGAGAACGACTGTGTTCTTTTTTTTTATTTTTTTTTTATCGCTGGATATGATCTACGAGCTTGTATAATGAATGTCCGCGCAACACGCTCAAATTGTAGCTTCGATAATTCGTTTTGAAAGTTTCAATTGAGAAAAATTAGTTTGAATTCTCGATTGACTTTACAGAATAAGATAACAAATTAAGCTTCCAACGAAATTCCGGTTAAACCAAAGTCATTACACAATTGTCTCTCTCGTAAAACCAAACTACGTATAAGACATCCGGCACATCATCTCTCAACATTTCCTCGAGTTGTTTTAGTCACACACGTATAAAAAAAAAGCTAAATCCGACGTTCCTCGTGATCGTCATACCTGCATGAGTAAGAGTCCAACGATGAATCCGGAGCCTTGGCAGTAGCCGACCTCACGGTCGTAGAGGCTGTAGGCTTTCATGACGTTGAACAGGCTCTCTTGGCCCAAACCGTCCTTTTCCTTGAAGAAATCGTGCTCGGGATATGTGCGCGCGATGTCCCGGCGGATTATACGCTCGCACGCCGATGTGCACTTGATGTACTCGGCGAATTGCTTCTTCACCGCCGAGTCGTGAGCGCCGCATAGTAGCTGCCATACTATGCCCCTGTTTAAAAAAATATATATATATAATTTTTTAGAATTGATGTTTTTTAGAGTTGTGTGTATTGCGAGAAATTGTTGGCGTGTGTATACGCGAATCTTTTTCTCAATTGAAAGCGTTCGTTGTCGGATGTACTTATAATGAGAATGAATGGGTTGGCATGGAATTGAACTATGCTTTTCTAGGTTGAGCTTTCTTGAAGCGAATTGCTCTAGTAGAGAATTTTTTTTTTTGTGTTACAATATTTTTCTACTGTTGGAAGATTCAAGTATTACTGTAAATTAAGCGTTTCTGAACAAGTTAAAAAACTGAATTTAGTAAATATTTTTTAAAGGCATTTAAAAAAAATAAATTTCTGTTTTTAACCATTCGAGTTAATGTATTTTTTTTTCTTATAAAGAGACTTAACAAAAATTGGATCATTTTATGTAAGCATTATCTACTTTAAAAAAATCATTATCTTCTTGGTTACACAAGATAATGATTTTTTTTATTAGCAAAAATAAAGTCTGTTGTAATTGATACTTCTGCAAACGAAATTGACATGCAATTCTGAAATATCGAGCAAACATTTAAATATATTTGCAAAATTTTAAATCAACAACATTTCAAAGTTTCATCTCAATTTGGGATGAAGGAAGACTATTTTGAAGTTAAAAAAGTAGAAAGCTGATAAAATGCAAGTTTTATCAGAAAAAAACTAATACGTTGTTCCAATGAATTCATTGATTTTTTTCTTGTGATTTAAAAAGTCATTATTTTGCTGAAATTTTCGTAAAAATTCACTTTAATAAAAAGTCATAATAATTTTTTTCAGCAGGTAATTCTAAATTAATTTTAATTTCAGCTTTACAAAATAAAAACCAAAAGAAAAAAAAATTTTTACATTAACAATCCAATCATACCTAAAATGATGTGGTATCCCCTGCCTAACAAGTTCCTTAACGAAATCCTTCCTCTTCTTCCACTGATTGTCCCAGTCGGCGACGATGTTGCCCCACAGCGTCCAAGTATTCTCCTCGCCGTCCTGCGGCGGTGTTGGACGTCGAGCCGCGTTACTGCTGCCATTATTCTCGTTGGCACCGTTGTTGCTGCAGCCCGACGCCAACGACACTTGCGAGGTGTCCGAGCCCTTTCTGCTGTGATTGCTCTGCAGCGAACTCAACGATTTGGCGTCCGACTCTATCAGCCTGTTTCGATTGTATTTTTTTTACGTTGAGTATTATGTATATAGTAGATTGCGACAATGTTTATTATTATTGAGTTTTTTTAAGCAAGTTATATGTAGGTGTGAAATGCGTTTGAGTGCATATCCTTCAATGCCAAACGAATTAGTATCAAAACTTGTGTGTGTGTATTCGAATGGTTTCAATCGCGATTTGTCAAACCGTGCCAATAAAACTCAATTAGTTCAATTTAATCTTGACGAACGAACTGCATGATGGACATTTTCACTTGTAAAGCTTTTAATTGATTAAAATTGATTTTTTCTCCTCTTCATCGAATTAGTAGCATTAGCCGGAGCTTTTTTCTTTAATTTAGCAATTAATTATTACGGAAAAATATGCATTTATTAGTAGAAATTCATTATTATACTATAATTTAAAAAAAAAAGTTGGCATTGAAGAACCTCAACGAAATATATGCGTAAATGTATCGTGATAAAGCAGTGCCACTCATATTAATCAGTGCTGTCATGAAAAAAAAAGCGTCCATAATCCAACTCAACAGCCGAAAAATTCAGTAACATGTACAAGTTAGTAAAATTATTAATCGCAAACGTCAGGTGTGGGATTGAGCATACACAAATATATTATTACGTGATTCGACGTGCATAGCAACTCAACGTTTCGATTATGTATTTAAAATTCCAACGCCATATAATTCGGTTATATACAGTTTCATTTATACAGTAATTCGTATGCAGCCTGTAATAACAAATATACACGGGGCTCGAGTCTCTCTTCGGGTCAATACACTTGAGAAGAAGAAAAAAAAAATCTCATTTCGATTATGGAAATAATAAAAGCACACGTATAATACTGGCAATAAAAGCTAAAGAGAATATTATCTTCGTGAAATATACATGCGCGAAATATCCTCTGTTTTACGTACAGCATAGAACATCGAAGAATCGAAAGAAATGATATCCGTTTGACTTCGAATAAAATATCGAGGTTAATTCTTTATGGACGAATCCTCGAAGTTAAGGCAATGAACTTTTATTAGCTGCCTCGTTCTGATTCGCGCAAAATTGTGATGTGCCACGATTAATAGATCAGAGCGAACGATCACGTCGTAAAAAAAGAAGAGAGACTCGTTTATTGAAACTAACAGCTTTTTTTTCTATTTTTTGCTCAACGTAAAAAAAACGGGGTACGTATACGTTACGACTATTGAATTGAGTGTATGCAACTAAAGAAAGAAAAAAGAACGAAAAAATTTAGTCGAGCTCCCGCATAGATTGCGAATAATTACAAGCGACTAAGGTTGCGCGATATAATACTGATAAAAGAAAATCGCTGTCCTTGAAGATTTAAAAAAACAACGAAAATTTCGCGTTCAAATCTATAAGAATAACCCAACAACAATTGTCATCAAACCAAATAAAAGAAAAACACCCAGCAGTATCTACAGTCCACAAACGTCGAGATGATAAATCAATTGCCGGCACAAATTGTCATCGTTCGTCGGTCAGTTTTAACAATCGCAATCTTCGACACAGAATATGGCATGTATGCGAAAGAGAGAGAAAAAAAAATGAACAAAAGCAAAAAAGAAAGAGAATACCAGTTGCGTACTTGAGCATCTGCGTGGCAATGTCTTTGCGCCATGAGCTATAGAAATCCACGCTCCCGGCGTTGAACAGCGACATATTTTTTTGTTTTTGTTATCGTGCGTTATTTGGGTGTTTTAATCAAGGTGCAGGAGTATATAATATAACAAAACAAAAAAAAACCGTGCAGCACACATAATAAAAAAAAAAGAGAGAGAAAGAGGGGAAAAAAGGAGGGAAATTGAAGATTACAAATCACACCTATTGGCCTCCTCCAGTTTAGCAAGGAGCGCCAGCTCGTCGGCCGCTGGTTTGCTCGGTGCCGTCGATGACAATCCGTTCGTTTGTTCTGTCGTCGTCGTTGCTGCTGCTGCTGCTTGGGATTTTACTAAATCCTCGACCCCCGGACTCGGATTGTTGTTGTTGTTGTTGTTCAAACACACCACGCTCATCACCTATCTGCCATGACCCGACTCGCGGGTTCAACTTGACTCGCGATTATGGGTAATGTTTAATAAGTCTGTTCTTCTTGTTTGCTCCACGCGTCGGCAACACGATGGAGACTCTGAAAATACAGAAAATACCGGAATTTTAATATTATGTTTTATGATCTTAAAGTGAGTTTGTGGATCAAGTGGGAAGATAGTCTAATTTTGCTAATGCACGAGCCGAAGAGTTTCCCCGTCACACTGAATTATGAAAATTGGTAAATTGAAAAACTGATTTATATGTGCATTAAGGAAACCATGTGTACGTAATATGTAATATTAAAAGCGTCTTCAAAGATTAGGGTCAAAAATTCATTTGTAAAATGTAGTAGAAAATTCGGAGCACGATGCTCAAGAAAAGTTCTTTTTTTTTTAATAAAATTTTCAAGTAGCTGATAAAAATTCTATTTTTGAGATTGTCACTGTATAAATTAGAATTTCAAATTTCCAATTTCGAAGGGTAAGAATATCTGAATGTAGATAACTACATTCTTGGAAATTTCTACCAACTTTTTCTCCTTTTCAAAATCAGAAATCATCTTAAAAAATGCTTCTTTCGTTAAAAAACAAAAAAATGATTTTTTTTTATTTTCGACCCACTGAACTCACATTAAACCCTCCCAACAAAAACAATTACATCATCAGCCGCATATTCACTGAACCCAACAAAAATCACATCACGCTCGATTTAATGAAAAAGTCAACGATCACGTTCACTGACCATCACCCATCATCGTAGAAAATTCACTCGCTCGATAAATAATAATCCCGAAACAACGACAACAGTTTAAAAACTAACGACGCGTGCTGTTATTCAACACGAATTGCCATGTGAACACCTCCGCATTTGCATCTCGCTGATAAACTATGTCCCACTTGTTCATCCGCGCTTTTTATCGTCTTTTCCCGCGAGGATGTTGTCGTGTGTATGTACATGATATTTCGCTACTCTTTTTAGTGCCTTTTGTAATTTTTTCAGATGATTAATACAGATTGTAATTATCTTCGCAACAGTTGGCATATCAAACCGAATAAAACTCAAGTTATAGGAAAAAAGAAAGAAAGATATCTTCCGAGCGAAATATCAATAGAAGTGACTCATCGCACCTGAAGTGTCGTAATAACGCAGCTGATAAAAAGAATGAAAATCTTATAATCATGGAAAAAAGTATATATACACCGTCTCTATACAATATTTAATAATCTGCCCCAAGGTGACGTCGCTACTTACTACTTATATACTTCGTGCTCCACTTATTGACCTGTGCGCGAATTGGCAATATCAAACCTGTTTATTTCTCTTCTTATATATCTACTTTACTACGACGGGTGACAACTCGCGACGGCGGCGGCGGCGCTCTCGTTTATCTCTCACTTTCGCGCTAATAACTCGGGCAACAAAAAAAAAAGGAATACGATAATTGCTTTTTTTTTAAACGTTTTCATGATTTTTCCGACAGTTCGTGTTGGCAGATAAAAACAAAAATGGAAATTTACGGTAGTTATCGAAACTCAAAGTTGTGTATTTAACAGTATATATATCGAAAACTCATTGAATTGTAAAAGAGATCACATCGTTCTTCAACCTTCGAAAACAAAATTTTTTAGAATACATTACGATCGTAGCTTATACCCGAATCAGCGCGACGACCGTTGTCCTTTCACTTATGAGTCATCATCTTTCAGAGAGATGTAATTACGCAAACCATCGAAAAAGAAGAAGAAAAAAAAATAATATCGATCCCTAAAAACACACACACACAATAATTGTTTGTCAAGAGAAACACACTGCAGCAACGCCGGTAAAGCGACTGATATAAATCGGTTGATTCCTCGCTCTGCCTGCCTCCGATGATGATTCATCCCACCTGCCTCGCGCGAGAAAACCTGTTTTTTTTTTCTCTCTCGACTGCAGGGATCAGACACGTATATTCGTCGGAGTTTATTTTGGTAGGTAATTCGGGAATGATTATACTTTTTTTTTGTTAGTTATGCGTGGTTTGACAATTACTACAGTTGTTATTTTTTTTTTGCAAAGTAACGATTGAATTAACTTGTCGGATGATAACAAACTAAGTATACGTTATAGTTTCTTTTTTACAACGTATAACATCGAAATCGAAGTAACGTTATTGCTGCTTATCAGACAAGAGTCGAATGGAATTGAATTACAACAGAGACTTTAATTGAATAATTACGAAAATTTGATCGATATATTGCATCCGATCGAAGATTAAGTAACTGTATATATAGTTCTCTTTGATTTCACCCAACAATCATTCCCATTCCTTCGACTATATGAGCAAATCTACAAAAAAACTGCCGTAATTCAAGAAAGAATTTTCAAATATTCAAACTGGGTGCACTCTCTCAATTTTAGGTGCACGCTGTCCTATACGAGGTATCAAAAGATTCGTAATGCTCTTGCCCATCTCCTCCTGAAATGTGACACTCCCTTTTTTGCGCGTGACAGTGTCAAAATCATGTGCAAACTCTGACATCGATAAAAACGAAAACCTGCGGTTTTGTTGTTTTTTCGAATTTCATAAGAAACGAAAAATTTTAGTTTTAATCTGACTTCAGGAGCAAATTCTACGGCTCAAAATACGTCAAAAACCATTTTTTTTTCTACTTTGAATTTCGACTCCTGTAGAGCTCTGAAAACACGAAAATTTCATGAAACGTGTCAAAATTGTATAGTTTTGAGTTTTTATGCGATCTTATATTTTAAAAAGCTCTACAAGGACAGGAATTGCGAGTAAAAAAAATAAAACATGGTTTTCGATGTATTTTGAGCCATAGATTTCGATTCTGAAGTCAGATTAACGCTATCATTTTCCGTTTTCTATGAAATTCCAAAAAACTATGGAAAATTGCGTTGTTTTTTTTCGATTATTTTTAGAGCTTCTATATGCGCGAAAAAAGTTTGTCACACGCCAGTTCGGAAATGGGCACCTGATTTTTTAGGTTCTGTACGTAATATAGATTGAGAAAATCGCTCATCTCCAAGAGCGTGCACCCCTTTTGAAAATTCGTCCCAACTTTCTCAAATTGTGGCATTTTTTTGTAGATTTGCACATATATACACAACGAAAATTTTTCACCTATGTATCACACAAGAAACTCCACGCTCGAAAATCAACCGTTACACACCACGAACAATCACCGCTATACACGCCTCCCACAAAAATTCACACGAAAAAAAAAAAAAAAAAAAAGATCGTCGCCGAGGCGATTATCTATATAGTTAAAAAAAATACAAGAAATGATCGCGTTTGTACGGTCGATAACTGGGCCGCTCGTTTCTTGTTAAAGCGTGAAAATAAAATGGGAAAACATACGTGGCTTTCTCGTTGTCCCACGCGCGTGCATCCTTGCGCAAAAACTTTAACGCGTCGCGCGTTGGTGTATTATTTTCTTTTTCTTCGATACACATATAGATGTCAAGTTCGGAAAAAATTGATTTTTTTTTATTGCGATGTGTCGCTAACGAGAGCAACTCTCACTCGGCGAGCACTTTCCAATGAAAGTGCGATCTTCGATAAAAAAAAATATATAGCTATACGTGTGTATAGATCCGATCGATATATATGTATACGTATGCAGACATTCTAGTTGATCTAATTGGATAAGTAGCCGTAGTTGCGAGCGAATTTTGATTGTAATGCAGTTTTCAAACTACGTATACACGTTCTATCTGTCGTTGACCTACTTCCCATGCTATACCTACACACACACACACAAATTTTATACACGTGCGGGTATGTTATACCTGCCGGCGAATCTTGAGTAATACTAAACTTTGTTCGAGTGGAATTGGCTTTCGATAGATTTGTATTAAGCGTTGTCTGTGTGTATATAAAAGAGGGAAGCGAGTGTACTAACTATACGCGCACATCCTCGTGTTGTAAAGTCAAGGCTATCACAAAAGCTGCACATATACATATATACATTATACACGCAGGTGTGTGTACTTGTGACAATGGAGGGGTCCAGCCGCGTACAACACGCGTTGTTGGTTTCGCTACCTTTTATTCGAGTGTTTTCGAGCGTATAAAACACACATCAAACTTCGCTGTATATGTATGTACCTTGTATGGAGATTTCGTTCTTCGTTACATATATAATACTGTGCGCGATGTATACACACCAGAAGAAGATTTCCCTTCGTGCTATTATTATGTAAAAGGTACGATTTCCCACGCGATTTTTTTTTCCTTCCCTTTTCCGCCAGTGTAATAATATAATGCGGTAGATTATCCAAGTCGCTGAGGAAGTCAGATAGCTACGAAAGTTAAGCTCGACTTTTTGTGTGTAAAATTTTCTATTCTAATGGCTGGAAAATTGCTCGTGTGAGAGAGAGAGAGAGAGAGAGAGAGAAAAAAAGAAAACGAGAGTCGCACTCGAGGTATAAGGAGGTGTCGTTATGAAATTGAGAATTTTTTTTTCTTCTTGTTCTTGCATAATTTATCGACGACGACAAAGGAGAAAATGTTTTTTAATATTGCAAAGTAGGCAAGTAGATCACAGATAGAGTATAAGAGTATGCAAATTTTAATATTTCAAGATTGGAAACTATACTTAATTTAACTGTGACCCTTTTTTTTGTACACGGCTGTCAATAAATTTCTGAAGATTATACTTTCTAAGCATACTTTCAACAACAGTAAAGTAGAGAGAGAGAGAGAGAGGGAGAGAGGAGCTGCTCACTCTCTCAAGATCTATCATTACAACTTGTTTTTGTATAGTTGTCAAGGCATACTTTCATTCTGGATTCCCACACTAAAAAAAACCTCAAGTCCAAAGTAGTTTGTACAGTTAGCTCGCACTAAGTATCTTATCCTTTACGCGTGCCCCCCCCCTCGAGGTATATAATTTAATTACTCATAAAGTAATTCCATTAAAATATTCCACAGCACACCTACATTGTGTGTACTTCATGAATTTTTGATAGTGTCAGGCGTATGTGAATTTTTACCAGATATGTAATCTGGAGTATGAAAAATATACGGTTGTTGGATATCAATTTTTCACTTCTATCTATATCTTCTCCATGTTTTATCATAATTAACTCCCACTCTGCCAGTGAATCAACACAGTCCAGCCAAACAAACAGACTCAATTCATTAAGAAGATGCAGTGTGTAAGCAAAGGGTGGCTATATATGTGAACACACACACTTACACCCACACTGGACTTGACAATAAAACTACAATTAAGTCTACTAATGTGCAGTTTTATTGATTTGAAGTATAAGAAAAAAAAATGAAACTCCCCACTGCACTGCAAAGTATAAATACGCCTACGCTCGCGATCCCATATTGTAATACATCCAAACTCCAAAACTCCAGATTGAGCTTACCTCGTAGGTGTATGTATATCGAGCAGAGACTAAAAAAAATGAAAAACTCGCGACAATTATAATTAAGCGAAAACCCACTATGAATAATGCACACGCACACGGAGAGGCACACAGATGAATTAATGTAACACATCCACACTCGCGAAGAGCAACGTACTTTCTAACGTCAAAGGATTGCACACATGTGGCACACAAAACTTGGCTGAGCAGACGCCCAACAGTAGCAGCAGCAGCAGCAGCAAACGGCAACACGGGTCACTCACCTCTTGCTTGTCTCAGCAACGACGGCGACGACGACGACAACGAAGACAGCGTTATACTTAACGTATATTTCGCCACTCCCGAAAATAAAAAAACACTGCTGCTGCGATGCACACACGCGTCAGGACGAGCTGATACTCGGCATCGCAAAGCGAGAGAGAGAAACAAGGCAACGGATGCTCCCCCCTGTCACCGACCGACTGGTTCTCACTATCGCGACCGCGACTCTTTTTGGCTTGTGCTTTGGGTGTATGCGTCTTAAAATATGACTGTCGTCCAACCACAATTGACGTCTGCCGACGTTGAATGGATGAGCTTTATGTGGGACATTCGATTATTGCGTGTGCAACACAACGCGGGACCACCTTCATTTACCATCTATAGGCATTTGGATGTTGAAATTGGTTTGTAGTTTATTAATGAATAAAGGAGCTGTTGTGTGTTTTTAGAAACAATTTTTTTATTACGTTCCAGAACATCTAACAACAATTTTTTTTGGATCAAACCGTTGATTAGAAGTAACAGTATAAAATCGTGAAACTTATTTCATTAAAATTATCGCACAATGTTGTTGATGCCTCGTATTAAAATTAAAATTTGGTGTAGAGTTAAAGGATCGTGTAATAATAAATATATATATTATTATAAAAATCTAAAAAGCATAATCTCATTACCTCTGAGAAATAAAAACTTGTTTACACCTAGTATATCATGGAAGCACTGATTTTCTGACATATGTATAATCTCATTTTATGTATTTTATAAACTAGAATTGTATATTGAATTGAATATAATAAAAATCATTTTAAACAGCTAATTGGAAGAATTCGGTTGTAAAAAATTTTACGTTCGATGAAAACGTAATTACGTTTAAGATTTTTTTTTTGACAACTTTTTGTTCGTAACAATAAATAACGATAGTCCCATTTATAAAATTCACTCTAAAACAGTCTATGACTATCTGTCAACAACTTTCCTGTATTAAAATATGTCATAGTTTGCACAGGAATTATTATATTGCAAAAATATTACTAATCTTTGTTAAATAAAAAAGTTTTTAATTCTTTATCTTACTTTGCTTCATCAACATTTAGTTTGTGTATAACCATTCTTACACTTAATAGAAGACTTTAAAATTTGGCTATCAATTCGAAAATTGACGTAATCATTTTCAATCCCTATAAATAAATACGAAGTTTAAATAAAAATTTTTGTTTGTTCGTTTTCTCGGAAAGAGAACTACTTAAGGTAAAAGGTCTTATAAAAAAAAACATTTGCGAGTCAAAAGTACGCGATTAATACCTACTGATCCCCAAATGCACGCGAGTATCCCTCCAAGTATACTTATGAGATAAATTATACTAAAATGTTCTAGGCGTGTCTGTCTGTCGTTCGTAAATTCTTGAAATCTTGTAGAACACTGGTTTCGCTTTTTAGAGTATTATTTCTAAGTTGTTCCTGAAATTGTAATAAACAACAAATTAATCTTTTCAACAAATTCATCAATTTCATGGAAAAACGTTTAGACGTTAATTAAAAAAGACTTACGCTAGTATTAATTATTTTGACATGGACTAACAGAGATGCTAATTCAAGATCTTCGCTAAACCCGTTTTTCAATGGAACACTTCTATAACCACTTCTCAAGCACCGTATCTGAAAGTAAAGGCAATTTGTTATACACCGGTGGCTTGATTTAAAGCTAATCTATAACACTTTAACGAGTTTTCAGCTTACAGGATAAGTTGCTTGACCTATAAAGTTGCTATCTCCAAACATATCTTCGTCTTGAACGATAAATCGAAGTAGAGCGAGATGTGAATTAGCAACTAGGAACTCGCAAGATTCATTCCACATTGGATTAAATCCATTATCAGCTGAAAAAAAACTTTGATGAGCGCCACGCATCGCGTATCAAAAATATTTCAAGTTTAATGCTACTTACTTATTGTTTTAGTAGTGAGTTTTGTGCCGCTGTCGTAGTCAGCACCGACAAGTTCAACTTGCACAAAGGGACTAACTGTGCCTCTGCCCTGTTTAGTTAGATGTCTAGCCCCAATTATATGTAAAGTAATTTTCAAAGTATCAACTCCAAACAATGCGTTCTTATCGTAAGGACTGTAATCTTCGTGAAACATGAATTCTGGCTTCAGTAAATATCCGCAGTTTCCATTTTCTCTGAATTTCGCGTAATTCAATTGCATGGGTTTGTCGCCAGTTTGATAATTGAGTGCCACCATCTGACAGCCAGAATTCCACATGGGTACGGGATTGTAGTTGGACGAATCGATTCTTTGACCTTTCGGATAAACTCTGCTAAACTGAAGTTGATGGTAGCGTAGGAAGAATCTATTTTCCTGCTGACACATGAGCTTCTCGGCTTTCGTTTCCGGAAAGCTGCTCATCTCGTTGTGAATGAAACCCTTTGCTCTCAGTCGCTCGATATTGAAGGCCACTGATCTAAAGTACACTATCAAGTTCGACATTTCTTTCGCTATTCTCCAAGCTCGCTCCATTTCTTTGTGTTGACTTTCCTGTACGAAATAGTATAATCATTATATTCGTTTGAAAAAAAAGTTCAGTTAAAAATTAAAATTCGCTTACCCTAACACTAGCGTTTTGCCCAGTTTCTTGAATCATCTGGACCCACTCCATAGCAGTTTCTTGAGATAACGATGCTACCTCGAACACCGAGCACATACTTGGATTTTGTATTCGCAAAATCCACTCCGGTCCCGGTCTTTCTGACATTGTCAGTTCAACGACTGCACCCACTATATCCAAAGATCCTTTCTGTAGATTCCCCAGTAACATCGAATCCGAAGCCTGAAAATAAGAGAAATATTTAAACTCACTTGAATTGCTCAATCAATACAGATATCATCTTTCGATCGATATATTATTTTTATCAAGCATACATCAGTCTGACTGTCTTGCTCGATTTCCTCGACGTAATTCGCTGGGAACCAATGCTGCTTTTTACCGCCGTAGTCGCCCCGCCACCACCCACCAGTCTGTTTATTTACATTGGTGATGATGGCATGTTTGACTAACGTCAATTCGTCGTCCCTTCTGGCCTTGTAATCGTATAGCGCCTTCACCGTGAGCTTCGAGACGAACGTAGTTGGATCCATATAGCCAGGAATACCGTACACTGATCCATCATCGACGTCCTACAATTATTTCATTTTGTTATAAAAGTTTTTATAAAAAGTTATTTCGAATGACAAATTGTGTTTTTACCAATCCTCGTTGCCGCAATATTTCGTGATTAACGGGGACGCTCAATTTGATCTTTTTATACAGAGGATGTCGTTCATAATAATTGACTAACTCCACTAGACTTTCGAATTGAACAGTGCCGATTGTGTACAGGCGTCCTTCGAGTTTGATCCGACAGTGCTTGATTTTGTTCTCTGCTCTGTAAATTCATAACGAAAATCTTGTAAAATACATGCACAATTCGCGATCGATCAAAGTGTAAATTTACGACGTACATACCTGAATGAAATTGCATAGGTATTACTCTCCTTATCGCTCAATCTCACTAGAAATGCTCCATCGGTGGGGACGCGTTTTAGCATTTCCTCGGCGAGAGTTCTGGAACAGTTGGCGTGCCACCATTCTTTCTCTTCGTGCTTATTTGGCTGTGGTACTGGCTCTTGCAGTGTTATCAAAAACTCCTAGTAAAAGAAAAACAATATTATTCATACAAAAATCAATGAATAAAAATTGTCAAGAAAATAATAAATTACATCAATGCACCATTTAACAGAAAACACTTGTGAAAGTAATTTCAAAAAAGTATCATATAAATAAATTAATGATCACATGTAATATAGATAAGCGAATTCAAATAAAGTATGAAAATACATGTGTTAT
Organism: Galeopsomyia nigrocyanea; assembly: GCA_035047105.1. Lineage (NCBI taxonomy): Eukaryota > Metazoa > Arthropoda > Insecta > Hymenoptera > Eulophidae > Galeopsomyia > Galeopsomyia nigrocyanea. The sequence goes on along the minus strand of JAWWMK010000032.1, from coordinate 13,101,092 downwards.
GGAAGGGACTGTAAACGGGTAAATTGAAAATTACAAATTCGGCTTTGAAAAACGCAACTAAATTGAAACGTTAAACGTATACTACGGGAGCTTAATTAATTGTATTTACCTTATACCCGTCGACTTTCGCAGTTCGTCTGAATGTTATTCGGGAAGAAATTGACGTTATTTTGAGTGTTATTGCACAAAACGGAACATGCATGTAAATTTTAAAAGTGTTACATTGAAAGCTTGTGTTTTAATATTTGCTCTCATAATGTATGAACAAAGAGCCAACAACAAATCAATTTCAAGTTTGTCAAATACTAAAATACATTGATCTTCACCTGACTTCTCAAAGGATGATTGCGGTAATACGTAATTAAACTGTAAAGGCTATCGAAGCAGTGAGTATCTATCAGATAAAACTGCGTCTGTCCCATTTCTTGTTTCAGCTTGATTCGACAGTGATTGACTTTTCCCTTTCTCCAAAATGACAAACAATAATCACCGACGAACGTCACGCACTGTCTCACTAAAAACGTTCCGTCGCCTAGGTGCGAATATCTACGCAGAAGTTCTTCAGCTTCTTCTCGGCCTCTAGCCAGTTTACCATGGAACCACATTTCTCCAAAATGCAGCTCATCGTTTGGGACTCCCTGAAAATAAATTACGTTATGGTTCGGCATAACTGTAATTTTTAGTTTTTAATTCCAAACAAAACTTACGTCCTGAGGACTCAACGTGACAGTCTCTTCATCTTCATCAGGCTCTGCTTCTTGAGTTCGCGAAAATGTATCCGTATAATACAATTTCTGCTGCGTTAAAACGAAAAAATGTGGATTCCACTCTCTGTCAATCGGATCCTCCAAATATAAAATTCCATTCTTGATCGTGTTCCTCAAATCCATCTCTTGCCTGCAATCGTCGTTGCGAATAATAAAAGCACTCTCGTCCACTCCGTCGGGTAGCTTTTTGTGTTTCAACAGAATTTTCCTGCGAAGAGAGTACGGCGACGGAAGACACGACTCGTTCTTGTCGATCGGCTGCACTAACAACATATCTCCGAAGACGTCTTGCATAGCCATTGCCATTTTTCGTTGCTGTGGCAAGGTACAATTATCTTCTATCGACAGAATAACTGGATACCTGAGATGACGAATCGTTAATGAGAAATGCCATCGATCATAGTGGCTTTAACTAGGTAAGAAATTAACTTACTCCGAGGTGATGAACGCGTGTTCCTTAATGGTCTTGATAACGTCGAGGAACTTGATTTTCGTCGTTAACGTGTGACCGTGAAATATGAACGGCATGCCATCGGGTCCGTCCCAACAGTCCAGCTCGATGCACCTGCAACCAGCTCGCAATGCTCGAACGTACGCTTGACAACTGCTTTCGCTGCTTATCTGATCGCCCATTAAATACCTGTACGATTAAGCAAACGTTGGTCAAAACATACTTTGATATAATTTTGCTAATAAAGATGGATTATTACGTGTTGTGAGATGAAGAAACCCAATAGTGAGACATCGGCCTAGTCATGTCGTGAGAAACTTGATCGTATTTACTGTCCCAAATCTCGTTTGATTTTGAAAAAAGATACTCGATAAATTCTGCGAAATGAAAGTACGGCTCTTGAATATCTCTTTGAGGGTCTTGCAGGTACTCGCGAATGAACGTGGATACGTCCACTTCGCTGTTTCCGAGAGAGTCTTGTTGTTCAGCTAGGAGAAAATTTTGAAATTCTTGCAGGGTTACAATCATTGAGGAATTCGAGTAGCTTATCAATTTAGTCCAGTCAGTCAAATTCTGTGAAATTAAGCGAGACGTCAGAAATTTTGAAATAAATTAAAGGATGCGCATTTGGTTGTCGGACTCACGTTATTGTCAAACATGAGTTTGTGATACAGTTTTATGAAGTCATCAAAACCAATTTCTGTTCTGTTACGGGTATCTACTTCCTGGAAAACTTCTCGAAGTTTATTAGTTGCTATTTTAAAATTTACTCTGGGTAAAAATGCTTTGATATCCTTCACAGTGACCCTGAAATTGAAATAAAATAAATACTTATATTACTGCTTCAAATTGAAACAACTAAAGAAACTAAATAATTTTAAGCAAAATTAAATAACACTCAAATAAGATCAATAAGTTGTTCAAGGTGTGAAGTTTTTTTAAAGCTATGATATTAAGTTTCTCTTAAAAATAATTCTTACGAAATTCTTACATTTCTCTGGAGTTTTCCATTGCATAAAATTCTTTCCTTAGCCATTGTTCTACTTGTAAAGGGTATGGAGAAGTCAATGTGTCTTGTATGAAATGTCTTAATCCCTTCACCCACAGTTCACACTCTTTTTCACTCAAAGCTGAAAAATATAATGTTTTAAAATTTTTATTCTCTGCAGTTATTTAATAAGTAGATTGAGTTGCCAACCGGATATTGAAAGAGTTTTTAATCTGAATTCTTGTCCATAATACACAACAAAGCACCTCAAATGGTCAGTTTTTTTAGCATCTTCAGGCCACTTTTCAAAGTCTTTAGAATTTTTTCCTATTCTAACTTCTTTGATTTCTCTGATGTCCACTGTAAAGTAATTAATGTTTATGAAAAATCAAAATCAAACAGACCTTTCAATGATATTATTTTGAGACAATACTGTATGTACCTGAGCCATCAAATGGTCTCGATGTAGGAGTGCGTGCCCATACAATTTGTCTGGTTTCTCTACGTATCATCAATGTTTTCTTCTCTGGTCTCTTTCTCAAGAAAAATCTTGTGACTATAGTCCCCCTTTCGAGCTGACTGATGATCTGCTCCATTTCAGGTATGATCCCGTTCATTTTGATAGGCTGGTCTCAGTTCAAACCTGAAAAAAATAATGATTAAATGTTCTACTCCAAAACATTATGAATGTCTAGAATTTATGTTTAAACAGTATCTTATTGTTTCATAGTTAAATCTAATTATAGAAACACTATATTTGCATTTAGAAAATAATGATAACCAGTATAATAATACTAAAAACTAATTTATATTAATGAGATTAATTTCATAAACAAAATAATGTTGATTAAAAATAATTACATTTATAAAACTATCTATACAAGCAACACAATGGCTACAATAATTAGAAAGAAAAGTTATTGAATAAAAACGTGTACTGTCAAATAAAAATCAATTATGCAAATTTCAGCAAGTACCGATTGTTGTAAACACGTATAATAACCTTCAAAAAATGTGATTTCCGCACTGCTTTCTTAAATGAAAAATATAACAGTAAACGTCAACCAACGAAAGAGAGTGAACAACGCGAATGTCTCTCGAAAACAGATGGAACACATATATATATATATAAATCCTACCATTATTCATGAGCAGCTTCCGTTCATCTGGCTCTCTCTCTCTTTCTCTTTCCGTCTCTCTAACCTAATCTCGTGTGCGAGATATTATCTTCCTCTCATTTCAAGTATCGCCGACGTAGCAGCGAAAAAATGCTTGTCCTTTTGCATTCTCCGTCTGCTTTTTGAGTGCGAGTGGTGCGAGTGAACGAACGAACAAAAAAACCATCAAAACTCGACGCGCTAAACACTTACATTCTGCCTATGCAGCAAAGCAACTGCACTGCACACATACACAACACATACGTGCCATCCCGGAAAAACACGTCACTTTTCGGCGCTTTCTTGTGTATTTTTAGAGACCTTCCGAGGTTCCGGGAAAAGGCAGCGGTAATGCACTTTTCATTCGGGAAAATGAAGGCTGAATCGCCAGTCGCCTGCACTGCCAGTATGGCGCGAAAGTTTTAATCAGCTGATCGATATTTAAATATTAATTATATATCGCCCGGTTACTTTTTTCGGCTATCCTACGAATAATGATAATAGTACTCATAAACAGGCATTTTTACGATTTGATAAATGACAGATGTTAAGAGTAGGTGTTTTTCAGAATACACTTGAAAATGTTTCAATGTTTGACATAGGCGCTGCTGCTTGGAATTGGACGAAATGTTTCGTTTCCAATCAGTTTCCAATCTTTTTCGTTCAGGTGAACCGTGGAGTGTGTCGTTGTGTTGATCATTTTGTTGTGTTACGTTTCTTTGTTGATAAAGCCGTTTCAATGGATATCGCTAATTTTGAGCGCAAACATTGCCAATTGATTAGATAAATGGCGAAAACAAAGAGCTTTTTTGAAACGAGAAGCATTTTCATAATCATAAATCTCGTTGCTTGTCAAATGGAAAGCAAAGGTACATACATTTTTGGAGCAATGTCATTTTTTTTCTAGAACAGTTGTACTATGATTCTCGCAGTTAATTAAATTAAACCCTCCATCTATTTTCAGCCGCCGCCGCAGCGAATTGATAAGTACTATTGCATTTCATTGAATTTGGCAAATGTTCTGCAAGCAACTTTTATTTGGGAATTATCACTGCTGTTAGAATTGAGGGAATTCCTCAATTTCATTGCCTAATGGCAACTAAAATAGAAATCTTGTGGAAACAAGCATTAAAAACTTTTTCCGGACGCAGCCAGCCCAATTATAATCTTTGTTTGAAGAACTTTGAGAAACTCAAGAGTCTCATTAATGATATTACGGCTGAGGATGTTCACGTTGACAAGAAAGTACTTGAATACATTCGTATTCAGTCAGCACCAATGTGTGTTATAGATGTATTTGAGAATGAAGACATAACTATTGCCATATTTATCTTAAAAACTGGAGTAACGTTACCAATACATGATCATCCTGAAATGCATGGGCTGCTGAAGGTAACTGTTTTTTTTTAAGAATGATCGATCAAAAATCGGATATTATTAGATTATCTTTTCTTACATGTATAATCCTCAGGTTATAAGTGGAGTTGTTAAAATTGACAGTTATACAATAGAGTCACCTAGCGATAAAGTAGAAATGAATCAAAGAGTACCAGCCACCAAGCATCCTTCAATGATCGTGGGATCCACTGATCCAGCTTGTGTGTTGACTCCAATTATGAGGAATCTTCATGAAATCACATGCATAGATGGACCAGCAGCATTTTTAGATATTCTAAGTCCTCCATATGATACTGATGACTACGGAGATGGCAAGAGGCCATGTAGGTACTTCAAGTGTATAAGCAATGAAATGACAGAGCAGGTTCAATTAATGATTGCTGATGTTCCGTCTAGTTTTTATTCAAGAAGTATAAAGTACTTGGGTAAGCCTTTGAGGTGATCTTGTAATGATATGTTACAATGTTTAATGATTTAAGGGACAATCATTCAAAATTATAAATTACTTTTAGTTTGAAATTGTCTTTAAATATTTTTCTCAACTGGTATATACACAGATAAAAGTGTAATTGTAATTTTGAGTAATTTATAATTTTACTATTGAATAATCAAATCACAACTTATTTTGAATAGAAAATATTTAAAGTAGTGCCATTCTATTTAGAGTTTGTTGAGATGTATTATAACAAAAGAGTACGAGAAAGTGTGCAATTGCTAAAGATTTAGATGTAAGTCAGAAGTTATTGTTAATTTTATTTTTAATCAATGGAAATTAGTAAAAATTACATATAGTGGAGCATTTTAATCAATTTCTCTCTTATAAGCTGATTTCTTTTTATATGTTAAAAATTTATGAGTGATAATGCTGTGACTGGAACATTAGACAATTAACAGTTACATTCGTATTGTAAAAGTCAGTAGACAAATGTACTGTGAAAAGTTTATAATTATTGAAACAAAATTAAAATAAAAGCACAGACTGCTTCAATTTAATATATAAATAATCTATAGTTTAAATAACACGTGTACTATAGATAAATTATAAGATTTTCTGATTTTCTTTCCAATTTCTTTGATTCCAATAAAAATAACATAGGTACTTATATTACACATTCAGTATACTGCAAGTAAAAGTCTCTGAAATAGCTATTTGCTAATGCATTTTACGTACTTAAATTAGAGAATCGTAGTCTTTCTGCAAGTTGTATTATCCAATAATAATGATTCACTTTTTTATTTAACTATCATGGACCAGAAAAATGAAATGATCATTCTACAAATTCAAAAATACATGCATTGTCAAAAAGAAAAATGGGAAAGTGTGATTAACAATTTTGCGGACTTGACAAATTTTGTCTCAATATCAAAACATGTGATATTTTAAATTGGGTACTCTAGCGACATAAGTGATGTTTTGTATATTTACATGTAAATTGAATAAATATACAAACTATTAACAGTTGAAAACGTAATCATTTATACTTCCCACTTAACTTTCAAATACTGTCTAACAAAAAGAGAGAATAGTACAATAAAAACACTATAATATATATTAAGTTTCAAATGAATTTAATTCATTTTTGTACGTTTTATTCACATTTTTGACTTCACCATTTCAAAATGTTTACTACTCAATAACGCGCACCTATTTCACATGTTTTATATACATAGACTGATTTTTAATATAAATCAGATCGTTAGTTTTACTAATAACCGAGATTAGTCATAATTAGTTGTAAAAAATATTCATTTACAACAAAAGTAAACATTTTTCGCCAAGAACTTATAATTACTTTTAGCACGTTAATATTCATCTTCGTTGGTAAATACAAAAAACGCATATTAAAATTTTTATATTTTCTTCGAGAATTAAAAATGAATCAATTATAAGTGCATTTTAAAAAAACGTTTATAATAAGTATATATTTTTGTAGAAATTAAAATTTCTGTTTTTGAGTACTTTAACCCTCATAAAAGAGAATGACATAGAAATAATTAAATTTTTTTTATCAAGAATTTATCAAAGTTTATATCAAATTCATAGTCTATAACCATTATCGATTAGTTTTTTAGCGTAGATGTTTTTGGAAACTTATGTGATGGTTCATTTTTCGTATGACCGAATTCAAATCTAATTCTTAACTCGCCGATTTTCGAGATCGGTAAGATGTCCGGTATCCATTCTATCAAAAACGGCGTCGGATGCACTTGGTTGGGTGACATGTTACCTGCAACATTAAATTGTAATTTCAGAAATTAAAATTTAATGTATACGTGAGCTGCATTTAAATTATCAGTAATTCGACTAAACTTACCAACTTTCAAATAAGTCTTCAGTTCCATAGGCTTGATAAGCGCATTATTACCAGTCTTCTTGAATTTATCAATATCCGTCTCCTCTCTCTTGTAAACCTCGTAAGTACCATCTGCGTTCTGTAGAAAGCTCTTCGTGATTTCCAGTGGAATAAGTGGCGTCTCGAAGATAGTTTTCACGTGTAAAATATTGGTGATGTGCCAGGTGTACTTCGTGAATGTTCCCAGCGGCACACAATCTTTTCTAACGAAAGCGGTGGTAAAATTAGGTAGTCGTTTCTTCTTACCACCGCAAGATATTCGCTCGCGTAAACACTCGAAAAATGTATGGGGCACCTGAAAGACTAGAGGCTCGGGTTTGCCATCAAACTGAAAGTGCATCGTTTGATTGATGCGCTCCGTTATCGACGACAGCCTGAAAAATAATTATTGCAATGTTTAAAAAAGACAGCTTTGGATTGAACAAATGAGAAAGTAGGAAAATTCACCATCTGATGAAAGACAAGTATGTGTCGGACTCATCAATATTTTCAAACGTGGGATACTTCGTTTTTGCAGATTGCAAAGTTTTCGTCTTCGCTTTTCTCGTCTCGAACGCATTTTGATTCAGTACAACTGGTAAATTCTTGCTCTCTTCGCGTTTTCTTTTCATGGGTTTCCTTTCGGTTGATGGTATATGACACGTCGTATCACTCTTATTATTTATCACAGGTATAGAATTAGATTCTAAAAACTTAAAACTATTCGCGTCTAATACTATATTATGATCTAAGATTTTCACAGTGCCATTGATTGGCTTCACAGTTTCTTGAACGAGTTGATGACAATCAAAGTTATTTCCAAAACTGGAATTGATCAATAAAGGATCTTGAATTATTTTGATTGTACTACCATCAAAAACTGCGTTTTGGTCTATTGCTTCTAAATTATGCACCTGGAAAATATTTTGATGAAATGCAACATCTAAAAAAATTTATATTCAAGTTTTATATTGGTGGTCTTACCTGTGAAATTATGTTTATGTCATCTAACAAGTTCTGTTCTTGGTCTTTAATTATATCTATATTCCCTGTTAATAATAATGGGTCTATATTTATGCTATCAATATCTAGTCTAGTGCTTTGTAGATTTTGAATTGTCAAAGAATCATCACGAAAAATTAATAGATGTGTATCATCTGACAGATTATCCAAATCTGAAACATCTGTTTTCATTTTCAAAATTAGAGTTGTCAAAAGATGATTAAAATTACTAACAACTGATTTTTAATAAACCTACCCATTTCTATGTATTTGTCAGCTTCGTTTGGATTAATTTCAAAATCAAGAGACTCGCGGTTAGAGTTGTCTATTTGATCTAAATTTATATAATATTGAAATTCTACTGCTAACTTTGGATCACTTGCAAATGCGCATATGCAAGCATAAAAATGTATGCAACGATTGACAGTACACGCGTTACTTTTGTCATCTTGTTTTGTAGGAAACTGAAATGATAAATCAATAAATTATTATTTTGCAAGATAATTATAATGATAAAATTGAAAATTTTATTTTTAAATAATTTACCTTGAATGACGAATTGCTGCAGAAAAATTTGTGCTCGAGTTTATCTTTGAATTTGGTTGTGAAAAAAGAAAAATGTAAATAACCAACAGGATGCTTTGGAGAAGCTTTACATTTCACAGCCATTATATTCTTTGACACTCTTTGGACTAGTGGTCCTGAAGTCTCTGTAGCGAGTAACCAAATTTCTTGTTTGGTTTCATTATTTACACTCAATGAAGATAGTACAGAATTTCGCAAAGTCAGTGGTTGAGCTTCTGCATAACAACGTAGAGCTGCTTGGATGTGTTGACAGGTTGACGTTGAAGTTTCAGATGCATCTTTTTCCTGAAAAATAAATTTTTCTATCAATAAAATTATAATAATTACACTAGAGCACCTTGCATTAAAGTAAACTCACATGACATTGTAGAACACTATTATTGAAACTTTTCTCACAATTGTCAACAAAACAAAGAGCTGTACTTTGGGGTACTGAAAGATTTGAATCATTATTAGCATTTACGCTCACTAAAGGTAACTGAACAAATCCTCTATGATCTGGTCCTTTGTCCCTCACTCTCACGGAAAACACTTGTGCCGTTGATCCAGTGATAAGCTTGCAAGCTTCCGTTGACAGTTTACGTTTCTCTCCAGGTTCTTTGAATACTGCATCACAGAATTTATTTTTACAACAGGTACCTCTTGATCCATTGTACGTTCCACACTTGGGACATTTTCTTACACCTCTCAAAGTAGCTTTTCCCAGATCAGCTAGGATGGATCGGAATTTTTCTTCACTAGTCATTGCTGACATTATTTCGTACGTGTTTCTCGAATCTACACATCTGTAATCAATCATTCAAATTAATGATTTCTAAAAATAACAATACAAAAATAGACTTTCGTAATTATATGATAATAGAATTTTTAATTTACTTTCTCCTTTATTAAATTCGAATTTAGAAAATCAAGCTTATTTGCAAGATAAGATAACGAATTTCGAATTCGAATACTAATAAAGACAATGCAAATAGAATGAAAATTTGTAAACAAAGAACCTAACCTATATAAAAGTCTAGTATTGATTTAAAATTTATGTTACAAACACAGAAACCTTTCATTTTTTACTTACCATTCGAAAAATATCATTTTGTTTTGTAATTAATCAGTGTACTTGCGACATATTGAGTAGATAAATGATATTCAAAATAAAAAATTTCCTTTCATATTTATAAATATCACGGGATGTCGGGATGGGTAATTCAGGGATTGTCAGTGATCCAATTATCCAATGGCGGTTTGGAAAATGTCGGTGAGTTAGATTTCGCGCGAAGATTTAAATATTCAAATACTGGTCCCTTTCGTTAATTAAGGGACGTGTTCCCTTATGGGGACCCTTACGGGTTCTGCTACAAAAAACAAGATTATTGCTATAGTATATATCAACTGTATTAAAAAATAAAAACTCATACAAATATAAATATGATGATGAATTATATAGATTGCGGACAATAATTTTCTTTGCAGATATATCTGTGAGATAACTCAACGCTTTTATAGTATTTTTTTCTATATTTTCTACGCAAAAAGGACACTGTTTTATAAATTTCAAAAATAAAAAGCTTGCGTTTGGCATAAAATTGATTTCTGCCAATATTTTTGCTTCGAAATTCCAGCTTTATATTTCGATTCCATACCAAATGTAAAAAAAATTCAAGCAGGAACTATAAATCGGGAATAGAATGAAAACGTTTTAATGATTAAAAAATTAAAATTTGTTAATGCGAAAATAGATTGAGAGTGGATTTCTCAAGTCTTAATTAAAGAAAAACTCATTTACTGTTTTTTATTTTGTATGGAAAATTGTTTTTACTACGTGAATATATTTGTGTCAGTGTATTTCATCATTTGTACAAAGTTGTATAATAATTGAAGTAACTTTTAGAATAATAAGTCGTGTATGTATTTAATAATTCCATTTTGATGGAATTTATCCATTAATTATTTGCTTACATCATGCTTAAGACGGGTTTGGATGTAATATTTCAATTGTATTATTCCATTATCAAGTGCATACAAAATATTTTTCGATAATGTAGATATATATTTAACGAATTCTTGCATCAACATTTTTTAATAATATGAACCATGTATTATCTAAATAATTTCTCGCATAGGCGTTTTCATGACTTTTTTTTGTACAACTCATTTTCTACCTACATGTCGATATGTGTTCACAATGAACTATAAACTATAGGGACAAAACGTTGATAAACTCATCACGAGTTGAGATGAGTGTCACCCTCAGTTGTAAATGTTGATAAAGTCGATTGAAAAATCAAACGACTTGTCGATCTGATGAGGGTAAAGTTTTTCAGGTGGAAGAAAAACAAGCAAAAATTCTTATTTTGCGACGTTTCGTCGGCTAAAATTTGCCGACCTTTTTAAGCTTTATTGAAAAATACATATATAAAAAATAGAAAATTTTTTTCTAATACAAAAAATTTTTACACATTATATTAACTGATTTACCATGTAAAATATTGGAGCCGAAAAAACCGTTACACCTTGAATCAGTTTTCGAGAAGCTGTATTTCCACTACAGTCTCTCGGCACGGAAACGAAGTGTCGAATGTCATGGGTAATAAACCCTTACGGAAAAAGCCATTTGGGGCGCCATATGGGTGCCCATATGTGCCACCCATATGGTCGCCTATATGGGTACCCATATAGGCACCCATATGGCCACCTATATGGGTATCAACATCGGAATAAAATTGCCGACAATGGTTAAATAATGAATAGTTTTGACTTTTATTTATTAATTAATATATAATTATTATCAACAGAATATTTTTTCGTACTTTCGAATTTTAATCTTCATGATTTCATTACCCAAAAAGACGTTCTCGAAGCTTCCTACGTAGCTGCACATATGGAGATAAAGTCGCCTATTTGAATGATGCTATAATTCGATTGGATGGTTGAAAATAAAATTATATGAAGTGACAGTTTTAAATATAATAGAGATATAATAGAGTTTATAGTAAAACAAAGGAATATGATATGAAACAAAATTATTTCAAATATTACGTAAAAAGAGTTCCCTGCATGCCGCCTACATGACTTTCCACCATGGCTTCCCCTATGGGTGCCCATATGGAAAAAATACGGACATCTTACGTGCCACCCGTATGGCTTCCCACATAGATGCCGATATGGATACCTATATATGGGGATAAAATAGCCTACATAAAATATAAATTTAGATAAGATTTAGCTGCGGCTGGAGTATTAATGTCATGATTAACGTTTAATTATTATCAAAAGATTGATTCTTTTAATTTTTATGTAAGTTTCGAGTATTTCTTTATTATTAAATTCTATTCAAAACTATATACTTGATTCAAGTTAGGGTTCGTTCGGAAAATAAAAAAACCAAGCATCTATTTACAACATAGCTTTAATAACAGTTTCGTAATTTTTATGTTGAAAAAGTGTACGCACATATAATTTTACAAATAATGAAAATTTTTGGAAAATCCTGTTTTATTTGAGCTAATATATCATTTCTAAATGTAAAATAATACATATCATAACATAACGACGGGTCATTGCACTAGATAACTTTGAAAGTAGACCTCTGATTGTATAAGCGACAATCGAGAAATTTTTCAGTAAAACACAAAAACAATTGGTGAAAGAAGAGTACGCGTTTAAGTAAAAGTTTCTTTTTCATAATTTAAAATACATTTCAATTCATAAACAGATAAAATTGAGCTGCTAATGATTAAATTACATTAAATAATAGTTAATGAAGAATTACAGGTTCTGCATATCAGCTTCCTGTGGCTTGAGTGGCTTTTGTAGGCTTTCTTGCCCCCATGCATTTATTGCGAGCACAATCTATAAACTCTTTATTGCATTTTGGCCCAAGTGCTGTCCAATAAATTTTGTGGCACAAGTCTGGAAAATAAAATTATCGGTATGTTTTATGATACTATTGAATAAAATGTTCCTGAAGTAAAATTTAATTTGATTGGAAAATTGTTATAGTCCTACACTTAGTAATTGATATCTTATTATTTTTTTAACTTCTGAATTGACGAATACCAATTGCAAAAATGTTGATTAATTAATGCAGAGATGTCAAAAATCTAAGATTTCGTTTTTAGACGATCAATCGAAATATACATGCATGGAAAAATATTTTTTCGTGATTATTATAGATTAAGAATAAGAATTATTATTGTAGAATTTGAAATAATCTCTACTACGTACTCAACGCTGCATTCATTTTGTCTTGATGAAGCCCCGGACGAATAAAACGATTTGCATTTTCTCCAGTACCTCCATCTTCAGTACTTTCTGAAGGACCCCTCCATGGCTGTCCAGTCGGGCTACTTTTAGCAAATTCGTCTTTGGTGAACAGATTGTGCAGGATCGCATTGCAAAAATACCTAATAGGTGTTTGTACATTTTGAGGAACTTTTGTCAAATCTTTGTCACTCAGGATATACGAAGTTGATTGTACAGGCATTTCACCCTGTCAAAAACAGTCGAAGTTACAAATGAATTATCGACATTTATGATAGAGTTTATTAAAATAAAACGTTGAAATTAAAACAAAATGAGCAATAAATAAGGGGCGCAGTATTATTTATTTTAAATTAACTATTGCTAAAAATCAAATTAAAACAATTTTAATTACAAAATTCAACGTGGGATCTTTTTTTCTTTTTCTTCTTCATTCCGTCTTTGCTACTATTGCCAGGATAATTGAATGAAATTTGAAAGAAATGGGATTCGCTAGATTCGTCTAACTGCTGAAAATAAAATTTTATATTTGAATCGTATAATAATGATGATGTACTCGATAGGAAATTGATTATGTGAAAGAATATTAAACAGTTGTTGTTTTTAAAAAATGTCAACCACACGCACAAGATAATAGTAAATGAAACATTTGCGGCAACGAATTGGAAAATTTATAGCCCGATGTGATGTCATACAGAAGCATTCCTTAATAAAAACAATTATTTCCAGTCATTGTGTAATGTGCTATTAGCATTAGTAAAAATGTACGTACCAAAACTGAAGCGTTTGTAAAAAATCCAGGACAATCTACAACGGTGTTTGTGTTTTTTTGTTTCATTGCATTGAATGTCGAATCAGCAATTACTTTAATTTTTTTCAAAGCTAGAATATTTACAATAAATTATTTTGCGTTTATAAATACAATTATCTGTGAATAGTATTAAAATATTATTACCGTCAAGAGCAAATACATCGATTTCGGGACCATTGTCAAGAGGCATAAGAGATCTAGATTTCAATTCTCTTATGGTTTCATTTTTTTCCTCAATATCCATTTTCAATCTGTCATTTTTCATTACTAACTGTTGGATTGGTTTCTCTTTCTCAGCCAAAAGCTCGCTCAACTGGATTTTAGCTTTCTGGAGACTCTTGATTTCATATTTTTGTTGACTAATTATGATCTGTTGATTTTCACTGGTGTCAAATCTATGTGCAGCTACGTAGGAAGCTTTGAGAACGTCTTCTTGGGTAATGAAACCATCAAGATTAAAATTCGAAAGTATGTACGAAAAAATATTCTGTTGATAATAATTATATATTAATTAATAAACAAAAGTCAAAACTATTCATTATTTAACCATTGTAGGCAATTTTATTCCGATGTTGGTACCCATATAGGCGGCCATGTGGGTGACCATGTGGGAACCCATATGGCGCCCCAAATGGGTAACCCACATGGCTTTTTCCGTAAGGGTATACTTATTTTAGAAAACTTTTTCGGTGGTTATTCGGGAAATTCTTCAAAAAGGCATTTGTAAATCGCACTTAAACGTTGAATATCTTTTCTTTTATTTGAATGTCCCGCAGTAGAAACTATATATAACATTTCTGAAAATTTGCGCTTTGTATAATTTGGCCCTTTATCTAAAATCGCAAAATTTTTAAAATCGAACTTATTTCTAATTTTTATATATGTCTTCTTCAATAAAGCTTGAAAAGGTCGGCAAATCCTAGCCGACGAAACGTCGCAAAATAAGAATTTTTGCTTGTTTTTCTTCCACGTGAAAAATTTTGCCCTCATCAGATAGACAAGTCGTTTAGATTTTTCAATCGACTTTATCAACATATAGGGGCAAACTTTTGTTTTACCTCCATGGCTGTGTACAGCTTCTACAGATATTTTCGTAAAATGTGTAGTATAGAACAAATTGTCATGAATGCAAATGTATGAGGAATGGCTCCCTACTGAAAAACATCATGTGATGTCTCACATGATCTATCAGATGATTTGTCACGAGACGTTTTTACATGATTA
>JAWWMK010000032.1:13069843-13086019 GCA_035047105.1 Galeopsomyia nigrocyanea | reverse complement strand
CTTCTGCGGAGAGTCTTCTACGGAGAAGTTTTTCTGTTTTTGTTGGAGAGGCTTCAGGCACAGTCCAGGTTCGATTTACTCGTTGCTGAAAGAATTTTTTCTTCTGAAAAAATTTTTGCAGTGACGGGGACTTGATGGTCCGCTGGCACGACGTTGTTTCGTAGGCAAGAACCTGCATAAAGAGAATTCCTCGATGTGTATAATAGGTGTGTATCCATTCACATGCATACACTCTAAAAGGCAATTTGCCAAAAGTTGATTCATAAGCTGACAATTTCGAGCATTTGTAAGTTTGAAATTCTTAAATTTAATCATTTGGGTGTTTGAACACTGAAATCTTCATTTTTGCAGTCCGAGTTCGTAAATACTTATACATACTCTCCGCACGCGCACCAAGAAATGTGACCAGCCAGCGTTCGTGCTCTCTTTTTATAGTCAGCGCAATATTTAATTAAACTAGTAGTTCGTATTAGTAGTACTAATTCGTGAAAAAAAATTATGATGTGACATTTTAAATAAATAAATTACCATAAAAAATTAATGCTATTTATTTGCAATAAAAATTCGAATTGGGCCGGGCCGGCCTATAAATTATAATTGTATGTAAAAAATTTCAAATATGAAACGTACAATTTACATATAAATAATTGATTATTACACTGTAAGGGAGGAAAAAGAGAAATAAAGATAGATTCAATACAAAGAACTTCATTTATTTATTTATTTATTCATTAAAATTCAGAATTGACTCATATGTAAATTTGAATCTCATGTAAACTGTCTTGTAAAAATATTCTGCCACTGTTCATCAATTATATCCGAATCAATATATAATCTAAAAAAGATTCAGTGCGTTGAGTAATATATAAACAACGCTTCTTAATGATAAACAAAAAATGATAATAAATACCGGTTCTGGCTACACAATAAAAATGGATAAGGAACGAAGGAGAGAGTCGATTACGTGGAGAAAGAAATCAAAGAAGTTTGGCTATATCGGTTAGAGATAGGATAGGCGGGTGGAGCATCTGTACAACGAGGATCAGGAAGACTTCCATGGCCGATATGCGCTACAATAGAGCAAGATAGTACACGAGGAGAGACTCCACCCGGATGCGAACGAAGAACCTAAAGTTAATCTTATACTTGTACTCAAACGATAGAATGAAATGAGAATGGGGGTATGGTATGTATGTCGATACTGAGATAGTGAGTGCGAGCCAAGGCATGACTCAGCCCGAACAAGGAGGAACGGCGGCGGCAGCGGCGACGGCTCGGGATCAGGTGTTTAGAAAAATATAGTGCGAGGAGGAGACGGGCGAGTTGCGCTCTCGCTTGCCGGCCGCCTTGGCCTTGCCCTTGGACTTGGCCTCGCGCTTGCGGCCGCTCGAGGAGGACGAGGAGGAGCTGGCGGTGGCAGCGTTGGAGCTGGCCAGCGCGTCCGTGGCAGCGTTGGAGTCGCGGTCCCACCTGACCATCTCGGCGGCCTCGTCGTAGGCAATCGGGTCGAGGTCGGACCCGTGTAAGGAGGCGGCGGCGGCGGCGGCCCCCGTTTCGGCGGGGAGCCCCTGGGAGGCGGCTGCAACGGCCAACTCCTCCAGGTTGGCGCGCACCTCCTTGCGCTGCTCGTCCGAGTGCTGGGGGCAGCGCATCGAGCGCGTGCAGATCTTCTTGGTGTGCTCGGACATGACCCCGCAGACCTGCTGCAGCAGCGTGCGCTTCTCCTCGAGGCTCATGCCCTCGTAGTTGGACGGCGAGTTCTCGTTGCTCGTGTAGACGAGCTCGCCGCCGTCGCTGCCGCTGTTCTTGTTGGGCCCGCCGAGCGAGCTGCTGGACGACGAGCCGCTGCTGTTGTTGCTGCTCGCGGGTCCGGCGAGCAGCGCCCCGGTCAGCAGACTGCCGGCGCCGGCCGCCGACTGCTGCTGCTTCGGCTGCTTGAGCTTCTTCAGGCCGTTGCGCTCCTTGCGCCGCTTGCGCTTGTCGTTGTTCACGCTCCAGTCGACGTCGTCGTCGTCGTCGCTGATCACCCCGCTGAAGGTCGTCAGGTCCTTGCTGTTGTTGGCGATGCGCCGCGAGGCGATGCGCGAGCTGTTGCGACCCATGCCCATGCACTTCTCCAGGTGGGTGGCGAACCGGCTCGCCGCCACGCCTCGCTCGCAGTTCGGGCAGTTGCACTCCTGCGACTTCTTGATCGGGTGCTGGCCGAACACGTCCAAGCCCGGCGAGTCTAAGTCCAAAACAAATCACCATCATCATCATCATCATCGCACACGCGTCGTATCATTGTTATCTCGTCAACCAATCAAACATTCATTTTCTATTGCTCTGATTGTGCTCTACTACATGGCAGTTTTGACCAAATTATATGTGGAGTCTACTGAGATCAATAAAAAATTTCGATTTACTAGATTGATCTTTTGATAAAATATTTTAGGCACTTTTGTTCAAAGCTCTGTCAAGTTTAGAGTGATAACCATTATTTTTCTTGCAATTTACCCTTCACTGACCCACTTGAGAAAACACTGAGCTGTGAAAATTATGGTTCAATAGATGGTGTAAATTGAAATAGCAATTGCAAAATTGTATGCGAAATAATCTAAACTTTTGATAAATGCAATATCTCCCAGAATACAACTAATGTTAGTACAAAGTAATGATTGATATGTCACTCCATGTGCAAGGGAAATCTTAGGAATGTTAACTTTTATTGATAATGAAGCACATAAAAAAGATAGATAAAGTTTAAGTCACAGAAGATGAACTCTGAAAGCTTCAAAGTGATGAAAACAGACTGAGATCTTCAGAGCAGATAGCAAAAGCAGTACACACGCATACGTGACACACAGAATCCTCATTAATCTTGTTAAATGTCAGCCATCCTTACCTACAATGGCATAAGACTCATCGTCTGGTATGCCCTCTTCGACATCAGAATTGCCAGTCTTGACCACACGATGCACATCAAAGACAAAGCCCATGAGCACTTCGTCCAGCAGGTCATCGTAGATCTCCTTGGTGGCAGCCTCCACATTTTCAGGCTTGTTCATGAACTCAAGGAAGCCACAGTTGAGCTCCCTGATCCTGTCATCTGTCACTGACATTTTGGAGCTGCTGCCTGCTCTTGGTGCTTGAGCTTATAGCAGGATGCTGCTGATGGCGGTGCTGCTGCTGCTGGCCGCGGGTCTCGAGGCCGACAGCAGCTCGAGGGTGGCGAGTGGCTGCTGCCGCCGGCACCGCTGCTCGCGTTCTGCTGGCACCTCCTCGTCTTGCACTTCAAGCACGGACATTCGCGAGCCGTTGATATTTCTCGCCACTCGCTCTCGGGCCTCACGAATACGAGCCCGAGTCAGAGACCGACAGGGACCAGTAAAAGAAAGAGAGAGAGAGAGAGAGAGAGAGAGAGAGAGAGAGAGAGAGATATGGGGAGGGAAGTGAATAAGAGGCGACCACGACACCGGAACGATGTTTGCCCTTTCTTTTTAACCAACAAACATTGATTGCAGGCAATTATCTGTCTCTGTCAGCTGTCTGGAGGTATGCACATCTGGTTTTTAAACGTGTGTAGGTGTCTCACTTTGGCAATTAAGCTTGCGCTCCGATAATGCACCTTGAAACACTCATTTTAAACAAACACCACTTTTTCCAAACGTTCATCTCGTTTTATCGTCTGAACTTGCGAGGTAAATGCTATTTTCATTATTTCTCCCACGCACAATTATTTTAAAAATTCAACAGTCATCTTATACTGAACTAATAAGTATTTATACTGTACGCAATTTTCATAAAATGCCAACAAATTTTAGTACAGTTAGATGCATCTGATGTACATATGTACAGTGTATACTATAACTATTCGTGATTGTTATGAAAGTTACGGCAACGCGAGAGTCGAATTATACTTAGCTAGGTAGTTCACCGGATAAATATTTTTCGTGTAAAATATCTTTTGAAACTAATGATTGTTACTTTTAGTAATTGTCAACTATTAATACATGGTATAGTGATGAACTTTCATTGTTACATAAGTAATAACATCTGTAAATACAATTTTAGTAAGTATAATATTTTTGTGATTTGAATTTATCGGATATACTTATAGAGTATAACTATGTTTCATTTACAGAGAAACTACGTTGTGTTGATTAGACAAAATACGTACGTGTACGATGAAAAAATAATTGTTTGTTAACGATTTTGAAATCAAACAATCAACAAAAAAAGACAAAACGAAAGTTCGCGCTTCGATACGACGTCAATCGATTACTCGAAGAGGAAAGCTATAAGGTTAGGGATAGCGTCATCTGCAGCAACTTCATGTCTTTCAATTTTTAATGCTCTTTTGCACTCTTTTGAAACTTGACAGCCGAAAGATGGTGAGACTTCTTATTTTTCCGTAGAAAAATCCATAAAATTCAAGTGCATCCTGCATAATGGAACCCTTTTTATCGTTCAAATTTGTTAAAAGCAATATCAAAATGGATTTATCGTTTATATTTCATGCTTACGGCCGTAAATTTCTAAGTAATAAACCATCATTGTTTCGTCCAAAGTGAGGTTAAGCGGCAGTGTTGATGTCTTGTTTGTGCTAAGAAATAAATGAAATTAAACAAAATTGTTTATTTACATTGTTAGTGTTCATAAACAGTTATTAAAATACAGTCTATTACATCTTTTAATGAACACGAATTGACAATAGCAATCGTCATGATAGTGTATAGTCTAATATAAGATCTTTATTCATGAAATGTATGTAATCTTTTGTTTTAATTTTCAGTCGCTCGTCATACCAGAGAAGTTTCAACACATTCTTCGTGTCATGGGCACGAACATTGATGGTAACAGAAAAGTCATGTTTGCCATGACTGCCATCAAGGGTGTTGGACGGCGATATGCCAACATTGTCTTGAAGAAGGCTGACATTGACCTGGACAAACGTGCTGGTGAATGCTCTGAAGAAGAGGTAAGATTTGTAATCTGTTTGAATGCCCCACAATCGATTTTTATTCATTACTAAATAATAGACTATGATTCTTTAAACTTCAGGTCGAGAAAATTGTTACCATCATGGCTAACCCCAGGCAATACAAAATCCCTGACTGGTTCCTCAACAGGCAGAAGGATATTGTTGATGGCAAATACTCACAGGTAACTTTTCGAACGCTTTTATTCTTGCATAAAGAAAGAAATAATATAAATGTCAGTCAGTTCTCCAACTTACCTATTCTTACTTTGTTTTCTTCCTATTGATGGGAATTAAAATCATCAATTAATAGCACAATAACACGGATGGTTATATCTAAATATATAATTAGGCTGGTAGCTTGTGCTAGAGGAACTGCATTTTTTAAAACCTTTGAAATTCTTTTGATTCAAAGGTTAAATCATTTAAAAAATGCAACATTTTCATTTATTATTTAACTTTTTGTGGAACTCATAAAAATATTCTATAATCAGTAAATATTGAAGCAACAAAACAACTAAGTTTGAAAATATACTATTTGTATAAACTATTCTTCAAAACTATACACTACTCATACTTATATATAAAAAATTTAGTGATACGTTAATTGTTTGCCAGTTGAAATGTTTTGTATTTTGTTGCCTCTGATGGTTGTGGATTTGTTCAAAATACATGTGCTTTTTTTTCTTTACTAAGTATTTAACGTATTAAAATTCAAAAGTATCAATATTAAAATGATTATTTTCCATTTTTGAGACTTGAATTCGTGAATATAACGCTTTAAAGATGAAAAAAAAATCCGTTACTACACATTTATCTAAACTCTAATTTTGTATTCCAGCTTACAAGTTCCAATTTGGACTCGAAGCTTCGTGAAGATTTGGAGCGCATGAAGAAGATTCGCGCACACAGAGGTCTTCGACACTACTGGGGCCTCCGTGTCCGTGGTCAACACACCAAGACAACAGGAAGACGTGGTCGTACTGTTGGTGTGTCCAAGAAGAAGTAATTTAATATTGTATTAAGAAAAATAAAAAAAATTTTTAATCATATTCGTTTTATTTTTATTTTTGCGAGCAACTCTATTATATTGACAAATTTACATTGCTAAGTTCTGGTCATTGAACAAATGTTAAACTCTACAAATTTAAAAACATTTAAACTTGTACATTCGTGAAACACAACAGGCAGTATTAATATATTGATGTTTGGTTTTAATACTATAAGTATGTATCTTACTCTTAATTATAGCTTTATGAATAATATAATAATACTGTACAGTGGATTGTAGCGCGGAATGACTAAAACTTGAAACTTCAAAAATATTTTTATCTTATAGTAAGTTATTGATATTAATAATTGAATTTGGTTGGAGTTATTCTTTTTTTTTTGAAACTACGAAAGTTTCTCTGCTTATTGATTGCTAATTAGTACATACATTGCGGTATAAGCATTCAATCACATTTTACTTAAAACCCAAGCATTTCTAAGTAAACTTTGGGGATTCTTCCACTTTGATTACCACGGAAACCCATTAAAAAATCTTCATCTCCAGGAATTTCATTTACTCCTATGACCTAAAAAAAAATATTTTTGGAGAAATCGTTCGTTTAAAGTTAAAAAAGTGGAAAAGGAAAACAAAACAAAAACTATAGTAACGTAATGAACTAATACATTTATTTAAAAGCATATATTGATTAAAAAATTTCCCTGTTATTTACAAAAAATATACTTGCATAAATAATAATTATTCACATACTAGCATAGAAATACTTTTTTAAAAACAATACAACGCAGCTTGTAGTAATAAATGATTAGCAACTATAGACATCAGAATTTACACTTGAACTATTGAACATTTATCAAAAATTTACAGACTAAATTTCAACTAGAGAGGAGAACTGGGTAAATATATTCAGTTTTTCATTAAAAATATTTTTGGAAGAAGGTTTCTATTGAGCAATGCTATATCTACAGTCAATAAATGGACGGATTTTTCTCAAGTTTTCTCTTCCTCAATTACTTACATTACATCACTCTTCGGGCAATAATTTTCCATAAAAAAATTGAAGCGAACGATAGTAGAGATAGAAATCTAACTGACGATTTTCAAAATTCAAATTTTCGTAATGCACACACTCTCATATTCGTAAGACTTGTTTCAATATATTTTAGCCTTTGATCGTTTGATCCGAAGCAAAGTTCTTACACATAATAGTTGCCTTTTTTTACTAAGATTTTATTAATAATCAACACAAAATTCCACTCAGTGCTACATAATTCGTAGCGACAAATCGATTACTTGCTATCAAACGTTCGACAAGCTTTTTAATTCGCGGTAAAATCTGAGTGCCATAAAAACTAGGAATAAGATCGTTAACTTTATTTCCAAGGGAAAATACATATGATGTAAACAACATTGAAGATTTGTAATTTTTCTTTGCGATAGCATTACTCCGCTCTCCTCTGCCTCTACTACTTAATTAAAGTTTCTAATTCATGCAGTAGCATACATTGTTTAATTCCATATGTCGAAATTTGAAACGACTGAATTAATAACTCATATACGCATTTTTTTTGTAACACAAGCATACATATATTTATCAGAAGTACATACATGTCATAACTATATTATGCTATACATTTCTAAATAAACTTAAATAACAATGATAGACACGACTATATAAAATAAAATTTTTAAACGTGTAAAAATCATGATCTCATGCAATATTATCGTACTAAAACTTATATTAACATTTCACTACTCATTACATTGGATTTAATATTAAAAAATTGAACCACAATGGTAAAAAAAAATTTTTAAGTAGTAAACTTTGAATATGTAAAATATACAAAAATTGAGAGTTTAATTATCCTCACGAAATATAAAATAAATGCTAAATTGTATGTGCTTCATCCATGTTGATGTAACAAAAGTTATCAACATTAAACTCCAACAAAAAGTTCAACTCAACACTGATGTCATGCTTTTTCTCCAATTCGTTTTTCAGTTCAAATAACAAATTTGTTTACCTCGTCTTGCGATACACTGAGTTCTTCGTTATCTCTTGCTTCGTAATCGCAAATTACTCTCGCTCGTTCTTGGCCATTTTCCACGGGCTCGGTGGCATTCGGCAAGGTAGTGGTCGGATGGAATGAACCCCCAGACAAACTGGGAGGGATAAATTTTTAATGGGGTCAATTCAGGAAGTGCAATATTTGACGATAGCATTCGTGCGTTGATAAATTGAAAAAAGAAAATTTTATCTCTTGTAATTTTTTTATCCGAATTAATTAACAGGAGAAAGCATATTACGTTTATTTTTAAGAATGAACGGTTCAAATTAACTCAGTATGTTAAATTTAAGGCTTTTTTCATCATATGTAACAAATTTTAAAGATGTTCAATACAACTTTGTAAAGGTGCTAAATATACGAACTTATATTAAATTACATTTACTCTGTTTAATATTTCATAGAAGAATCTTTCATTTTTTCATCAAACTATCCTGTACTTGCGAAATGTATGATCAATAATTACATTGGCAAAAATAATTATTACTAAATAAATTTCTAAAATTATGACACACATATGAACAACAAAAGTAAAAATTAGTGACAAGCTTTACATACACACAATGAGAATGTTTGACAAACTTAAACCATATATGAGCATTGAAGGAACAAACACTTAAACACATTTAACAGAGCCGCGTGAATGAATTACTATGAGAAGTGAGAAATCATGCATTGCAAATGTGAAGTCGAAGGATTGCACATTGTTAGTTCATAGAATATGTAATGATTAGGATGAGTAGTAGAAGATATTTATAAAAATTGTAGTACCTTAAAATTACATACATCAAGTGTAAGAAAGGAAAATGTTAAGTGCAGTTTAGGAAAATTTGTCAGTATTAGAGTCAGTATTTATTAATTCGAAATAATTTATTTCTTCAATTATTGTATAATATTTTTACACTTGTTAATGGAATTTTCATAAGTATTTGCTAGTGTCGTAAAACTATAAATACAATAATTCTAATTCGTTAGGAACGTGAATGCCTAATTTTTAAATTGACTAGTAGCATTACACCATAGTTGATAATTGCACATAGAATATAAATAATACTTATATCCAATTAAAATTGTTAAAGTTTTGGACAACAAATAAATAAATAAATAAATATCATCTACGCGGTTATTTAAATTACGATGTATTTTTAAATTACTGTCATGGAAAAAATGTTTCACGTGACACCGATATTTCGATAAATCACCGCACTGAAAAAAAAATCAAAAAATTTTCTTAAGATAATTATTTAAATCCAAGTATAATAACTTTTTGATTATGTTGATATGCAGATTTATCCGAAGTTAATTAAAAGACCAAGTTAAGTACACACGTGCTGGATAAAACTAAAAATGAAGAATAATTGTTCAGATAAGGTAAAGTGTTGTGGAGATAATATAGAGTTGGAACGGATTAGGTATATCAATTGGAAAGCAATGATTAGATTTTAGAAACATCCGTGTCAAATGTAGCAGTGACATAGGTAGATCCTGCAAGATGGCTAGGCGAATTTTGGGATTGTGTGGGCGGGGGATTTAGCTCGATCACTTCCTCGCTGTTGACTCGCAGCAGAGGACTTGGCTGTCGCGCCCTGCAACCCCAAGCATGCCAGCAAAGATAGAGTATTAGGTACAAAAAAGAGTTGTCGTTCAGCGTACTAAATGTGAGTTTTATTATTGATAGTTCATTAGGGAGAGTTTGTTATTAGTAAAGCTTCAAGAGTGTTCACCATCATTCAAGCTCCGATAGTAAATTTATGTGCAATTCCTTCATTAATATTAATTGCATTCATGCTAAAATCCTAAAAATTTCTGAATTGAATAATTATAGTGAAAACATTAATGAAAATATTACAAATTAATTAGTATTTCGCTTATAACTTTAAACTGATTCAGCTCAAAGAACTAATAATTAAAAATTTAATAAATTATGCACAAGAGTGCCAAAATAACTAATACTGTTTACTATTTCTTGTTGTGCATGCATCAACATTTCATTTTAATTTAGAGTGTAAATATAAATAAATTTATCTACATTCTTGATAATAAATAATTCTTAATACATCTACTCAAATTTAAAGAATGGAATCTTATTAAAATAAAAAGACTTTAAAAAAATCACTTTCAGAAATTTTTCAGTCATGCTGTAAAAAGAAACCGAGTTTCCTATGTTAGTAATTGAAACATCAATGCAAGCATAATATTTCCACGAATGAGTAATGATTCAAGCATCATCTAAATACCCAACGGCGTACACTACGCCACTTACAGCCACTAATACACATTACTCACTCGAATCACTCAAGAGTAGGAAAGCTGTATTAAAAAAATTTCGCAAGTAAAACAAGTAAGGTGCAGGACAATTTTATGAATTAAACTTAATACTAATATATTAGTGATTTCTCAAAAAAATTTACCCTGCGAGTTCTCGTTGTAATTCTTGCATTGCTGCGTGACACTGGGCATAATGGCGGGTTTGCGCTTCGACAAATTCATGTAGGCAGCGAAGATGGCCAGCTTGTGAACTCGAAACACCTTCTAATAGAAGCTTTGTGATTTCTGCTTGTCGATCAAATTCTGACTGTGCTACCCTGAGCTCTCTCTCGGCCTAAAGTTAGATAAACATTATTTTACTTTTTTTGTAATAAATTTAAGTATTTACAACATTAAGTTTAAATAAAATAACGCAAGAATATTTTATCAGCAAATATACTGAATAACTACCTAGCAAAATAAAAGTACTCTAAGAATACAAGTATAGAATATGCAATAGTTAACAGATACTAGGTATATATATAGTATGTAATATTAAAAATTATATATTTGATTTATGATACAAAAATAAAAACAGAATAATCAAAAATAAATTGAAACTAAAATTGTAAAATGTATAGTACAAACTAATCTCTACATGCCTTGATCATTCACTGAACTCATAATAATACAAAATAATATCATAGGATCAGTTTCATTAATACCTGATCAAGCAATACTTCTGGAGAAATTCCACTTTCCTATTTAACGCAGCAGTGTTTATAAATTTCATTTTAATTTAGCAAAGAGAAATTAAATTTATTATAATTATATTGAAATCAATTTTAAAATAAACTCACATTTTGCTGACCCAGCATACTCCTTGCTTTCCTGACACGCCTTTTACATGCATCCAAATCCAGTCTGAAGACAAAGTTGGAATAATGTATTGTTTCAAATTTTCTCAATTACCTAACTAACATTCAGTTAGCATACCTTTTGGTTTCCAAAATAGCCATTTCTTTACTAATGGTCTTCATTTCACCATCCAAAAACTTCCTCAATGGTTGAATATAGCAATTAGCTGACATCCCAATGAAATCTCTTTCAATTTGTCCCAGCTTTTGTTGGCAGTTACCAACTTTTATCAATGCACTTCCTATATAAAAAAAATTATAATTAAAATATTGATTTATGTGAATACAAATAAAATCAGAAATACTATCTTACCATAAGCAGTTCCAGGTCCAAAATCATTCCCAGCTTCAATCATATCTATACCAACGTATTCTGAGTTGCTGAGCCTACAAGGTTTCTTCTTGTCAATTTTTTCATAGAAAAAATCTTCAATTCTATTGCCTGTATGTAAAAAATCCATATTATTTGTGGATCAATAAATCAATATATTGTATATAATGATACAATCAAATTAGCAAGTTATAAATTATTTTTAAGCATTATGACATTAACAGCATTATGACTTGATATTGATGTGATAAGTATTAACTAATCAATAATCTACATAGATATAGAAATTTGATTTTGAGTGAGGGAAATAATTATTTTGCTTTACCTGGATTTGGTGTTAACATTGCTTCCATGTTCCTAAGTATCTTTTCTGTCCAGGTTTTGGTAGCATTTGCTCGTTCAGCTAAATGTTCAAAGTGAGCATCAAGCTCAGTTTTCTCAGATGTGCCCAGGTTCTCCTCCGCAAGCTAATCAAATAAGAATGAATAATTAAATTAAGAAAATAAAAACTATCTCTTAATATTATAAAAAAATCACAGTATGAAGGGCTGAATGAATAATATCTTTACAATTGAGAGAAGACATTGAAATATCAGAGCCAAAATGACAGTGCTTGATGACACCCACACTGACAAAACAAAGTTTAGGAAAGGGCAAAAAGAATTTGGGGATGAAAAATTCTTTTATTTTACCTGAACCACCCTACTGAGAGCTGCGCCAGCATCTTTTACTAATTTTTTAACGTTGAAATCCATTTTATACAAATTCCAATCGCAATTTTTCACGCACACCTATATTTCTCACAAACCTTCGCCCCGAGCTCTCTTTCTCCCTCTCTCTTCTCTCCCACTATCGATCACTGATTCGCCGTCGTACCGTTGAGGCAGCACGTGACTTGCCCGCGATGTTCAATTTTATTAGCTATACTCTGTAACCCTTATATTCAAAATAGATCGTTTGCGATTTGTTCTCAGATATTTTTCAAATGACAGGTATTACAAAACACAGAAACAATGTCAATTTAAAAGATTTATTGAGTGTCTTAAAAGTTGCTTGAAGTGTAAGCGTGTAAAAGTTCGAGTAACTAGCATGAGTTCATCAAGATCTTCCACATCAATTACATATTCAAGTACAGTATATAAAATACGTTATAATGTACACCTCTATGATAACATAATGCAGCTCTAAAAATAATAAATTAACTTATTTCGATTAAACAATTGTTAGATATGAAAAAAAAAAAATTATTCGTTTTATATATCACAATAGATATGATTGTCAATGACTTAAAATATCGTGAGGTTTAATTAAGAGAGAATGAGAAAATACAAAAATATCATCCTTAGGGAAAAAAAGCTTTAACAACAAATTTTTTAACATCAGTTCTATAAACCACGTGATTTGCAATAGCAGGATTTGATTTTTGGATCGCTTTACAAATAAATTCATCAGTTGAAAACAAAAATGGCAAATTGATTTGAGAAGACTCAATAATTATTTCGAGATTCTGTTAACCACAAACAGCAATGACCATTTTTAAATTTTTTAAATCATTGAAATTTAAAAAGTCGAAAATATTTTCAATAATAGCCTGTGGCAAAGCAAAATTAGTAAGACAATTGAAAGAAAAAACAGCCCTTTCTAATAAATCATTTCTTTTTTGAGCTCTATCAAAGTGTTCTCTTATTGTATCACAGTACAAAGGAAATTCGTTAGCATAATTAATTATTGTGAAAGCTTGAATAAGATCTTCATTACGAGCTAATGCAGCTAATGAATTATCATTTTTGCTCAATATATCATAAAAAGATATGTGATCATACAGTTTTTTTTCTTTCATATTTGAAATCTCATTCAAACATTCTATCTGTAAATTTTTAGAAAAATCGTTACTCTGCATAATATTATAATTTTCTGTGCATATTTTTTGTTTTGCACTTGCTAAAAATACTATATGTTTAACAAAAGTAGTTATAGCATCATTTGCTTCATTTTCTTCATATAAATCACATTCACATTCACTGTAAAGGTCATATTGATTCTGAAATGCTATACTACAGACGCAGGAGTGGTTGTATAAGTAATAAAGAGGGGGTCTTTTGAAATCATCTAGAACATTGACATCAGCACGATACTTAAACAAAAGTTTAATTAAATTTTTTTGATTAGAAGATTTCACAGCAGCTGCAATATGCAAAGGTGTTCTACCATATCCATCTTTAAAATTAACATCTGCATGACACTCTAAAAACATAGTACAAATGTCTTCATCTTTTTTACCAACAGCAATATGTAGGGGTGATGTTAAAATTTGCTTTTTGAATTCTTTTCTATAGGAATCAGTTTCTTCATAAGAAATATTTTTAAGAATTTGATTAAAAGAGTCATCAGTAATATTTAGTTGAGCTCCTTCATTTAATAGAAATTCAATAAACTCATAGTCTGTGTTCCATGTAGCTATATGTATTGGGGTTGTTCCAAATTCATCACTGACACAAACATCATTTCTGTAATCTAATAGCTTTTGGAACAACTCAAAATTACCATTTTTAGCTGAAACTAAAAGAGAAAGCGTAAAGTTATTAATTACTGCTCCATTTTGAACAAGTAAATCCAATAAGTCGTTGTTATCTAATTGTATTGCATAATCTATTGCTGATTTCCCATATGCATTTAGAATGTTCAAATCAAATCCATGTGTTATCAATAGTTTTATCATTTCAATGTTTTCAGTCCTAACAGCATTCTGGATAAAAGAACTTTCTTTTTGATTTTTTATATTAGCAACAACGTTAGCACCTTGTGTCAATAAATGCTCAAGAATTCTCAATTCATCTTGTGAAATCAAATAATTTAATAAGTCAGCATCAATAACATTTTCATCTGCTATTAGGAAACCATAATCTATTAATATATGTATTATTTGTACATAATTTTGATTAATATTTTTAGTTGCATAAATTAATGCAGACTTGTTGCCAATATTATGAATACTTGGTTTATGATATAAAATTTCTTCAATAATATTGATGTCACAGTTTTTAACAGCAATACATAAAGGAGTTTCATTATTGTCATCAATTTCATCGACTTTAGCACCATGAGCAAGAAGTATTTTCACTATTGCTTCACTAAACTCAGCAGCAATATGCAATGGAGTTTGATTTTTATTATTTGCTATATTAACATTGGCATTATATTCTAATAATAGTTCAATGCTCATTTCCTCTCCCATCTCAACGGCCATGAAAAGTAATGTTTCACCTTCATCGGTTTGAGCATCTATGTCAGCATTTTTTAAAACTAAAACTTCTACTAATTCGCACCAGTTATTTTCTAATGCAATATGCAAAATATTTTTGCCATCTTTTGTTTTTGCACAAAAATCAGCAGCATATTCAGAAAGAAGCATAACAATATCTTCATCTTTGTTTTGAACAGCAACATGAAGAGGTGTAAACCCATTGTGATGCATTATTGCATGAACATCTGCATTATGACTTATAAGTGACTTAATTATGCTGTGCTCTTTCATTTCAACAGCCAGATGTAATGGATTATAATTTTGGTAATTCACAGGCCCATTAAAATTATTATTTAATATTTCATCAGTCTGTGGAATTCCTACAGTTGCATTGATATCTGCTCCATTTTCCAAAAGAAATTTTAGTAAATCATCATCTTTCTTGAAAATAGCTATGTGCAATGCAGTAAATCCTTCATAACCAGGCTTTATTGTACGGGCATCAATATTAACTTTATAACTCAAAAGTAACTTAATAGTTTCTATACATGCATTTTCAACCGCGATATGCAATGGTGTAGTTAAATAATTATCTGAAATATCAGCTGTTGTATCATTCAATAATAAACCAGTAATTTTTAAGTTTCGCTTTCGACAGCTGAGGTGCAAAGCAGTTTCACCGTTAATATTTTTTGCTGCAATGCAAGCCCCTTTCTTCAACAAAGTATCAACCAAAAAATCATTGTCACATAGAGTAGCTAAATGAAGAGGGGTATCAGATTTATCATCATCCGAAACATGATTAATCTTACAATCTTTTGTAAGAAGCCATGATGCTATATCAACCTGCCTGTGATTTATAGCAGCACATAGTAATGCATATCCACCTAACCATACTTTCGAAAAATCTAAACTAACGTTATTTATAATGTTCTGCACAGCTTGCAAATTATTTTGTTTGATTGCAGTAAAAACTGCGTCTTCTGCTTTTTCATTGTTTCTGGATTTCTTAAATCGCTTAAATCGCTTACTCATTTCTCCATGCATGAATCAAATCTGAAATTTAATATATTTATTTAATATAATTATTTATCTATTATATTTATAGCTTCTTACTCAAGAGTTCGGATATTTTTATAAAATTTAAGAATACATGCGCGCATACTATGTACTCAATTAATCTAAAATGAATACTAAAAATGAGTACACATTTTGTTTTTATATATAAATTAAAGTAATTACTGCATGGTTCTGCTAACTGCATCAAACTACATCATGACTAACATGTGCTTCTGTTTACCTCGCGGCGAAAACAATAAATACCAGTGTGACGAACCGACGTCGCGTATCGTCGCGTATGAATAAAATACGAGTAGATTACGTATGAAAGTAGAGTACATTA
>JAWWMK010000032.1:13049683-13069743 GCA_035047105.1 Galeopsomyia nigrocyanea | reverse complement strand
AAAATAAACCATTGATTTGTCTAACTTCTACAATACTTGCATTAATATAGTGTATCCCTCTCAATTTTTTTGAATGCCAGCAAAATCGGTCATGAGCTTGCGGGTTCTCTCCATTTTTCATCGCTCAACAAAGCAATGTAAGTTTTCATCGTTTTCTTCCACTTATATTCTCTCCTTACCTTCTGTTTGTTACTTACCTTCTGCCCCCCCCCCTTTTAGAGAACAGTGGTCAGACCGCACAAAACTTCATCTAAAAAAGAAAAGGTAATTATTGGTCCCTTTATCAAAAAGGGACATGGAAGACCAAGTAAAAGGTTGAAGGATATTATAAGATTATCTCAAGAAGAAAAACTAGCAACAATAAAATCCACAGCAACATCTCAATTAGTTTCAACAACAGAAATTGCCAGCTCCCAAGGGCTCCCGATGAAAAAATACTTACTTCAAAAGTCCATGTCCGATTCAACTGCTCTAGATTCTACAAGTACTGCAAAATTACGGCCCAGCATTTTATCATCAGAATCTCCAAGCATTTTGCCCAATACTTCTCCAGGATCTTTACCCAAGATTGTGATTAAAACACCTCAATAATTGAATGAGGATTTTCAAATAGAAGAAAACAAAATTGTACATTCAGAGGAGCTTAACAAGAAAAAGGATGAGTCAGAAAGAAAGAACAGCCCAGATGAAAATGTGATTCCAGAGGCAAAAAAGAATATGCCACAGTGGTCGAGCAGTATCAACTTCAAACCTTCG
Source organism: Galeopsomyia nigrocyanea (assembly GCA_035047105.1). Lineage (NCBI taxonomy): Eukaryota > Metazoa > Arthropoda > Insecta > Hymenoptera > Eulophidae > Galeopsomyia > Galeopsomyia nigrocyanea. The sequence continues at coordinate 13,068,987 of JAWWMK010000032.1, read as the reverse complement.
CCACTTCATCTGAGCCTGTGGATCTAACTGTGTGCTCCAATACTCTACCTAACGTTCAATCTGGACCTACCCCCTTCATGACAACTTCTGCTATGGGCTCTACATCTGGATCCACCTTGGGCGCTGCCAATTTCAGCCTTTCAAATCTTGAGGGTCCCCTGGAGTGTGGACAGTTTTTCTGTCCATTAACGCAATACAGCATTAGAGAAGAGATCCCAAAACCCATCCGAGTCATGCCAGTAATCCTAAGTGCTATTACTGATAGAGACACGCTTATAAGATTGGAAGTTCTGAAAGGTAAGAGAATTATCATTTGAAGCTTTTAATAATCTCCAGTCATTATTTCTCTTTTTTTTATCTCTCTCCCCCCCCCCCCCCTCTCTTCCCCTTTTCAGGTGTTACTAACCATAATGATCCTGTCTGGGCCCTGATCAAAAGGGGAATCTGTGCTAAGGGCATTATAGTTGTAGAGAAAAGGTCAGGAGGCAAGGTGCGAAGATGTCAAAAGTGCTTCGTCAATGAACTTTACCCTAGGGCATGGATGCTGGGCAATCTCCATGGCATAAGTGACTTCGAGAAGAGACTCAGAACTACTTGTGGGGTTGTGGTGATCAAATTTTAAATTATGATACCCCTTTAGGTTGTACCTCCTGCCTAGTTATGATGGCAGTTCACTGGAGGCTCATATTTGAAAGTAAATATTGGCTAGATGTGCCCATAGTCCCTGTTCTCCTATAAGTTGATTTGGTTTTTTTTATCGGCAAATTGCTACTTTTATTAGTCTCCTTTTTTATTTAAAAAGCAAAAAGAAAGTATTTATAGAATTAAGGTTTGGGCGTGTACATTTAATCAATTTAAGTTACATCTCGAATTAAATTTAAATCTTTTACAACTATGTTATATCTTTATGCTTTAATCTTTTCAGCTGATTTTGAATAAGCTGTCCACTGTTGTGTCCTCCTAAATCATTACAATGTTGATGAGACCGATTACGACGATTTCGATGATTTATATGCGGAACTGGCGTTACATTTTGCATACAAACTATAGGCGTAATTGCTGCGTCTTTATCGTGCGAAGATGACATTTCTTCAATTGAGCCACAAAATGATGTTGAATGTGAAAAAACAGGTAAGAGACGAAAATTTAAAAAGTTTAAATGCCATACGAAAAATATGTAAATAATTATTATATAGATGTAAATTTTATAGAGGAACAAACAAATGATGGTTGAAAATGTTCTTATACCGACAGCAGGATGCAAAAGTTCAGATATATATCTCAAATAATTTCTTATAGTATTTTTATAAAAATGGAGATTAATTTGTTATACTGTACTTACTTTTCAGAACAACCTTTTCAATAATTAAACGCTACACTTTAATGTTCTTCCTGAACATTTGAATTTAATGACTTACTTTCACATTGAACAGAAGAAGAAGGAGAGAGAAAGACAACCAAAATTTCTTAAATTTTTCGTATTTTGAGAAAATATAATTATTTAATAATTGTGTGGTGTCTATTAACAAACAGACTATATATTATAAATAGTCCTGCATTTGCAGTACGTTTTTCTTAAATATAATGCTGAATATTACGTTCAATTTATTTGTGATCCATATTTTTACTGAATAAAAAGGGTATTATAACTTACCATTTTTTATGAATTTCTGTTCAACATTTTCACAAATGTTATCCCGGGGTAAAGTAAAATGAATAAATTAAGGGTTGCGATCGCGAACAGCGAAGCTTCGGCAGCACTTAACACTATATAGTAAGATCGCCATTCCAGACTGCCAAAAACAATATTCACGTATAAATTTTTGTATTCAGCTTTTAGCAGGTTTATTGTTCTGCTAAAATTATCAATGGTGACAATTTTGAAAAACGATTTTAATTGAAAAGCTCGTAAAACAGTTTCACTGTTAAAATAATTTAAATCGTAACAGTCACCAGCTGGCTAACGAACGAACAGACCTATTCTCATTTCGAGGCACATTCTGGAGTAACCTGAATTGAGCGGTTCAGTGTTTTTTTTTTAAATCGGCCCACCAGGAAGTTTTATTGAGATAGCGCTCCGAGCGCTCAGAGCGGCAAAGAGAGCGCTCGCTCTCTCCTCGCTCTCCGCTCAGAGCTCTGGAGAGCGAGCGGTGAGCGGCCTATGGTTTAACATTGGACGACGTCACGAGCGAGCGCTCGGAGCGCTCAGAGCACCAAGAGAGCGGTCGTCAAATCATGATTAAGAAAACTTTATTCTAATATTTTCAAAACATTCTTAAAATAAAAATTAAAGAAAAATATTTTATTTTCATATAATTTAATTCAACGACAATGATTAATTTTCATAACTTATCTCGAAAAACGTAAATTCCTTGCTTTTTAAGTTTTTATCTATCATCTATTAGGCTGCCATCAAGTAGATATTTTCTATTAGTGTAATAATTTTGTTAGCTGAGTCCAACATTATTTAATGTAAATAATTTTTTTAATGATGAAGTGAGTATTGTTGAATGAACAACTCAGGATATTATTAAGCAATTTATTTCATTTCTAAACATATCAGTTGCAATATTTCGACGTTATTGGCGAACGACCTCTTCTTGCTTCATAGGATCCTGAGTTGTTCATTAAACAATCCTCACTTCATCATTAATTAAATAGCAAGCTTCTCAAGAGAGCGAAGTCAAAAATAATTTATTGTTATGTATTTATACGTTATGACTGATTATTAAACATTCGAACAGAATGATATTTATCAAAATACGTTGGCTTCTGCAGAAGCTTTAAAAGCTTGATTAGCTTGAGTCTTCAAGCTCTCGAGTTTTCGGAGCTTCCAACTTTTTGGAACTTTTTTTTTTAATTTTTCAGAAATAGACATGTATAGTTTCAATGTGAGTACTCAATACTAAGTAAACAAATTTTCCACTGACAATTTGAAAGTTCTGATATTTAAGAATATTCGTTGAAAGCTTATGCAGTTCTGGAGAACTACTATGTCAGAATATAAATTCAAACCTTTTTTTATAATGATTAAATTACAATATAAATTGCTGCAACCAAGTTAATATTGATTCAATGTACGCATTCATATATATATATAAATGCTGATAATCTATATTATCACTTTAGTTCTTGAGCTTATTCTTTTCAGTTTGATTGAATGGGCTTTTGTTTGTATTCTTTTTGTTTACCTGAAAGAGAAAATTACATTATTTATTATTGAACATGATGCAATTTTGTACAGTTTTTTTTATTTCTAACTTACGTTTTTGTTTAGATTTACATTGTTGGGATTGCTGCTAGGCCGAGCTTTATTACCACACTTCTGAGTGAAATGTCCCTTTTCATGACATTTATCACAAGTCGTATTGTATGCAGGGCAATTCCTTGGTGGATGTGATATTCCGCATCTCCAGCAAACTGCTTTCGTGCCTTTATTATCAGAAGTATCCGGCTGTGTATTCTTCGATACTTCTTTCATTTTTTCCGTTTGAACTTCATATCGCTTGTAAAGCAATGCTAATTTGTTCAAGTCCAAATTTTTTTCTGCGAACAAAAGCTTTCTCATATGCTTATCTTTAATATCTAATATAACCATATCCCTAATTAAGCTTTCAGTTAACTCTCCGAAATTACAAGTTTTGGCTTTCTCTTTCAAATCGCTGATGTAAGCTTCGATCGGTTCATTATTTTTCTTGGATCTCGTGTAGAATTTATAACGCTCTTCGATTTCCCTCTTGGGTGGATCAAAAATCTCATCAAACATTTGTAACAATGCGTCGTAGTTTGCAAGATCGACATCTGGATATTCTTGCATCGCCTGAATTCCAACATTTCCAACTGTATTCAACAACAAACTGGCTTTTGCGTCGTTGCTTTTCTCTTCAAGTCCTGCGGCTTTTAAAAATATGACAAACTGTTGCTTCCACATTCTCCAAGTTTTGTCCATGGGTTGCTTATCAGGCAGCGCTTCGGGAGCTCGAGCGAAGGCTTCCATATTTTTTACGTTGAATATGACTTTAAACAACACAAGGTATACACACCGTTTTTCTGCAAATATGTAAATGTAACAGGCTGAGTATCAACAAAAAAAATGCGTTGCAGTTGTTATTATATATGTGAGCTTGGCATAAAAATAAGCATACCTGTTTATTGGAAAACGATAGTTCAGTAGAATATAGAAAAGGCACTAGTTGTAATCTATTTTTATACTGAACACACTTTTATTATCACACCTAATAAAATATCCGAAGAGTAAGCGCGGCACATACGGCTATCGTAAAAAAAATTGTTGCGCATGAGCGATAACAATGCACAACCAATACGTCTATTCAACTGGTCACGCCTGTGGATAATATTATCTTGTTGGAAGTATAATGGCCGATCGAGGATTCCCCTTTGTAAAGATTGTATTACAAAGTTTAAGACCTGTTTTCATTGATGGTGAGCTGGTGAACAAATCTAATGGTATATTTACATAAATTTATTGTTTAGCCATTGAGATTTTATTCGGACACCAATGTTATTTAATAAACTTGTTTTTTAAATAAAAAAAAATCTACGTAAAATTACTTAAAACCTGTTGAAAAATCATCTAAATTTCACGCGCCAAGTCTGGTGAACGTTGATTGGTGGATTCGTATTCTACTATTTCATTGGCGAGATCAAGATGCCGAATAAATGCCAAATTATAAAACTTAAATATATGGCCTTGTTGTCATATGGCTGCGTTCTGATTAGACTCATGGGCAGGTCCCCTTAAAATTTAAGTTGGCAATGTATAAGTTCCATATATGTACATGTACATATATGCTTAGACATTACCAGAGAGCCAACTGAAATTTTAAGGGATCTTCTAATCGGATTCTTGAATCTTGTTACTTGTATTTAAATTTATAATTTTCATTATTGTGATCAGAATCATCTACAACCTCGGCATTAAGTTATTGAATGTAATTATTCTATGAATAATTATTCAGTATTTTTGAAATGCCGTAGTTTGATAGTGTCTTATTAAATGAACATCTTTCTGCAATTATGTAAAGTATTTTTTTTTAATATGTTTACGTATACATATTGTACATACATACGTTGTTAGAAATTGTTTCCTTAACTTGTAACTATAATGTATAGTTAACAAAGCTCTATATAAATTTAACACAAAAATCTACATTTTATTTCAATTTTTAACACTTCAAAAACGATTTCATTTCCATGATCACTTTCTTCTCATTAAACTGTATCAATTACCATAATTAGGCTTCTGAAAAAACTCGAAAAAGCTCGAGCTTTTGATCGTTTAATTCAGCGTTTTTGGGACTTAGTTATAGTAAATTTACAAATAGTACACATTCAGTCCAATGTAGTATCATTAGATTAAAATGGTTCAATTTTTTTAGTAAAAATAAGCAATTTAATTTAATATGAAAATATACTATAATTCATTTCTTAGAACAATGAATGATGTGTGAAAATGTTCAAATGTATCAAACATAGAAGTTTATGATTGTATAAATACAAAATTATGTATAAAACTTATAACATTAATTTTTTTACTTTGCTGTTTCTTCGCGGTCGGCATCTGAAAGAGAAATGTCCCAATTTATTACAGATACTGCATAAGTGTTTATCAGCAGGGCATTCTTGTTGATCGTCAGTGTGTTCTTGTCCACACAATTCGCATGGGTTAAATAAATTAGTCCAGCATTGCCACGAAAAATGACCGGGATTCTTGCATTTGAAGCATTCTGCCGTACTTGCTGCACATTCGTTTGTCATGTGATTAGAACCACAGGAAACACAATCGGTGATTGAAGTCTTTGAACGTACGTCATCGTAAAAACTGGATTTAACTGACTTTTCAACTTCTTCCCATATAAAAATCAATTCTTGCAAAGATAGAGATTCATAATCAGAAATGTTAGTAAATGATGGAACTATTTTCAAAAACTTCTTAAAAATATCTCGAGAATAAAGGTCTTGCAAGATTTTTTCCTTTATAACTCTGTCTATGTCATTCTTGGCGGTTTTTTGTGCTATAATCTGAGAAACGTACTTTTGTATAAAGTCAAATTCTTCATATTAAAATGTAAAGGCTTTGCTTGATCATACATTTACGGAGCAAGCAAACACTCACCTCCAAAGCTTTGATGTAATCACTGATAGATTCGTCAAAATGTTTCGTTCTACCTCCAAAAATGAAGTAAACGTCAAATTTGAACAGTAACGTATCAACATCTGTCTCGCTATGAACGTCGTGAAAATAAAATTTCTTTGATATTTCTATTCCTATATTGCCAATGTATTCATAAAACTGGCTCCCTTGTTTGCAGGCTGGAATATTGTTTTTCTCATTCATGTACGCGAAAAAGCGATTTCTCCATGCAACCCATTCTCGTCGCGAATGTGAAGCTAGTGGATAAGGTGCAGCGACAGGATTATTTTTACTTATTGTACAACCTGCAATGTAATTATAGTTGATATTTTTTTAGAAATCCTGATATATCTGAAAAATTAATTACATAAACATCGGCTTGCATCCGTATATACATTGACTAGCTAATACAATTATCATGTCTTCATATAATAAAATAATATTTCATAAATTTATCTAAACTGTCAACGTTTTAACGAATGAGTTACTAGCGTAATTATATGTCCATGTAATTTGGCGTTATAATAAACATTTTTATATTATTTTCATGATATATTTTTCATAGCATAAACATATAATGTTTCATTTTTTCTGTTGGTTATAAAGCCGAATAATCTACTTTTGCAGATAAATATTAACTAAATATTTTTATGTTTTTTTATAGAAATTAATGCTTTGTCAGTGGGTGTAATAATAAATAATGGCACTAGCACGGTAAAATAGTTTAATTCTACAGTGTATACATTTTCGCCCAAGCGCATCAAAGATGAAGAGAAGAAAGTGAAATGTCGACACGAGGGTGAAATCTCTTTACCTCCTAATATATTATACATACTATTTCAAAGCTTGTAATAAAAGACATAGATAAAGCTAGAAAAAAATGAACATTGAAAAATGGTAAGGATTTGAATTTGTTTGAATTTAAATTTTTATCTAAACTCAAGTGCATGAGCTTTTTCAGATATTATGAATTAGTTCAAGAAAAAAGCGAGTTCAAAGGAGTTATAAAATCAATTATTCTCACATCTATTTCACGCTATATCGCAATAGTGTAAGTTTCATAGACATTTACGCGAGTGTCATCGCTCGGTTATAAAAGTGTGATTTATGATTAATTTGTTTTCAAAACGTTATATGCATAAATACTATTCCGAATGAGTGTAAGTAATCAAGTTGAGTCAGTAATGTAAGCGCGCTTTTTTAACTATGGATCATACACGAAAAAACAGATGACATAGATTGCGCGCGACGCACTGTATACAAGGGGCGTGCAATGTGTATATCTTGTCTCGTTGAACCTCCCCGATTAACGAGTCTTCTAACGTACACATTGATTTCAATATCACATATTATCCAGCGCAATACAATGTCGAAGAAGTTGACTTATTTATGCGAAGTAAAAAAAAACAATACGTATTCACTATAGAACATATTGGAGAATCGACTATTGCCATTATAATATCAAAACATTGCCACGCGCATTTCATAGTACTAGTGATGCATAATAAAGCAAATTACCCATGTTTTATCCTCCATGTTTTTTCAAAGAATAACAACGAAGAAGCAACATGTGGACTCAGCACTGCCTGCCCGTACGACACTGAGAGAGCAACTGCGAAAGCAACGGAGAATAAAAAAATCTCTGCGTCAAGACGTCAATAATTCACTTTCACTCGTATAGGTTGTCGCACGAGGGATGAAGCCGCCGCAAGCCGCAGGCTCGCAGCTGCAGATCAGCCTGTTGCAACGCAGTTTTTTACGGGCCTGTCGCTCTATGTCACCGGTCGAGCGAGAGGGGATGTTTGTAGAGCCACTTCCGACTCCCCTTGTTTGTTTTGATGTGATATCGATTTTTCGAAATTGCCAAATTCAAGGCTTGTTGATTTGCTGTACATTTCTTGGATAATGTAATTGTTGATGAATTAATAATTTGAAGAGTTTTGAGCTTGAAAATCTTGGAAAACGTATTGTCTGCTTTGAAAAACATTAATACAATAAGTAAATCAGAGAAATAAGTTTGAACTTATAGCTTGCGGAAGAAAAATAAAATAATTTCTGTTAGTGAAGTGATCATTGCACCTTTCGAGAGAACGGAAAAGCGGAGTGAAGAAATGCGAGAACTTAGAATCGGGCCTTGATTATTTCACGAGCGCGCAGATCCACAAAAAATACTTCAACTGTTCAGTCTCTCCTTCCTTATAAAATATATCAAATTAATACATATGTGAAGTATATAAAGCGTTGAAAAAAAATTGTTTTAGAAATTAAATTGTCGAAAATTTAAGTGATCGTATAATGAACAATTGAATTTATGTCTAGAAACTACCTAGGCATTAATGTATCTACACCAGTAATTGAAATTTAATTTATTGAAAATTAAATAGTCATATGATATATTTACTGTTGGGCTTTTTATTTTACAGCTAGATGCACAATCAAGTCAAAATTATGTTGCAAGTTGCAACGAAATGTTTGGAATAGTAGGTATCTACACAGAAAACGTTTCACAAGCTGTATGGTAATTCGCACTTTTAATATTTTACTATAAAATAGAATGTTTTTAATGCATGACTATAGTTTTTTGTGAATTTACTTTTTTTGTAATAAAATAATTTTCCAACTAACAATGTAAAGTTACCTTATTTTACAAGTTATAAAAAATTTGAGCTCTTTGTAACTCAGCATATATAAACTTAGATAAATAGTTAAATACTTATTCATTTTTAATGAATATTGTTGTACATGCGCAGCCACTGTTATTAAAAATACTAAACAAAATTAAAATTATTTCTAAAACTGGATTCAAAACTCCATTTTCATATCTGAAAAAAAGATAACAATCATTACTTTTGTAAGAATAATTTTTATTGATTGCAATCATTTATCTTACCACTTTTAATGATTTTTTCTCCTTTCTGAGAATTCTCTAAGCCTCTTAAAAATTCTTGGAAAGCATAGAAAGGTTTGTTCAAACTAGTTTTCTTGTAATCTTTTATCCTCTTCACATTGTCTATTGATTCTCCTTGCTCATTTAGTTCTTTAGCATCAAATGCATTGACTTCGTCAATCAAAGTCATTATTGTTGGTACATTGTTGACATCAAACTGATCTACTACTTTAGGATTTATTGGTATACAAACTTTGCCAGTTTTAGGATGAACACAAAAAGGTGATTTCAACAAGTGATTCATTCCTTTAGTGACGTTTATATCCAACCTAGGATAGGCATATTGAATCATTATCTCGTCAATAAGAAAAGGTGTTCTACGCCACTTTTTAGATCCCTGTAATTAGCAAAAAATGTATTTAAACATTTATTTAAATTAATATTTCATTAAAAACTGAGGAGAATAAATACTCACTGATTGAATTTGATTCTTAAAAAAATCTACAAAAGCTTCCCATTTTTTAACACCTGTTGACTGTTGATCAAATATTTCTTTGACTTCTTTTCTCATGTCTTCTTCAAGAATAATACCTAAAAATTTGTTTTCCCTCTCTTCTGTGTCCAGCATACCTTGTTCTTCCACACACATTTTGACAAACATCGGTTCAATAATACCAACTGCTCTTCTAAAATTTAATTGCTCAGAATTACAAAATGGTTAAGCTTTATATATAACTCTAGAACACTTGATTGAGTACCTACTTAACAGAAGCATGCATTTTTTTAATGATTTTCACTTTTTTCTTGACAAATTCTCCTCCCGTAATCAGTTGTAAATAATGCGCTATAGCTTTTCTTCCGTTGACAGTTAAGAAACAAGCTTGTTTGTCACATACCCAACCATGAATACCTCTTCTTCCAGAGAAAACCCATAAGATATGCTCGAAAGCAAAGTCATCTATTGAAAAAAAAGCAAGAGTTGCATTATGCATTCAAATTTGAACTTTGTTTGTACGAAATAGAATTGCATACCTCTCAATGCTACATCCAAAATCCTTACAGCTATCACCATGTATTTCCAACATTTGTTACAGACATCTGCCCCACTGCAACAAGTCCTGACCTCGTCATAATCTGTCATATCAATATCAAAAACAAGTTCTCTTTGGATTGGTTCAAATTTTAGTTCTCTCCTTCTGTCTGCTGGCCTGTAAAATATTATATAAATTCAAAATTAATGATCTTTTCTGCAACATTGATCATCAAAATACTTACGGAACATTGTAAACAGCTCCAATGTCTATTTTGTAAGGACAAAGCCTTTTGACTTCGTTTTTCAAATCCTCGATTAGTTTGAATGATTGATACCTAATATAAATGTCATCTCTCAGAGTAAAGGAAAACTCTCTGCGAGCAAATGTAAGTGCTAAAATTCAATATATAATTGTAATTGAAGGATTACTATCAAAATAAAGTTATTCAATCAATTGACCAAAATCTTACCTTCTCCATAACTAAGCCATCTGAAATAATCTACATATGGAAACAATCTGTTGTAATATAAACGAAGCAGATCCGAAAAATTAGATTCATCCATTTTTGGAAAATTATTTATCACAAGTTTTTGATGATGATCCTAATCTAATATTGATGTGAATTTCGTCCGAAAATGGCTCAAATTTACATTTATACTTTTTAATATCGATAAAACAACTAAATCATCAAGTTAACCGGTTTGGTTCTTTTCTTTGCTTTTCTTGGTATTTATTACTATATATAGGCAAAAGAGGCGGGAAAACCAGTAGGTAATGGTAAATTGTCGGTCGGTACTGTCGGTATGAATTATCGGTCACTCAGAGCAACTCATCAGCATCGGATCAGCCTACACATTTCACGGGTTTGGTTGGTTCATTCAGAAAAAGCAATATGGCGAACGTTGAAGAAGGATAATACAACGTGGTTTTACCGCTTTTAAACCAATTTTTCTACTTAATTTTCATTAAACAAAGTGATATTCGAAGTTTTAAATGTATAATTGTTCGCTACATCAATATTGTCCAACTCCTGAATAAGAAATATGAGTTACTCAGTGAAAAAAACTGGTGGAAGAATGTGGCATGAGGCGAGGAAGCAGGAGAAAAAAATACGTGGGATGCTTGTGGATTATCGACGACGTGCTGAACGACGTCGAGATTACTACGAAAAAATTGTGAGTTTCTTTTATACATTCGTCAATTTCAGTAAATATGTAGTTTTTATTTAAAAAAATCTAAGTTACGTATGAACTTTTGGGAGTGGCCATCAAACACCTCAATGCATCACTCTTGCAATAAAAGATTCTTGTTTGAATTTAGATACTCTACTTTTGTATTATTATCAGATTTTTGCATGATGATAAATCAGATATATTGTTTTAAAATGTATAAATATATCCAAAATGACATTGATTGTTCAATTGTTTGCAGAAATCAGATCCAACACAATTTCTCCAACTTCACGGTAGACCATGTAAAATCCATTTGGATCCTGCAATTGCAGCAGCAGGAGACAGTCCTGCTAATATGTAAGTTTTCGTTATCCTTTGAAACTATAGATTAGATGAATAAATATAGGATATCTTCATATATTAGTCATAGTGAAATATTGTCTCATTATATTTTATAAGTATGCCAATTGTTTTATTGTCTTGTAGGATGCCTTGGCAAGGTCACCAAGATAATCTAATAGATCGGTTTGATGTCAGAGCTCATCTTGATTGGATTCCAGAAGCCAATAATAAAAATGACATTGATATTCCATTAACTAGTGAGGATAGGCATATTAATTATGAAAGATACCGAATTATTGTTCAAAATGAGTTTCTTGGTGGTAGGTGACAAATAATTCTATTCATAAACATCAAATCATTTGAATTCAAGTATAAAATAATAAATTGAAATTGTGCACAGTACCTGAGGAAAAATTCCTCCATCAAATTCATTTAGAGGAACAGTATGGGTCTTCTACAAAATTAGAAATTAAAGATAAGAAAAAATCTAGCAATAATGCTGCAATTGGTTATAATTATGAAACTGATGAAGCTATTCCAGAAGCTCCCAAATCAGACCCTAATGTACCAGAAGAGAAAGAAGACGATGATAGTGATATAGATTTAGATATATGCGTTGATGTTTCACAGATTGAGCCTGCGCAAGCCCATGAAATGAACCAAGTGGCTCAAAAATATGGACTTTTAGGTGCTGATTACTTTAGCTTTTTAACTCAAGATTTTGAAGAAGCGGAAAATTTAAGGCAAGCCAGAAAACAAGAAGAAGAAAAAGCAATGTACTCGGTATGTATTTTGTTAATGAAGTGTAAAAAAAAGATGATATGAAACAATAATTCATTCATCACATACAGGGTAGAAGATCTAGAAGGGAGAGGCGAGCATTTAGAGAGAAAAAAATGATTGGCAGAGTAATGAGTCCTCCAAGGTGAATATTTAATATTGAATATTCTGTTTATACTTTCTAAGAATTGTTCTGAATTAGCGAAATGGTTTCAGCTATGCCGCGCGAGAAAGTCCGGAGTATAACCCATACAGAAAGTCATCTTCCAAATCACGCTCGCGTTCTGCTTCACCCGTTAATGCCGGCCAAATAACTTATATAACGAGCTTTGGTGGTGAAGAAGAAGCCGCGACTCAAAGTAGTTCTTCCAACGCAACACTGGGTTCTAAGAAAGTCAATTCTTTAAATCACAAAAAGAGAAGGTCGCGAAGTTTATCTGTAAATAATAGAGCATCAAATAGAAAAACAGTAAAACACAAGTCAAGAAGTCGTTCGCGATCCCGCAGCAAATCGTATCGCAGACGTGATTCCAGGAGAAGAAGCTCATCTTATTCCAGGTAATTTGCGTTAAAAATTTTTAGTAAGCTCTATACAAACGTGATAACAATGCGCTTCAATACTGAAAAACTACTAGATTCAATAATTATAAAGTTATTTTACTAGTATTAGTCGAATGATTTGAAATACATAAATACGAAATTATACGAACAGTAATAATACCTACAAAATAATTTTTCAGATCACGGCGAAATGCTTCCCGAAGCAGGAAATACCGTCGATCAAGGACGCGAAGTCGGTCTCGCTGGTCCCGTTCGTATTCCAGGTCAAGATCGCGCGGCAGACGATCCTACAGCAAATCTCGGTCACGATCACGGTCAAGGTCGCGGTTGCGATCGAGGTCGAGGTCGCGCACGCGCTCTCACTCCAAGAGATCGAGATCGCGCTCGATTTCGACAACCTCCTCATCTAGCAGATCTAGATCGAGATCAAAGTCCAGGGATACCAAGAAACGGCGCTTTTCCAAATCGAAATCGAGGTCGAAATCGAGGGCGAAAACGGTGTCAAAGTCGCGCTCGAGGTCAAGATCAAAGTCATCTAGGTCGAAGTCTAGGTCCAGATCCAGAGGCAGAGGCAAGTCGAGGACGGAGTCTAGATCAAGATCAAGGTCTCGCAGCCAAAGTCGCAGCCAATCCAGATCCAGAAGCCGATCTAACAGCAAACGATCCAACAGCTCCGACAATAAACCGCCAACAGTTCCAAGGTGATTGCCAGAAAAACAGCTTATCGCTGTAACGATTAAGCGAACCAATCAAATTATCATTAATTTTTTTAGGTATTACGGTAGACGTGGAAAGTCTTCGAGTTTGGAATTGGAATTATCCGATAATGAGGAAAAGAATAATCAAACTGTCCCAAAGTCTTCATCTACTTTAATTACGTAAGTTAATTTTTGTTGAACCAACAGGCAGAATATAAATTAAGAAAACCGTAATCAAAAGTTCAATATTTATTTTTCAGAAACAAGCCAAAAGCAGGGTTAAGTACAAATACTGGTGGCAGCCACAAAGTCAGTAAGAACCGTAACGCTTTATTAGTCACTTAATGCACAATGCAAAAGAAAACCATGAAATATTCCCCTCTACTGATCTTTATTTACAAGAAATACTTGTTTATTTATATTAATCGTTAATTATCGAGGTTTTGCATGCGACATCGTCATTTCCACGACCAAATCTCCTTTACACGTACAATGCTCAACGCTTCGATTTTTATTAAATAATAATTACTAAATAATGCCTGCTTATCTACACTCCATTTAAAAAAAGTGCACTTTTGGTGCACGTCATATATTTTTTTATTTGAGCTTACATTTTCTGGTACAAAAAAAAACAATCAAAATGTATCTTATTCATTTTTATTTTTACAAAATATATCTATCAGATTTTTATTTTACAGAATGCAAAAATTACGCCGCAGGAGCGGCTTAAGAAGAAGATGCAAGCCTTACTGAATAGGCAATGTAAGATATTGCTATTTCTTAAATTTTCTATAAACTCACGTATCATTTTTTGTTTTATTGACATTGATCTTTATTCTATAATAATTTCAGATAAAGCGGACAAGAAAGCCGAGATGGCTCGCATGGAAAAGATTGAGCAGCAGAGACAAGACAGAGAGGACGAAATAAGAGAAATGTCTCTGAAACTTCGTAGAAAGTATGTATTTATATAGTGCATATTGATCCCGAATTTTCAGGCAGATTATTAATGATAAAATTAATTCAACAGGCAGAGGGAGCGGCGACATCGTTACGAAGGTCACAGCTCCGAGTCTCGCTCGAGTGCATCTCGTTCACCGACTCCGGATCACAGTTCGCGTGGATCTGCGCGCAAAGACAGGAGAGATCGTGAACACAGAAAACACGACGATGATCGAGATCGAGAACGAACGCGAGAGAGAAGAGAGAGAAGTGCCGACAGAGAAAGGAGTAGCAGGCATGATTCGCGAAGGCGACATCGTACTCCGCCACGACATTCTAGCCCCAAAGCCAATCGGTAAGAATAATTCGTCATATTTTATTACGTGAATCCATGTACGTTTGAGTAACACCCATATCTTTATTTTACAGGGGATTAGTTGACTACTAGATGATGAGTGAAAGTGATAAGAATTAAAATAATTGGAACTAAGTTATAACTTGGGTGCTGTGAATTTAAAAAAATTGCCAACACTTGTTTTATGTTATTTTAACACTTGACTGATTAATAAATTGTTTTCATATTAATTCAATTTTGTTTTTATTTATTTACTCCTACTTGTATTCTCAAGAGTTTTATGTTTATATACACGGTTTTATCTTCATCTTATCTAATCTACTATAAGATATAAAAGATTTCATAACACAAAAAAATGTTCCAGTCAGTGCATCCAGTGATAGTATACCTTTTGAAATAACAGAAGAGGTAACAGTCAAATAGAATGTCTTCCATAACATTTGGAGTTTTAACGAGTGAGCTTATTTTTTTTTTCAATTTTCTTCAACAAAAATAGATTCATTGCTTTTCATTAAACTTTTGCACAGAAAAGTATTTTAACTTCAACTCTACTTTCTGCATAAAATATCAGAGTTTATTTATTGAGGTTAGCTTAAATATTTTTCATAATTTTTTTAGTAAGTGATAGTTGTTCCCAAAATGAACAAAATGACAAGAGTGGCCCAGCTTTGGTAAGTTTACTCACAGATGGAAATTCTGAAATTAACAAAATTTTCAACAGCCGAGTGCAATGTACTGCTGTTGTACCAGATGATGAATTTGTTATTATGGTGAGTGAAAAACAATTCAAACTATATATCCTCACTCACGTAATAAATTTATAACTACTTTCTATATACTTTCAATCATATTTTAGAAAACCTTAGTCCAATGGGCTGATAAAGATAGTGTTAATGTTATTTTGACTACTGGTGGAACTGGTTTTTCAAATAGAGATGTTACTCCCGAAGCAACGAAGAAGGTCATCCACAAAGAAGCCCCTGGAATTAGTCTAAATATGCTGATGGAAAGCTTGAAAATCACACCTATGGCAGCTTTGTCAAGGTAATATCAAAATTCTCCTACGTGTATGGAACTTAACAAAGAAATAATGGTTTTTAATATAAATTAGAGCTGTTTGTGGTATTCGTAATCAAACTCTGATTATAAACCTGCCTGGATCACCGAAAGCTGCAACAGAATGTTTTAGTGCAGTAGCAAAAGTAATTCATCATGCAATAGATTTGATATTGGATCGTACAAAGAATGTCAAAGCTACTCATCATCATATTCAACAAAGTGATAGTCACCACAGCTGTCCACATAAAAAAGACCCAACTTCCCTGAATCTAGATAACATTGCTGGTCGGCTGAGGGAGTCACCATTTCCAATGATTAGCATAGAGAAGTCTCAAGAGATTTTGAAAGAGACCGTTCCTAAAATTATACCTACTGAAAAAATAAACATCTGGGAATCTTTTGGAAGAGTTCTAGCTGAAACAGTTTATTCTCCGTGTGATCTACCACCATTCAGAGCATCTATCAAGGATGGTTACGCTGTTATTGCAAAAGATGGAAAAGGCAGGAAGCAAGTTCTAGGTGGTTTGGAAGCAGGTCATGAAGTATGTAGCTTATTGAAAATTTTATTTATGAAATACTGAAATCAATGACTTTTTTATCATATTTTTAATCTAAAAAAGTTTTTATCTACTTTTTTAGCCAGGAGTTTTAAAAATTGTATCTGGAACTTGTGTAAGAATAAATACAGGAGCTGCTGTTCCAGATGGTAGGTATAAAACTACCAATAAGACGTTGAGAGTTATTTAATTGTTTTGTTAAGTTATAATATTGAAAGTTATAATCCCAATTTAAGAAGCTACAGCTGTGGTGCAAGTTGAAGACACAAAGCTGCTGGAAACAGGACCTGATGGAAAAGAAGAGAAAATAATTGAAATTCTTACAGAGCCCAAAGAAAATCAAGATATAAGGTATTAAAAACCCCAATTAATTGTTCTTTTTACTGCTTAATGTACTTTTCTTGAGAATTTTGTCAATTTAATAAATTTTAGGCCGATAGGCAGTGACATAAAGAAGGGTAGTGCAGTTTTGAAGGAAGGCATAAAAATTGGAGCGGTTGAAATGGGAATTTTAGCTGCCTGCGGATTTTCACAAGTTCCCGTAACTCGCATTCCGAAAATAGGCGTTTTGTCTACTGGCAATGAATTACAAACTGTCGGCGAGGCTCCCAAACCGGGACATGTTTACGATAGCAACAAAATCACGTTGATAATGATGTTGAAAGAGAATGGATACAACGCTGTTGATTTGGGAATAGCGACTGATCAGTAAGTGCATGGTTTTGATAATTATATAAAACATGCTTGTGATTTCAAGAATAATTTCAATAATTTTAGGGAGAAAGTGATGATTAATGCAATTGAAAAGGCTATGCAAGAAGTTGATTTAATCATCACAACCGGATCGGTGTCTATGGGTGACAGAGACATGATAAAACCTATCCTAAAAGAAGTTTTTAATGCTGCTATTCACTTTGGTAAATACAAATTATTATTCCGTGTGAAAATCTATTTAAACTATTTTAATTGACCAGTACATCAGTTCGATGATGATATAATTCATTAAATTGTTTTTTTTTTTTTTGTTATTAAAAATAGGCCGCGTTAATTTGAAACCAGGGAAGCCGACAACTTACGCTACTTGCGAGTACAACGGAGTAAAGAAATACTTTTTGTGTTTGCCTGGCAACCCTGTATCCGCAATGGTGACTGCGAATATATACGTTTTTCCATTGCTGAACCACTTAACTAAAAACAACTCGAAACCAATAGTCGTGAAAGCTAAGGTAATTTTTAATAACTTTATTATTAACACACTGCAATGCTTACTCCGAACACTCGATAATTCGATGTTTTGCAACGACTAAATCGATGAAATGACAGTAAACACAAATTTGCAGCGATATATAATTGATATTGGCAATACTGTTTAAAAAAATTGAAATATTTATGTGCAACGCAACTGTTGATAATTGTTAATAATTGAGAGTTTTATTCAAATGTGGGATAAACTGCGAGATCGCGCTAAATGTTTATCAATTTGCCACACAAAATAAGCAATAATTATAAAATAATGTTATTAGAGCTACAATTATGAGAAATGAGTCTTGAACGATCGAAACAGTTTTGATTGTCACGAACATGTATAGTTAAGTCCGAAGCTTATACATATCTAATCAATGGTTGTATAGCTAACATCAAAGTACGTGCTGGACCCGAGGCCGGAATTCGCGAGAGTGATTCTCGAGTGGTCGGACGGCGAGCCATATCCAAAGGCCTACAGTACCGGCAATCAAATTAGTAGCAAATTGCTAAGCTGCAAGAACGCGAACGCCTTGCTGATGCTGCCTGGCAAAAGCGCCCAGCTGACCGAGTTCACCGAGGGAGAACTCGTATCCGCGATGCTGCTTGGATTCAATCAGAATGTTGCTTGATCTCTCTCGATTCATGCATACGCATCAAATTATTCCTCGACAACAGTTGTTTCGATTTTAAATTCGTTATGTTTTACTTTTGAATGGTTGGTTGTATTTTTATAAATGTTATCTTTTGTACACATAAAATGAAATTTCTTTTTGGCAAATATGGTGTTGCATTTTCTTCTTTATTCTTTACATGTGCAAATCTACAAAAAAATGCCACAATTCGAGAAAATTGGGGCGAATTTTCAAAAGGGGTGCACGCTCTTGGGGATACGATTTTCTCAATCTATATTACATACAGAACCTAAAAAAACAGGTGCCCATTTCCGAACCGGCGTGTGACAAACTTTTTTCGCGCATAGAAGCTCTAAAAATAATCGAAAAAATGAACGCAATTTTCCATGGTTTTTTGGAATTTCATAGAAAACGGAAAATGATAGCGTTAATCTGACTTCAGAATCGCAATCTACGGCTCAAAATACATCGAAAACCATGTTTTGTTTTTTTTACTCGCAATTCCTGTCCTTGTAGAGATTTTTAAAAAATAAGAACGCATAAAAACTCAAAACTATGCAATTTTGACACGTTTCATGAAATTTTCTTGTTTTCAGAGCTTTACAGGGGTCGAAATTCAAAGTAGAAAAAAAATAAAATATGGTTTTCGACGTATTTTCAGCCCTAAAATTCGTTTCTGAAATCAGATTCGAACGTTAAATGAAACATTGAGTAACTATATGACGTGTGCTACGCGAGGACCTTGATTAACTTGGCTACAAATCGTCGGGTCAGTGGAAAAAGATCCCACCTCCAACAAGTAGTTTGCGAAAATTCCACCTCCAGTTTGCCGAGACAAAAAATCACACATCCAATTTTTCAATCGGAAAATCACACCTCCAATTGT
>JAWWMK010000032.1:13024371-13049583 GCA_035047105.1 Galeopsomyia nigrocyanea | reverse complement strand
CTCGGATAGCTCGCTCAGCAGCCAAAGCAGCGAGGTTGCCCCTCTGTCGAGCCTATAAACGTTTCACGTTAAAAAATAGATTGAAATTATTCAAGAAAAACTTTTATTGATAAAACTTTATATGCTTGGATTATAACTAGATGTAAAAAAGAAACGAATAGCAGTATGCAATGATATCAACTGCTTCAATCAATCTCAGTCCTAATAGATTCAACACGACTTTTAAAAAACGTTGAGCGAACGTACCTAACTCGTTTAATCAGCGCCGGTTTTTTCTGAGTTCACTTGAATTATAATCACACAGACTTCCGAATCTGCGTGCATTGCCTGCTTTGAACACGCTGTATATCGTTAGAAAGGTCATGTTTTACTTTTATACAATATGTTTAGCAAGATGCTTTTTCCTGTTGTATTTATAAGGACAACAATCACAATAAAAAAAGTTTTGCCACAGTCAGGCGACACATGTTTAAACTATAGGTTTAGAACTGTATTTTTTATTCGTGGACGTTTTTCTTGCTGCTTCTACTATTAGATAAGAATGAAGTGACAGTGGGGTGTGAATCGATAAGCGTAAATTCAAACTCTTATATTATTGCAATTTCTGAAAAAAACAAGATAAATTGCTTGAATATGGACACTTTATGCATTAAAAATTTCATTTTGATTATTATTAATATCTTATAAATACAAGATGGATATTGAGCACGCGGGACGCGCATAGAGACTAGTAATCTTGTAAAAATAAGCCATATATTCCAATATATTCATTCATCTATTTTTGTTGGATAAATTTGAGAGAATTTCCTTTCAGATTACAGTTATTCTTTTTAAATTCATCAAAATTTTAGTAACAAGCCACAACTCCAGTGCTCGTAATTCCGAGACAATTCCCTGTTAGAAAGTTCACGAAAAAAATTCGCGAACCATGTAACCTATAGGATTTCGAGCTCAAGTAAAACCACCTATATTTTTTGAAATTATTGTTCAATGATTATTATAATCATATCAAATGGTACATAACCATCAGTAGTACGTCTGAGACAATCTCCGACAAACTGTTTATATATTGAGTACACTTTATTGCTGCATTTAAAGCGTGATGCTCTTAACTCATAAAATTCACGAAAAATTCGCGAATTATTCGTGATCATTTCTAACAGGGTTGATATCGAATTATTATTACACTCGGAGTAGGGAAATTAAACGCTGCATCAAAAACATATGCATATTTAATATCGCTTTCAGCGTAAACGTTAAGAGTACGTGTAATTTTCAATGAATAATACATGGTATAAAGAAAAATAGAGAGCAAAAAAAAAACAAGAGTGGGAGATTATGCAATCGTTAAAATCGCGGGGAGCACTCTCAGGGGCCAGAGCGTCGCCGCCGCCGCAGCCACGGATATAGGCAGGTTTATGGGTATGCGCGCGCGAAAATTGGAGTATTCTCGAATTTAAATTTTAGTGCTGGCGGCGCATAAAAGATCGCACACTACAATGCATTGTCCACGAGAGCGGCAGCGCAGTTTTCCTGTCGGCTTATGCTCATATTTTACGAGCCAAATCAAGTTTTTCATGTATTTTTTATTTCAGTATCAAAAAAAAAAAGGTTAAAGGCTATACGAGATAATATTTTCCAGCTCTGTTGGTAGTGATTTATTTTTTTTCCTATTCTTTACTAAATGCTTTCGAGAAGTATAAATGTCATCAAATTTAAATAAAAGCGATTTTCACACGGATATATACTATCCTTTTTCAGAGAAAGGTCAACGACTTTGTTAAAAGTCTAAAAAACACTAGGTTCAAATTTGTATTTAATTACAAACGCTCGTTAGCGAACAATATCGTCATGGCGTTTTTTTTGGCTTTTTTTCAACTTTTGTTTCGAAATGCCAGATATTTCCTCGGTGTCCCGAAATAGTGTATTCAGCTATTTAAAGACGGACTACAAATTTTTTCGTAGACGCAAAATCTAGAAACAATACAAAGTTCTTCATGAAAAACCGGACTGATTAATTTGTCTTAATTCGTTGTGTTGATTATTTCGATCAGCGTAGATAAACGGTGCTGTTTGATCGGAATGATAAACTCTTTTTAGTCGTCCTTGAATTTGATAATTGGGGGTCGTTATCTACCGACGTCAATTATCACTCTAATCACGCAGCATTCCATCCTTTATGTCCTCTCACATTGACTTTGAAACACTCGAACAGAACAAATAACAGAGGCAGCGGTGGATCGAGACAATTATTGATAATTTAAAATTCGTTGATTGTTGCAGAAAAAAACGTATTCGGATGCGAAGCTAAGGACAGCCGCTGCAAGCGATTGCAGTGGGTCGGCACACGAAAATGGTGGTGAGGTAGTGTGGTCGTGTAGCCGGCAAGAGTTTGGAGGGAGGACAGCCGATTGGAGCCGCTACGATGTGAAGAAACGCACCTCGTGAGGTCGAGAGTCCACAAGAGAGCCAGAGAGAAAGAGAAACGGCCAGAGACTGAGAAACGTAGAAAAGAAAAAAGCGAGAAGCGCGCTCGTCGGGGATGAAGCCGCAGAAGAAGGCATCAGCAGCAGCCAGCCGTAAGGCGGCGAGCAAAGTACCAGCAGCGGTGGCGAAGAAGCGTCGCGCCTCCGTGGACAAGTCGCCGGCGCTGACGAGCGCCGCGGCGGCGGCGGCAAGCGGCGCGCCGGCCGAGTTGGCCAAGAAGCAACGACCGGCGGCCAGCGGAGCGGCGGCACCCGCCACGGCCAAGAAGGACGAGCCGAAGCAGCCGCGATCCGAGCCCAAGAAGAAGAGGCTACTCGCGGCGGTGCAGATGGTCGCGGAGCACCTGCCGAGCGACGCCGGCGACGAGCAGCAGCAACAGCAGCAGCAGCAGCAGCTCGATCGCGCCAAAGGCAAGTCGTCGCTGAACGGGCTGAGCTCGGGCGTGGAGGAGCAGCAGCTGAAGCTGCCGCTGGCCACCAACTACGCGCTGCCCGTGAAGAAGAGGATCAAGGACGAGCACAAGCGCGGCGCCCACGAGCCCGCGGCCAAGGACGCGAGCGGCAAGCAGCACCAGTCCAAGCAGCCCAAGAAGCCCAGCTCGCCCAAGAAGACGGTCCTCGCCGCCAAGAAGCCCAGCGCCATCGCCAAGAAGCCCCTCAAACCGAAGCTAGTCAACAAGTCCGAGGCCGAGGCCGCATCCTCGCCACCCCATCATCCAAGGTTCATTCTTATTTCTTCTCTCTCTCTCTCTCTCTCTCTCTCTCTCTCTCTCTCTCTTTGGCCCCAATCATCCCCGTACATCGTTTATCACTCATATAATATTTCATTCGACGCAAAATACCAGGGGTAGATCCATTAATAAGGTTTCTCTGAAAGGTCGTTGATTACGAAATTGATTTAACGAGGCGCTTTTTCATTCTAACCACTTTTATTATGATAAATTTTAAACGAGTTATAATTACCATGTCGTTTGGAGTCTAAATCGGCTGCAAAATTGATGAGTGAAAAATAGTTCAGTAATTTTAAATTGAATATTAGATAGAATGATTACAGATTTTTTTTAACTTTTCATTTCTTTCCTCGTAATAAAAGTGATGAATTTTTTGATAAATTCATTTTGCCTAAAAGAGCCTCTTGTGATAAGAAGATCTTCTTGCTCTGAAAGGAAATATTCTTGTTATAAGAAAATTTTTATTGTCACCTGAGAGGACATTCTTGAATCAAGTAGAATCCTTTTTAAGTAACAAGTATAGACTTCAACATAAAAATTTTCTTCGCACAAGAGCGTTTTTTTTTATTTTGTGGCGTTTGTTGAATGAAATTTCACGCCAATCACACTTTCAACTCCGTAATTAACCATCAAATTTGTCTGACTCCAGAGCGTATCAACCCTGCCACCACAATCAGCACCATCACCCGTCGAAAAAGTCACCGCCGACGTCGTTCCTGGCCAAGGGCAAGAAAATGCTCATAAAGAAGTTCGCCGCCGAGGAGAAGCTGAAGGCGCAAAAGCAGCCAAAACAGCAGCAGCAGCAGCAACAGCAGTCGGAAAAGAAGCAGCCAGCGGCGGCAGCGCCGCTCAAGAAAGAAGCCGAGAACAAGCTGAAGAGCAGCCACGGCAACAGCCCGCTGGCCAAGAAGAAGGAAGCGGCGAGCAAGGAAAAAGAACAGTCGGAGCTCGTCAACGCGGAACAGATCAAGAAGGAACTGACCGAGGACGAGCCGGCGCCAGCCGCGTCGCCCGCGAAAAAGCAGCCCAAGTCGAAAGCCAACGCCAAAAAAGCCTCGCCCAAGCGTTCACCCAAACAGCAGCAGCAGCAACAACAACAACAACAACAACAACAACAACAACAACAACAACAACAGCAGCAGCAGCAACAGCAAAACGACAACCTGGTGCGAAATCCGGTGAACAATCTGGCGCCCAAGGAAGAGCCGGCGATAAGCAAGGTGAAGGCGGAGGCGGAGGCTGTGAACGGGGACAGCGAGGCGACGAGTTCCGAGTCGGAGTCGAGCGACGAGGAGTACAAGGCGCGCAGAAGCAGGTCGAGGCGAGGCACGGCCAGGGAGAGGACGCCGAGCGAGGAGCGCGCCATGACCAACCGCATGAAGCTCTTCGGCTTCTGGAGCGGGCCCAAGAGGCACCGGGTCGCGTCGCTGAACGCCCTCGCCAAGGTGCACTGTCTCTACGAGAACGAGAACGGCGGCGTCTACCTCGGCGGCTTCTGCAAGCCCAAGCCCGAGAAGGACGCCACCAAGCAGCAGCCTAAGAAGGAAAAGGAGGACAAAGACTCCAAGGACTCCAAGGACTCTAAAGAGCCTAAAGAGGCAAAAGAGTCCAAGGAGAGCAAGGAATCCAAGGAGTCGAAGGAACCAAAGGAAGCGAAAGAAGCTAAAGAACCGAAGGAGCCTAAGAAGGAGAAGAAGCCCAAAGTGTGCAAGGAGGAAGACCCAGTGTCCAAGCGCAAGCTCAGGAACGTGCCGGGACTGAGGGGCAAGCACTACGACGTGCTGAGGGGTAAACACTACGGCATGGGCTCGTCGTCGTCCGCCACCTCCTCGGAGGAAGAGGACCTCGATCTGAAGAAAGAGCGCGCCAAGGAGCGCAAGAGAAAGGAAAAGGAGCGCGAGAGGCTGGTCAAAGTGAAAGAGCGCAAGCTCCAGGAAGAGGAACTGCGCAAAGAGGATAAGGACGGACAGGCGGTGCAGGCGGTGGTGATAAGGAAGCCCAAGCAGAAGCGACGCAAGAAGAACCAAGAGGTGATGGATCTCAAGGACATGGTGGTGTGCAAACGTATGGCCAGTCTGAACGCCTCGGCCATTCTCGCCGCCTCGTATTCCGACGAGAAGAACCGATTGGGCACGAGCAGCGAATCCTCGTCCAGTAGCGATTCCGATGTCGAATTTATCAAAAGGAGACGGCAGAGCGACTCGGAATTGGATAAGAGAAAAGGACGGCAAACGGGCTCTGACGCTGACGACCTGGTCAAGCCCTCGAAGAAGGTCGTCATCGTTAATCAGGACACTGATGTTACCATTACTGGTGAGCTTTTACAAAGTCTCTTTTTATTTTCGTTCGTTTCGAAAATTTCAATTTACATTGGGAGATCTATTAAGATGCGCTCGTCTGACATCTGTAATACCTAATCGCTATGTATCTGTAAATAATTGTTGCAAAGATGTACATATTATTATTCATGTTTAATCTATTTGGATAAAACATTTCTAATCGTGATAAATACCACGTGTCTTGAAGCGACTCTAACATGTTAAAAGTAGTCCGAGTTACTTTTTTTTACTGGGATGTGAATTATTCGAAACATGTAGTCTGGTTTTCGTTAATAATAAGTTTACATAAGAACATTAATGTAACTCAAACTTGTTTTATAATATTTAAATTTATTGCAAATACATTAGAATTAGGATATGTGCAATGCTACGTTAGTGATAAAATGATTATAACACCAACTCTGCCGTAAATGTAAAAATAACTTTGTTCAAATACTTTTCAACGATTGATTTCATTCAAATAACTAGAATTTTAGAAACGAATAAAATTAAAAGATTTGTTTTTTGATAAAATGTTAGAACTACCTAAAAGTAGCTTTTAATTAATTCGAAAAACCCTTCGAAGGCAATAATGAAAATGAAAAACACACGAAGTAATTTAATTAAGAGATCGTATTCAAATCAAATGAAATAAAATACGGATTTATCTGTTAAAGGTGTCTACGTCAATCAAACTCGCTCGACTCATCGAGAAGAGTACTGCAGTATCGCCGGACTGCAATACAGAATCAGTTCGACTAGCCACACGCAAACTGCTGCGACAGCAGTCGCCACGGAGCTTCACGATCAGGTATATAATTACTATTTAATTCCTACACTTTAGCTCAACCTACGGCTCTTGCTCGTTTTACGAGTTGCTGCCCTTTGACCAACTTTTACGATTGCGTTTCTCATTCTGCTGCCACTCTGCTGGAACGTAAAAGAGCGTTACCAATCTAATAAAGCTTTTTTGTTAATTACAACTTTTAATTCGAAGTCGGAAATTTTCGTTTTGTTTTATTGAATGACAATTTGATGTATTCTATTCTTTATCACGATAATTGATTATATTATTTGCACTTTAACACAAAATGAAATCATATCGAACGTAATTAAATTGATTTGATACATTAAATTACTCTTTGTGCAAGTGAATAACTAAGTTATATTTTCATATCTTATAAAATTGATATATTATTAATTGGAATATTCCATCTCGTCTGTCTAGGCAAACTCGATTAAAATCGATTTCATTCAGAGATGATTAAATAATTCGCGCAACTTTTAAATTTTAATTGAAATCATCCAGCTTGAAATGTTGAAAATAAATGCCCATAATTAAATTCAATTTTCATAATGTCTGAATATTAACTGTCTGACATCCAAATTAAACGTCAATACTGTGTATCAAAATCGTTCAATTTCAGATAGTGATGCATACGTATTATGAAACGAATTTAGAAGTATAAAAAAAACATTTAGAGTGTTTATAAGCATCAAATTGGAATCTCAAACTAATCATCAAATTATCTGTATCACAACATTCGTACAAGTCATAAATTCCAAACGGATTTTCCTTTTTTATCATCCAAACCCGCAATAATTGCAGTTTAAATGTGATACCTGTGTCGCCTGCAATAAAATCAAACGACATCGTTATTTCGGGGCGTATAATTTGAGCAAAAAAAAATCCAGGGCGACGAGGTGCTAACGAGACGGTCGGCTACTCTTTTTTTTTGCAGAAGGAACAGCCGTGCAAATCTTACACTCCACTCGGCGCGCTTTCATCTATGCAGCCGCCCGGCTCGCAGAACCACTCGAACATGTCTCCTCGGCGGCACTCCGCCTTTTCAGCGCCGCATCAGCATGGTGAGTCAACTTCTCTTTTCGCCTTTCTACACCATCTCACTTCGACAATGTAACTGTTGCCTCGTATTTGCAATAGCTGTTTTTTTTTCTTCTCGCTCGATCTTTGTCGCCCAGAGTAAATCGTATTCCAGCGAATCATTGACTGTGAATCACTTTATACTTTGAATTGCAATTTTCATACAATTGAGATGAAAACATGAGCTATATTGATTCGAATTTTCTTTGATGTTTTTAAATGGACAATTTAAGTTATGCTTATTCTTTTCAATCTATCATTTTTAAATATGTATCATAATTTTCGTAATTTACGAATCAACATAATGAATACGCACTTATTTGAATGTTTGACATGGACTGCAAAACTTTTTCAAATTATTATGAGACTTAATTACTAAATTACTACTACAAGGTAAGTAGAGCATTTATACGGTTAAAAAGTTGAAAAAAAAACTAACACGCGAAATCTGCGAGTATAAGATGAGGGTCTGGTAAAGTACTTAACTCGCTGAATAGCAACAACAGCAAAAAAAACTGTAGAAAATCTCGTAGAAAAAGCTTCTATACACACAGAAGCTTGTTTCATCAGCTTGCTCCGGATCTCGAGAGAGAGAGAGAGAGAGAGAGAGAGAGAGAGAGAGAATGCATCCTGGTGGGGCGGAAGAGTCGCAAAAAAAGAAAAGAAAAAAAAATTGCTCAATGCAGCGTAATAAACGTAATGCGCACCGCGACGAATTCAATTGCGGCATAGTAAACGAGAAGGCCCCTTTTCAAATCATAACGAAGAAGAAGACGAGGAACAAGCGAGAAGAAAAGGGCGACAAAAAAAATACGCCAGGGTTTTCCGCGCGCACGGATGTCAAAGCCCCTCGGGCTGGACAGCCGCTGGAGGAGAAAAACGAGCATTACCCTGGAAAAGCGAAAGAGAGAGAAAGAGAAAGAGAGATGTTCTCGTCTGTGCGTGCGCGTCTATAGGGAGCAGCGATATTTCTCGCTCCGCCTCTCTTGGCGGCTTTACTTTTTAATTCCTCTTGCAGCCGCCGCCGCTGCCGCGTTGCACCCGCTGATGTATGAAGGGCCTTCAGCTTCGACCGCGAAATAACCGTGCAATGAGAGCTCTTTGTCTTTCTTCTTTCTCTCTTTCTCTCTCCCTCTAGCTATACATCCACCAGATTTTTACTTCGGAGTCATTTTTTTTTCTTCTCTTCTTCGTTTTTCATTTCGCGTGCTGTAAATTCAATAGAAATCGCAGGATAATCACAGGTTTGTGTGTGCGTGTGTACTTTTGAAATAAGTTTATTGGAAGAACGATAAGAATCAAATAAGTCTAATTGAGCGGATAATGTATATATCTCTCTCTTTCTCTCGTGCAGAGCGGCAAAATTCTTTTCTATTGTAGACGTTCTCTTCGTCCAACCCGATGAAAAATTTGCTCTCTGCTCGGGTGAAAATTCACTTCGACTGAGCTTTTCATTTCAGGCACGAATATCAACTCTGACTTATATTCTTCGGTTTCAACGAAAATATCTGTATTTGGATTGAAGAGCGTGGTATGATTAATTAAAATTCTATTTTTTTTTTAGAACAAATTTTTCGTAATTAAAAAAAAATAAGAAGCAAAGATTCTAGAAATCAATCAAACATCGTGATGGTAAATAACCCAGTCGTTTATATTTTCACTCGCGCGTGCGACTGAGTAAATAGCGCAAAAATTGGCGAACCGTTAAGTAAACCCCCTCCCCCCTGTGACATAGCAACTTTGAATAGTTCTTTCGCGCATCAATTTCAAATCTACAGTATTGTTTCCTGTTTCTTTTTTTTTACGAGATAGAGGAAGAGAAACAATGGGCTAAATATTTTTCGGTAATAACAGCTGCGGAGCAATGTCTTTTTCATCAAGCTCATAACCGACTTTTACGAGTTTTCAGCAGGCAAAGTAGGCCAGATACGAATGTGCACAGGACGTTTATTTATTTACTTGCGCAGTCCTCCCTGACAGATTGCCAATCTGTCGCGCTCGTTTCTTTTTGTCGTCGTCGTCGTCCTTGCAATCGCCATGCTGGCATCCTTTTCCTCGCGCGCGCGCGCGCGGCATTCTCATTTCTCTCGTTCTGCACCTCCCCTGCTTCGTTTTACGTATGCAGGCGCGAAAGAACACGTCCAGGGGGCCACCGTCTGCTCTGTGCCCGGACGCGCATACCTACATATACTCTCTCTCTCTTTTTCTCGAGTGCTGCACTTATATGTAGCTGGAGGATCAGTTTTGCCGGTAGCTCGTGGTTATTCGATTCCTTCGGCAGATTTGTGCAGCGCATCTACAAGAATTATGTTTTATTGAAATATCATGCATTGAGAAAGAAATCGTCTTGTAACAAGAAGTATTTCTTCTACAAATAGCCTCAAAAGAAATTCTTCTTGTAATAAGAGATTGATCTAACATTTTTTCACTTGTATAATGATTGATTTTTTTAATAGAACTTCAAATTCATTCTTTGGTTTATTGATAAAAAAAAAGCTTCTCTATATCTCTCCCAAACAATCTTCTTGAAGCTAGTAACGACTAAAATACTCCCGAGTTGTTCGAATTGTTACAAGAAGATTTTCTTTTTATAATACGTAGCCTCTTCTTGTAACGAGAGGATTTCTTCTTATTGCTATAAGATTTGTTCAAGATTATTATACGAAGATCATTATTTTCAGTGCACTTACTAAATATAATTCAATCACTCCGATAATTTGGTTTAACAGTAATCAAATTAATTAGCTTTCAAACGCCGTAGAATTGACTCGATGAAATCGATCGATCAACAGTTTATGGAAAGTAATTAACAGAGTACATAAAAATAGTGCTCGATTGCACGGCACGTGTATAAACCGTTAAATAATTTAGTAGAGAATCCAGTCAAGGGCAAATATTTGCAGAGTAGACTCTCTCGACTAT
This sequence comes from Galeopsomyia nigrocyanea, assembly GCA_035047105.1. NCBI lineage: Eukaryota > Metazoa > Arthropoda > Insecta > Hymenoptera > Eulophidae > Galeopsomyia > Galeopsomyia nigrocyanea. Next base: position 13,039,241 of record JAWWMK010000032.1, on the reverse strand, counting down.
GGTACAATTCGAAAATGAAAATGAAAAAAAAAAAGAGCGAGCGTGTCTGTCGTATAGCACGGCGCGGTGCAAATATGTACACAATACGTAATCCGCTCGCAGCTCGCTCGCTCACCGCCCCCCCCACGCGTAGTTTTCGATATTGCATGCATGTGGGCGCTGGTTATTCGCGCGCTCGATGCCGTCTGTCTGGCCATCTGCGTGCGCACGTATCTCTTGCACTTTCTTCGCAGCATCTATATAGATACTGCCAGACACATCCCTCCTCAGACTCCTTTTCTCAACTGATTTTCTATTTCCAATCTATCCGATTCTCTTCTGCGACTTCCAACTGCGACGACTTACTTTTCTTTATTATTCTTTTTTTTTATCGGCTTTTCTTTATTATTCCCGCGCTTCATTTTTTTATACGTTATTCTTATCAACGACTTTGATGTGTATGCGAGTATCGTTCATAAGAGCGCTGCTCGATGTAGTTTTTCAATTATACACCGTTGAGCTATTCCATTACACGTATGTACGTACACAAAGTTCATTAAAAAAAGGAATAACGCGATTTTTCAATAAGCTTTCAGTTTTCCATCGAAGACAAACAACTTTTTTTTAACATTGCCCGATGTATATTATAGTCATGATACGTCGATAACGTATTTTTTTCATGACGCTGTTTACGAAAAAAAAAAAGTGCGCAAAGATAAAGTATTCGAAATTGCTGTTCGTGGAATAAACGAGAACGTCAGTGCTATATAAAGAGCTTCGGCGCGAGTAGTCGTTGCGAGCTTCAAAATATTTGCGCTTTTCGAGTTATTAACATATCACATGTGGTATAAGAAAAATTTTACGGCGTAATTACGGAGTAAATACAATAAAATAGTTTGATACGATGCAGTTTTTTTTTATTAGCTTGAATAAATTATTGTCATCTCGAAGTACGACAAACTCACTCAGCGGCGGTGTCGAACAATGACTAATATGATAATTGCATCACATACAACGGTGTTATGGTGTTTTCGCTTACGTCGTCCGTGGAAAACTTTGATCGTTGACGTATTAATAGAATAGTACATTTGAGATCGTTGACAATAAATATCAAATATTGCGCGGGTGTGAGAGAATATATTTTCGAATGGTTTTTCCTAACATTTGGCAATAGTAATTAATGATTAATGATGTAATAAATAATGCTGTTAGGTAAGGAACGAAAATTCACGAACTAGGAAGAGGACGCTAGTGTCTCTTGTCTTAAGGCGGTACGGAGTACGATCGAAAGTTATTTCCTCATTGCTTTCAATAAGATTGCAATAGGTGCATGACTTGGCAGTCAATTTATAAAACGTGAAAACTTCGTAGTTAAAGTATTTTCGCAAATCGATGTTATATTGCAAAGAAGAGCGTAATGCAAGTATCTGCGCACTGAATAACAAAAACATGAAAGGTAATATCAATTATTATAATTATCATGAGTAGCGAAAATTGAAGCTTACACCTGTTACTATTGAAAAAACTTTGGGGTCTCAGTTGGAAAATTCGACTGTAGAAAGCTCGAAAGAAAGCCATTTCACATCAAATTCATTACATAATTTGCCCGCTCGTCCTCGAACAATATTTCCCGCAAGCTTCGAACTTCGAATATTTGTGAGAATTCGTTTTTTGTTTAGCAAAACGTAGATAGGTATAAAATTCGTCGGCGTTGGCAATCAAGACTGATTCTTCATAGCGAGCGATAACGTGTCGGCACGTCACGTGGTCGATCGTTGAAATAAAGCCCCTCTCTTTCAGGGGCGAGCCGAGCTTGCAAGCTCGCAAGCTCGCAAGCTTGGCAAATAAGAAGTGTACAATATATGAGAGAGAGAGAGAGAGTAAAGCGCAGTTGTACCAAACACACACGCACACATGAGATATATACATAAGTGAAGCCAGCAGTAGCAGTTGCCGCGAGACAAATAAATGAATGGTCTTTTGGTTTGTCTGCACGTCGAGTATAAGGAACGTTGGCACAAGCACGTACATCGCGCGAGAGAGGCGAGCAAGCAGCAGCAGCAGCAGCAGCGGCTTTGGTTGTCTTTGTTGCGGCCTCGTGGGGGCTGAGGCAGGCGGCAGGCGGCTCCCTCTCTCTCTCTCTCTCAGCTCTCTCTCTCGCTCTTTCTCGTGGCCGCGAGAGAGCTCATGCGCAGTTCTGAGCGCGGCGGCAGCAGAGCCAGCCGCGAGAGAGTGAGAGAGAGACGAGCCCAGCAGTGCCCCCCAACTACGCAGTGAACGCTTCGTGGCCGCAGCAGCAACAGCACATGTGTGCTTTCTGCTCTCTCTACTCTTTCCACTTTAGCAGCTAGTTACTGCACTTACTGCTGTTTTTCTCGACGCGTGTGCATGTGTGTATGTGCTGTGTGTTATACTCTCTTAGTACTGTGCGTGATAGGGAGCCGGCTAACCTTGTCGTCGCCACGGCTGCTCGAGCGGCTGCTGCTGCCGGTCTCTACTGCTGCTGAGCAGGTGAGAGAGTACAGCAGTTGGCTGTTGCTTTGCACCTGTTTAACACGCGGGTTATCGGAGAGTGAGAGAATATCGAGCGAGTCGATCGACGTCTGTTCGTTCGTTCGTTTTGCTGCTACTGCGCGCCTCGCGAACACAATATCCTATATATAATACGACGTAAGTAGACATAGTAGCTGCTGCTGCTGCTGCTGCTGCTGCTGCCGGCATATTTTCTCGATGCTACTTCTTCTTCTTGTTCGCCGGGTATTTCGACGATTTGCCGGAAGAGAGCTTTTGCTAATTACCGCTGCTGAGTTTGCGTTTTTTCTTTCTTTCTTCGCGATAAGCGGACGTCTCGACGATTAGCGCTTTATACGACCAAGCCGGTTCGATTGATTTTATCCGCTAATTCACATTAACACAGCCCATTAATCTCTCTGCGCTATCGATACAAACTTATACTTAGCCAGCTTCGATTAAACTTGCAAGCACTCGACGTGCGTATGTACGTACATACTTTCTCTCTCGCTCCGTCGACTTGGATAGTTTCTGCGTCTCAGCTACCATGCTGTTGTACGGATTCACTTAATTTCTTGGTCTGATACTTTAAACTTGCGGAGAACGTGCATTTTTTCTTTTTTTTTTTTCTGTAGGGTGATCCGCAGGTACGGAACGATTATTACAGGAACGATTATTACATTTTCGTAAAGACCGGCGAGTATTTCAATTCTCGTGTAACAATTCGACGTTGTCGAGTATATAAACGTTTGACCAAACGTGCGAATTTCGTGGACGAGTAGCCCTCACGCGCGCGTGCGGCAGTTGCTCGCCGAGAGCAGAGAAAAAAAAAAGGTAAGTTGAAAAGAGGGGTATAACCCAAATACGGATAGAGAGAGAGAGAGAGAGAGATATAGGATGAGGAGCAGCGACACGTTGTGTTATTCCCCAAACGAAAGCGTGCACGCGCAACCATATAGTTCTTCTGCCGCCGCGTTTGTATTATATAGCCGGAAGAAGAGAAGAGGAAAACGAGAGAACCTCGTTTCTCACGTGTTCGCGCGAGACGACCGGTTCGACTCTTCTCTCTCACACACACACACACACACATGTGTGTGTGTACGTTATACACGGCACTCTTTTATACTATTATTGTTATGATTATTAGGCGCTTGCGTATTGTCAGAGAGTGATAAGCAGCTATTTTCGACTCGTCGTTTGGCCAATCATATCTGCTACCATTCTTTTTTTTTTGCGTATCGCGAATGTATTTCAGCAAGTGTCGTCCAACAGCCCTTTTTTTTCACGCGCGCGGAGTCGACACTTTTTTTTTCGTACGGCGTGTCCACTTCTTTCTAACCGCTGAGTGATGATATTGCCCGTTACGTAATACAGCCGGCATATTGAGTTTCGTTTTTATCGTTGTTCCGCGTTTGCTCTACTTTCGTTTTATCGGCCGGTTATAGCGCATCACTGCACTTGATACTTCATATTTCATTATTTTAGTCGTCAAAAATTCGGTTCGAAAATTAGCCCTGACGTGAATATGGAAATTTCCACCGCTCAATCGTACGAAGGAATCATCGAAAAAAAAAATTTTTTTTTTCAAAGTTCGGTCGTAAAATTGCGCAATTAGCGCGAGTGTACGTTCGAAACGACAATTTTTTTCTAATTTCATAAAAAGGTCGAGTGTGCAAGCGACACTATTAAAAGAGAACAAAAAAAAAGCAGGTAGAGTTAGCAGGATACGAGCGCGACAATGAAATTTTCAGCGGGCAAACTAGCCGCGCGCGTTTTTCGCGTTTTCTGGCAATTGTCGTATTTCATGGTTGTTGCATTTTCAGCGCTCCCCGAGAGCAGAGGTATACACGCAAAATTAACTCGGAGCACCTTAGCTTCTAATGAGAAAAACATACGCGCAGTTTTGTTAAACAGACGCGTAGTACACGAATATTTCTTATTATGCAACAGTGCAGCGAGAAAGATCGAATTGAATTTATTTTTAGGATGAGTAATAGTTCGGCATATGAATTTAATGAATCACGCAGACTCGCTGTTATGGATGTCTGATGCAATTTGTTCCACGTGCGAGAATATTAACGCAGCTGATCGAACGTTTGAAAAGTTGTGCCAGTGAAATTATAATTTTCGTTTGTTTAATACACTCGCGTATAAATTTTGCGCGCCGTATATTTTCGGAATGGAAGAGTGCTTAAAAAATTACACGAATACTATACGAAACAAAGGCCTTTGGTAGTTAATTAATTTCAATTTTATAAAGAGTTCCGCGTATATGGAGATATAGCGACTGTCGCGTGCGTCATTCGGGTAACCAAACGTAGGCGTAACGAAGAAAGAACAAAAAAAAACAATGCTCGATCTGATATGCTTTTTTCGGATCAAGCAATATTCGTTCATCAACTAAATGTTGACCGTTTGAATAGTTTACCGCCAAAGTTTAACTTTTTATAGAACCCTGCCTAATTAAAAACTCTACACGCTAAAAGAGAAGATTCAGAAGTAACAGCCTTGTCATTGGTGGTCGTGTTCTCACGGTCTACAGGCATCGGCATCAGGCTTCGAGTATCGATCTTTGTGCCCGTGGAGATCGAACCATAACCTTCGGTGCTCGACTCGTGATAGTTCGGGCGTGCTCGCGCCGCAATTTCGATCGAAAAAGAAAAAAAAAGAGCGAACGGATGAGCCGCAATAAAATTCACTCGCTCGATATTTCTCCCTTTCTCTCATTCTCCTTTTGCGATGTAAAATATACGTTCATCAATATGAACGACGATGCTTTTCGTTTACAGCTGTGAGCAGTACAGTGTCGTCGTCAGCGGAAAATGTAACTTTGTGTGTCTAGTGTTTTTCGCGTATAGTATATGTACACGTCGATATCGCCACGTACCATGTGAGCGAGTGACTGTATATCAGTTTTGAACGCTGATTCGTCAAGAGACTAAGGCCCATTGTTGGCCTGTCATTTCCATTTGACCTACGTTAACACACAAGCCGCCAAAATTCCTTCCTGCGAAGTCAAAGAGTCATCCGCCATGCTTATGGCAGGTTAGTAATTATATTATCGACAAATGCAGCTTTTAATCACAGTGTTTAATCTTATCTGTGCATGTGAGTTTCAGTGAGTAAGCGAAAAAATATTTCTGAACATTTCTTTATTTTCATTCCCTTGCAGTGTTGCTTTAAATATTTGAACAAAGAACAATCATGTATTTGAGTACTAATTTGATGATGTGTCAAAAAATTGTCGTATAGTTACATATAATTTCAAAATATCTTTAGAATGTGAAATTAAAAAAATTGAATGAAAATGATCATTTAATAGCCATTAATCAAAATTTAACTAAATCTTGATTTGCCAATTTAAAGATCTAACTTGGGATACTTTTTGCCAATTTATTATGAAAATTCGTAACCTTGCTCGAAATTCTACTTGTTGGTGACAACAAATGTTGCTTACATGATCAAATAAATATAATGCTAAAAAAAGCTAAAAAATGTTAAAAAAATAAAATAAAAATGATCATTTTATAGTCATTAATCGAAATTTGATCAAATCCTAATTCACCAATTTAAAGGCTAAGGTTTTTTTATTAAGCATTTCAAATCCAATGCAGGTTTATGTAGCTATACAGTAGAATTTAAATACATTTACATGGGGGAATATGATTTTACACGAACATTGTTGTTCACGCATAAAAAATTATTACATTTACAAGAGCGATAATAACATTAATTACGTTCTTTGGCAATGCGACTTATATAATATCAAAGAGTCAAACCGTTCAAGGACCTACGCAAAATCAAGCAATATCCACCCTTCAATATGAAAGGCCGAAATTGAGATACTTCCTGCTAATTAATTAATATAATGCGTAGTCTTACATGAAATTCCACCTTATTGATGACAACAAACGTTAATTACTCGATCAAATTGTTCAATTAATTATAGAATTTCTTCTAAATTCGACAAAATCGTAAAGTAATGATTAAGTAGTTAAAAACTGCTACAAGTAAACATCTCAAAGTTTTTCTCTTTGTACTGCACACAATTGACTTGTTGATTCAACTTATTTGCGTATTAATCTCAAACTTATAAAAAGAATTATTAGTCATTTCTGTTTTCCACCCAAGTCTCTTGTTTATCAAAACTTTCAAGACCTTCATTGAAGAAGTTTTCATAAACACGACGTCAAGTTTTAAAAAAAGATTATCGGTACGAGTTTACTTTTCAGCAATTATTTTCGGATTCTAGTCCTTCGTCTTGAACGCCATGTAACTGTATACTACAGATACCTATCAGAAAATTGGCGTGTCCAAACAGTTGTCTACGTTGATAGGGACATCAAGAGGGCAATTTCTCATAGGCGGCTTATACACACATGCAGTGTTTGCAAAGGTGCTTAATAAAGTAAAAGAGCACTTCGTCATGGGTATTTTCGCAAGGTGATTCCATTGCCGGCGTTGCTGTATAAGACCCTCTCGCACCTCCTACAAAATCACACAGCGTGGCGGCGCGGCGACTCGAGTTCAGCTTGCCAGACAATATCACGTGCGCCTCGCTCTTTGCTTTTTTTTTATATTATATAGTGTATACGTCAGCGCGCATAGTTGAAAAACTTTATGCCAAATTGTTCTTTCGCGAGTATACGTATACGTGTCTTCTGTCTACACCGTCGAAATTATCTCGGACAAGCTTGTTCCAACGTTTTATTTCGTTCGGTAAAAGTTTGCTAATCGTTGTCGGAAATATTTCACTAATATTCAAATATTAAGCAGCAGATTTATCACGCAAATTGAAAGTTAAGATATATACGTACAGCGATTGATAGATGTGTGCTGCACGATCCGCCAGTCTTTGCGGATATTGAAGGGAATATAAACATCGTATATACGTTGCCTTCGGTCAATCTGTCGATCAACTATCACAAGTTTATGCGGATTTCCCGAGGCAGGTAAAACTTTATAGCAGCAGCGATCAATTCTGGCCTACACTATATATATCTTACTAGCTTGCGGCTTTCAAAATCAGAGACGACACGTTATACATTGAAGAAAAAAGTCCTCGTTTTTCATATTTATTTATTAACCAATGCATAGGCAGTTACAGCTCCCAGAAGTGTATAGAAGTGTACATGCGATTGGATAAAATTATTCTTGGATCTGAAAAATGAAAATTTTTTCGGAGCGTATTCTCGTCAATCCCAAAAAGATTTTCCTTCCAATGTACTTTTCTCACGACTTCTCGCTTACCGTTCACAGACACTCGCAATAGAATGCCCGAGGTCCGCAACAATGTAGCCGGCACAGCAAAAGTTGCAGAAAAAGTAGTAGTAAAAAAAAAATAGGGCAAACGAGGCGCGTTATTTGCCACATGCACTATTCAAGCTCTCATATGCCGCGGACGTGCAAAGTGTAAGTATATAGTGTTCCTGAAAAATCTCATCTTCGAAATGGAGCTAAGCTCATTTCCGCGTTGAAAAATTTAAAGAGCACACTGTACATATAGCTTAAAGTGCGGCGCGAGAATTGGCGAAGGAAGATAGAGGCGTGTGCGCGCGTGACGCTGCAACAATAATTCGGTCAGGGCCGCCCAAGCAAGCAGGCAGGCAGGCAGACAAACACGTCGCGGCAGGGATTCACGGGGAAGAATAGGAGAGGAGGCAGGTACTGGCGAAGAACCCTGATCCATAACGTGGCCTACATTTAGCAACAGGCCATCGTTCTTTCTCTCTCTCTCTCTCTCTCTCTCTCAGTTGGTACGAACTTCCTTATCGGCTTGCGATCATCTATGCCAATTCCAGCGCTCACACTGATATCTGATTGCACTATAACTCGCCCACAGTTGCCCCGTCAGATTACGAAACGCTCGCGCGCAGAGTTGAATCGTTTAATGTATATCCGATTTGCGTTAAGTCAATTAGGTGTTTTAATCATCATATCACATACGTTCGTTTTACGAAATTAAAGCTTCGACCTGGATGTATATGTATATATATACGGGATGGTGAATGTGGGGTAGAAAGGCTAATTGCGTTGGGCCAACTTTCTCCAATGCTTTAGAATATTCTGTTACGAGTCTAGCCTGCGCGCGAGTTGCACTGTGGGACAGCTTGTAGAACTTGCGCGCAGTAGCTCGAGCTCTACTGCAAGTTTGCTGAATATTCTGGAGATGAAGGCACGAGCTTGCTTGACTCTCTCTCTCTCTCTCTCTCTCTCTCTCTCTCTCTCTCTCTCTCTCTCTCTCTCTCTGTGCTTTTATTACCTATGCATTTCTCTCTCATAGACTCGAGACCTATTTAATATCGGGTTACTCATTGAGCTAACCTGTACCCAGATTTATTGTTATATATCTTAAATGATTACTTACATTCTTTTTTATGGTTTTGCAAATGTTTTGTTTCAATCGAATAGTAGGAAGTATCTTTTAAAATATATAGTCGAATTTTTATGTAAGAAGCAGAATCAAAAACATGTTCATTGCTACATGATTCAATATAATATGGGTTCTGATTTTTCATAATTTTCTTTTGTATTTATAATTTTTCTATTTTCTCTCACGTATTTTTCAACATTCGATGTAATAAAACCATTTCTTCAGAATTGAATGTTCTATCAATATCATTGATTGATAAAAACTGAAAAATAATTCTACTTCTTTAGTTGCCAATTTCCGCGTCCATTTATTATAATATAGCAGTTGAAACATTCTGTACAATAGTCTAAACTCAATAAGTATAATTTTTAGCACTGATTTTGATTTACTGCATTATGAGTATATTATAAGGTACATTTATTCAATTCCGCCACTTGCTGTTATTTCATATGTACGGTTGCTGTAGCGGTATGCCGCAGTGACATTATCTTTGTACTATCAAGTAATGAAAGTTCCAATGATATAAATCATCTCCGAATACGAAATTTGTTTTGCACGAGCGGTTTTACACTCTGGATGAGCAAATTTTCCAACCCTAAATTTCTAATACACGGATATGTGTCATATTAACTAGTCTAATACTCGTATACCTAAACATAAATCTGCGACATACCATTCGATTCGTCTTCCTTTGCTCTGTCAAAAACACTCATCAGAGTTTCCTTTATCGCGCAAAGAAGCCAAATACCGACCGTATTACTATTCTCATTCGAGTCCACCCAATACTACTTTCAAAAATCGTACATACGATGGGTGAAAATTTCAATTTCATTGTTCTCAATACAATTTTGCTTTTTTTTTGTTCAAATATAGAAACGCAAATGTAAAAGAACTCGAAAAAAATCCATTTCGACCAATTATCAAGTATAATGATTAATTTCTAGTTTATTTTTTAAACCAGTGTTTATTAATAATTAAGAAATTACCACATAATTTATTCATATGAAAATAGCACGTCTTCATAATGAACGTTGATACCGAAACTTATTTTTAAATATCGAACATTATTTTCATGTGATAAAATACTTGTTTCTCGAAGTGGCGGAATTGGGTATACTCACTTTATTAAATAAAAAATAAGTTGTTCGCTTCAAAGTGTTATAACTCTGGTTAGAATCCACTAAATTAATCGTGTGAGGCTTCATTTTAAAGGGTGAACGGGCAGCTTTCAAATGAGGCCACTTACATTGAAAAATTCACTCGGGGTAAAAAGTTATGGCGATTTGAAATCTTAGTGGCGGCATTGGGTAGACTTACTTTACAAATTTATATTCGATTCCTGTAATGCAAAAAGTTTTTGTAGCTCATTCAAATCAAACTCATGATAATGTTAATAATTCATATGTAATCGTGAATTAATTGACCACGACTGTATATGTAAGGTAGGTGTACCCAATTTGGGACTAGTTTTCGCAAACAGCAGTATCTTTTTACCATAAATGAATTTTTCAACGTGCGGGGCATCATTTTAAAGCTTATGAAAGCAGCTTCAAAATGAGCCGTCGTGCGATTTTTTTGATGAATGCTAGCCCGATTTGTAGCACTTTGAATGAAACTACTTTTTTTCGGCATGAAAAGACAGTGTACCCAATTTGGGACTATTTGACAAAAGGGCATTTTTTAGTATCTGAATCGTGCGCGATACGTATAAGTAAGTTACAACATCAATATTTTTCACTTTTCAAGTATTATAAGCTAATTAGCATGATCTGGCAATGTCACAGTTACGTATGAACATTAATTTTCAAAAATATAACGAAAATCGATATTTTATCATTTATAAGTGGAATAAGTAAATTTATTTTGACTAACTGTCTAGTTTTGTCTTTAATTATTCACAGAAATTCAAGACTGGAACGTGAAAAAATATTTTTGTGATATTTATTCAGAATCCATTATTAATATTTTCGATGTAGTCCCAAATTGGGTACAATCGAAAACGATCGAAAGACCATAGTAATTGGCGCGTCATTTGGCTTATTTACAAGCTAGAAAATTTCTGGGGAGTGCTTTTGAAAGGGTGATAGAAGACGAATCAAATGGTATATCGCAGTTTTATGTTTAGATGTATTAACTAACTTAAATGATACATATTCATTAAAATGGAAATTTAATGAGCTGAAAAATTTGGTCGTCTGAGCAGAAAACAGCTGATGCAAAACAGATTTTGTCTTTGGGGATGATTTCAACCTATGGAACTTTCATTATTTGATAGTACGAACATAATGCCATAGTTTAGCACTGCCAAAGCATCGTGAACATTTGAAAACCAAACATAGCCCCAAATTGGGTATAGTTCCAAATTGGGTATACCTACCTTATAATCTATAAAAAGTTACAGAAAATAGCCAGAAATGTTGATTCGAATGATTAGGTAGTTCATGACCCTAATTTAACAAACGACTTAATAATAAAAGAAATATGGCTACTGTATCTAATTTCAAAAGAAAGACTAAAAATGAAGGAATGGATAATTAAAGCTATTCTGGTTTTATGTGCTAAAATAGAACAATTTACAATATTTGGAAGCTTAAACCAAAAAATAATGATTTGAAAAATGGATATTTAAATTATAAAAAAATATTAGAAAAAGTTATTCAGAAGGCTAAAAATAATCATGAAGCTGAAAGATTGGTAAAGATAATAAATGTAAAATAAACGAATTGATTTGTTAATAAACGAAAAGAGTAAATTCATAGATGATAATGAATTAATACCAGAAGTTATGAATGAATACTTTTGTAAAATAGGTCAACAGTTAAGCGATAAAGACCACGCCTAGCAATGATGTACAAATGCTGAAAATGAATGATGGATGGGACTGTATTCTTACACTATACAACTGTTGATGAAAAAAAAAAATATTGTTAAGAATATGAGAATGAAGGCTAATGGAGTTTATGGTATTAATTCGAGAGTAGTAAAAGAAATTATTGATTATATTGCGGAACCTTTGATGCTTCTATTCAATCAATGTATTTATCTAGCGATTTAGCTACATGCGTTAAAGATGGCTGAAATAGTTTTAATTCATAAAGATAAACAGAAAAGTATAGTGGGGAACTACAGGCTTATCTCCTTAACATCTAATATCGCTAAGATCTTTGAAAATATTATTTATAAAAGGTTATTTAGTTTTATATCGAAAGAGCAATATCCACTATATAATAAAAATTGATGAGCTGAAGTCTGTTAGTATCGAATTTCGGATGTTCGAATTCGTTTATATCGAAATTTGAAATTGTATAGAACGTCCGAAATTAACTTTATTATTATAATTTTGCCTTCTTCGTGCAGCTTATTCGCTTTTCACGTTACCGCCCTATTCCAGTATTTTTTCCGAGAAGCATTGGACTACCGCGTCCCAAAGTAGTCATGTGTATGCTTCTACAGTATGCTTCTACTTGACGGCAACCCCCATGGATAACCGGGCTTGTCAGTTCCCGATTACTGGACCTACAGTTTATTTACGAGTCGAATCCGAACGACTCAGAGCCGCGGTGTTAATTTTGGCACATGCACTTTTTGAAAAAAAAGCCATTGGTACCCGCCGGGAATCGAACCCAGGTCTCCCGCATGAGAGTCCTGCGTTCTATCCACTGAGTCACCGCGGCTCCGAAATTAAATTTATTTTAGTGCTTATTTATGCGATCTGCAATCTGCGTGCGAAGCTCGCCTTAGTGGCTAGGGGTTTTATGAAGAAACTTGGCACTAAAGATGCATTAAAGCGATTAATTAGTAAGTTATATATAAAGGACCCAACCAGGTAAGCATGTCAAAAATGCCCTTGAAGGAATCGTAATTCTGGTCTGAGGGATCTTTTCACTATCGAAAGTTATGACGTCAGCTAAATTTTCAGACCCTTAAACTAACACGGCACACGGTGGGGCGCCATTTTGTCCAGAACGGTTTTTCATCGATATCTCGGTCAATTTTTGAGCGAGGAAAAATTTTGTTTTCGTTTTGTAGGGGTTTTTAAGCCCTACAAAACTGTCTGGTCAAAAAAAAATTTTTGCGCGAAATTCAAAATTTGGCGGCCATTTTAAAATTTGAAATGGCGCCATTTTTTTACGGACACCTGCAATTCGAAAATTTTTTCTTGTTTTCATATTCCTTGTATCAAAAGCTACATCCCTGATTATTTTCAGATTTTTCAAAATGGTAGAACAAGGTCAAAAAAATTAAAAACCATTTTTTTATTATTTTGAGACCCTACGAGGTCGCGAGAGTTTTAAAAATATTTTCTAGGCCATGTTTAAACAAGTATTAGTCTTCTCAAACTCTCCTTTATCTGGTTAACCGTATAAATTTGTTAAAACGTCTAATAATTATGTTTTCTAAGGATTTTCTCCGAATATATAAGACCGCGACTCGAATACTAATTCTATTCTGATAGGTCTTATCATACTTTTAATTCAAATTCCTTTCAGATTTTTAAGATTCTTGTCGATATATTTTCTTCATGTATTGTAACGGGGGAGAAATTATATTAATTATTTCCCCGCGTTATCTAGTAAACGTTGCGGGGCTGACCGCCACCTCGTTGTTGGGGACCACTATACCGGGTATCTCGTCATTCTTAGCTGTAAATGCGAAACTCATGCAAAGACGAAATGGAGAAAAGGTGTTGATCATCAGAGAAACACTCACAGTTCAATTCACTGACTTTCATATATTGTTAGATCTCATAACGTACAGATTCAAATCGTATTGAATAGAATGGCCGACAGTTTTTGCTATTCGACGCAAAGTAAACAATCGGCGGAGAGAGAGACAAGTTCGCTACGCGGACTAAATGCACACTCTTCGGTCACACACACACACACACACACACACACACACACACACTTACTCACACGTACGTGATGGAACGGGGTCGCGTTGATCAGACGTGACCCTTGGTACGAAGACGATGTTGACGGCGTCGCCGACAGCCTTCTTCGTCGCGGCCGTTATGTAGGCGGAAAACTCTTGTGCATCGATGGCTGCTTGCTCCGCTGTCAGGTAACGGCGGCAATGCTGTCGTTGTGGCGTCGGCGGTGATGATGAAGATTTTCCGCTCGTCCGCTCGAAGTGCGGAGCGTCGCCTTGCTGTGACGCTCGCACTAGGTTCCGCATCTGCTCAGCTTCCTGGGCACACAAAATTTTTAGACTTTTTAACAAATTTATACGATTAACCAGATAAGGAAGAGTTTGAGAAGACTGATACTTGTTTAAAGATGGCCTAGTAAATATTTTTAGAACTCTCGTGACCTCGTAGGGTATCAAAATAATAAAACAAATGGTTTTTAATTTTTTTGACCTTGTACTACCGCTTGAAAAAATCTGGAAAAAAAATCAGAGATGTAGCTTTGATACAAGGAATATGAAAAAAAAATTTTTAGGATTGCAGGTTTGCGCAAAAAAATGGCGCCAATTTCAAATTTTAAAATGGCCGTCAAATTTTGAATTTCGCGTCAAAATTTTTTTTTGAATAGGCAGTTTTATAAGGCTCAAAAAATCCTACAAAATAAAAAAAAAATTTTTCGTAGCTCAAAAATTGACCGAGATATCGATGAAAAACCGTTTTGGACAAAATGCCGCCCGACCGTGCGCCGCGTTCGTTTAGGGGTCTGAAAATTTAGCTGAGATCATAACTTTCGATAGCAAAAAGATCTCTCAAACCAGAATTACGATTCCTTCAAGGGCATTTTTGACATGCTTACCTGGCTGGGTTCTTTGGATAAGAGTATCCCTACACTTTCTTAGCTAAAGCGTTTGATTGTGTGGATCACAAAATATTACTAAAAAAGTGTTTGAGGTATTGTGTAAAAGATAAGGCCCAACACTTATTAGAAATTTCCCTCCTAAAAATTAGAGGGCAAGTTCTAGGGTCAGAACTGGTATCAGAAATAGTATCAGAACTGATGTCAGATCTTACATAAGTTCTAACCCAAGTTCTAGTAGT
>JAWWMK010000032.1:12981261-13024271 GCA_035047105.1 Galeopsomyia nigrocyanea | reverse complement strand
CATTTAAAGCGTGACGCTCTTAACCCATTAAATTCACGAAAAATTCGCGAATTATTCGTGATCATTTCTAACAGGGCTTCTGTACTTCTTTATACAGTTCTGTTGTCGAACGATTAGTACAGGATTTATCGACAATTATATACAATGAACAATGTAGTGCGATCACTGTAGAATTCAAATTCTTTGTTTATGGTGTAGTATATAGGGTCGCTCCGATGTCCTCCGAACGTAATAACCAATCGAAGCGGCTTATCGGTGAATTATGTAGTACAGCGGCCTCTCTCTCTCACACTAATGTTTCCTTTGACTAATTAAACACTCATTGGGGTCATTAGGTCAGCCGTAGGGTAATAAAACCCCATTGATCGCTTCACGTGTGTGTGTGCATACGTGCTTCGCTGGAATTAGTTACGGTTGCTCGTTAAAAGGGATTAGCACTTGCCTTCGCGGCTTCGGAGACGATATACTACCTTTTTTCATATACACGATCCATTAGTATAGTTTAGTCTACGTAAACGTCTGTATTTTTTTTTT
This sequence comes from Galeopsomyia nigrocyanea, assembly GCA_035047105.1. Lineage (NCBI taxonomy): Eukaryota > Metazoa > Arthropoda > Insecta > Hymenoptera > Eulophidae > Galeopsomyia > Galeopsomyia nigrocyanea. The sequence goes on along the minus strand of JAWWMK010000032.1, from coordinate 13,023,737 downwards.
AGTATTTGCGATTATCGAGTTTATCAAACTGAAAATTCGTCGTCGTCGTCGTCGTTGCACGCGCGAATAAGGACGAAACTTTATATCAGTCGATCCTCTATAACTCGTGGAATTTCAGTCGCGAATTGGAAGCTGAATCGGCACTTTCTTGTTTGCAAGGGAATGCTTTCGCCGTCGTACATTCGGTTTAAGGAGCTAATTTCGACTTAACTTTTCGACACAAAGCGCGCAGGAACAAAAAAAAAGAGAAGTTGATGATGATGCTAGTAAGACAAAGTGCACCGCGGCGTTGCGAAACTCGCGCGTTTGTTTGACGTACGCCCGATGAGTTTGCGACTCTGTCTCTCTCTCTCTCTCTCTCTACATTCTGCAGCTATTTTAGGAAGTGCGGAGTTATGGCTGATTGAAAACGTTTGAAAAGTTGTCCTTCTGCACATACACAATCAAAAGTTCGCTTATATACAAATGCAAGCTTTTGATGAAAAAACTTATTTTTCGAAAATGTACGGGGATAAATCATAAATTTTGCGAAACATACACACACACATACGAGTGAATAATAACCAAGCTCTCTACAAATATAGATCGCGAAGCGTTAAATTTGCTGGCAATCCGACAAATTACATTCGCTTTAAAAAAAACACATTATCCCAAGAATCTCAAAGTTTAAAGCGCGTCTAAGTAAGTATATTAACACAATTGCAATCGCGAATATATATCTCCCTCTCGAGTCAACAAGGCACGTAATCGTCGAAGAAGTAATATAGGAAAAAGTAGTATATGCAACGTGCGGCGGGCGGCGATGCAGGTCTCATTATGCAATATCATGCATCGCGCGCTCGTCGACATTCCAGAGGCACACAACTCGGAAAACACGAGTAAAGTGTATAACAACAACAACAACAGTCGTAGTAGTAGCTAAAGCCTCTCACTCTCTCGTATTATACATGTAGAATAGTTATACGCGCGCGCAACTCAATCGAGTACGCGTCATTGAATTAACATGCCAACGCGTTTATAGGCGCTGGAATTAGGCGACAAATCAGCGATGACATTCCCTCGGCTGCGCATTACGTGTTGTATAGAGTCGAAGAATAATACATCGGGCACTTTAGAAAGTTGCTCGCATGAATATTGCAGTGCGTCGTCGTAAATAGCTTACAAGCGAAACAACAACAGCTTGTCGTCGTATCTATACAGATAGATATCTCGAAAAAGCAAATAAGTTTTTTTTTTTCACGAAGGGTAAAGGTTCTCGCTTATTATATGAGGTATAACGAATCGACGTAAGCGCAAGTGTCTCTGCTAGAGTCGCGATAAACCCGCGAGTCCCCCCCGTTATTTCGAATGATAAGTTGGGATCGGGCCGCGCGACGACGACGACTCTCGGCACAGATTAGAGAGACAAAGACTGAACAAATAGTTGGATTTCTCTCTCTCTCTCTCTCTCTCTCTCTCTCTCGCGATTTGCATCGAAATCGTCGTGCGAAGCTCTAATCCACGCTAATCCATACCTATAAAAAGCCGTTTATCAAGCCGCGAACGTTTTTCAATCGTCGCAAACAATTTACTCGCGCGTGCGCGCTTCTGTTTCTGTGTAATATCTTCTGGGTTAACGATGAAAACCATTCGACTTGTTACACCCGCCTTGCGTGGAAAGAGACGCGCGCGTTACTGATAACCTTCCCTTTCCTTTGATTCTTTTTCTTTATACTCCTTGATATACCTCTCGAGCGAATCTTTCTTTGAACAATGTAGTAACGTAGGTGCTTGTCGTCTTATATACCGAAAGAGATACTCAAGGCAAAAATGAACATTAGCTTGCCTCGGCTCCGCTGCTGCTGCTTCTGCTGCTGCTGCTCGGGCTCTGGCTATTGATTAGGAGCCTGACTGCCAACTGGGTCAGCCGCGCTGCGCTTCGAAAAAAAAAAAGAAAGAAAAAAAACTGCGTCCAAATTCAAAAAGCAGTTTTTTTTTCCTTTTGAATTTATAAAGCCGATCAATCTATATACGCAATGTTCGTTTTTTAACTTTCGAACGGGAATTGTTCGTTTTTCCGCGCGAAAAGCGCATATAAGAATCAGCGATGAATAAGTTTTTGAATTTTTTGAGAGAAAAAAAATCCGCTTTAAGTATGCTGACCGAGTTGCGCGCATTCTTCGCGAAGTTTACTTTTTTTTTCATACAGTTTTTTTTTTATTTAGTTGTTTGATTTTCAAAGTAGAAGCTTTAGCGCGTATATACAGCTCGAAAAGGGGCAATTGAACGGTAAACCACAAGCACCTACTTACTTCTCTGAGCGTTTGGTTTGGAGGGCTGCAATTGGCCCAAGAGCGCTTTAACGCTTAAGCATTGGAGCTGCTGGGGTTCTACGATCTACAAGCGACTAATTACCCGTGAAACAATAGATCTGCTGCCGCTGCGGAGTGGGACACAACGGATCAAGCCAGTCAGTCAGAGATAGAGAGAGAGAGAGAGAGAGCAAATCAAAGCAATGCCAGTGGTAGACGCGAGGACGAGCGAAGCCGCCGATGATTGCGAGGACGAGGAGGAGGAAGAGGATCATGCCAAGCAGCAAAGTTTTTAGAGTTGCGCGATTGTTATCATCGATGAAGCAGCTCGTGTAGCTACGGTTTGGCCTTTGTCACTTTTAACCAAAGCAATCTTCGCTCGCCGTCACCGCCGCTGCGTCAAATTGCCACTGCTAATATCCCTGGGCGCAAAGTTAAATAGCAAAGGCCAAAACTTTACTCTCTCTCTCTCTCTCTCTCCCACTCTTGAGTTATCAAAAGCCGCAAGTTTTCCAATTGAACAAAGCCATTCTCCGCGTGCGGCTTCTACTACTACTACTACTACCACTACTATTACTACTACTACAGCACCGAATATAAAGAAAGTTCCAAAGCCAAGTCTTGTGATAAATAGAAAATAAAGAAAGAAGAAGAAGAAGAAGTGTGTAAAAAGTGCGCGTGTATTTGTGATACAAAAATAAAAAAGCAGTGCCCATATATGTCTACATAGTGAAAGCAAAAGAAAAAGCAGCCTTAAGTTACCACAGTGAAAATAAAAGAGAGAAATATATATATATTTTTGAAATCGTTGTCGTTACAAATTTAAAAATGACGAAGAACAATAAGTGCAAGATTTGCGATCTGTTCGGTGCGAGTGTCGGTAGTGGTGGTGGTGGTGATGGCAAAGCCGAGAAAACTGGCGGTTGCCAGCTCGAGGCGCTTCACCAGCTCGGACAACCCCTCAACTTGACTGCTAATAATCACGCCGAAATACTTGGGGGTCTCTACCTGCAGCAGCTCAAGGACATCATGCTTGCCGCTTATTTGCTCAAAGGTATTGTTAATTAAGTTGGCTCGTAGCGCGGCTCTTACTACAATTACGATTCGAGATACCGTGTATATTGCAAATACCTATATTATAGTATTTTTGTCAAGCATGAGATGCGGCACACCTTTTAACGTCGTAAATGAAAAGCTCTCTCTCGTATTATAGTCGCATATCCGTCGCACGTTAGCTTGATTATTAATTTGATAATGGACATAATCTGGATTAACATTGACATGCTTTTGCCGCGCTCATACGATCGTGACTTACGTAACACTGCGCACTCTCTCTCACTCACTCACTCTGACGTCAATGAATTTCTCTCTTCAGCATCAGCCCGCTATATAGAGTGAATTTCACGAGAACGCTCGAGCAAAGCTCTACCTCACGGAACAGCGCTTTAATTGCGTCAGGAATGTATAATGTCATACGCTAATTGGATTACGTATACAATGGCCAATAGGCAGTTTGTATAGGCTTTTTCGTATCCTTTTGCTCATTTTGTAGAATATCGAATTTTACAAAAGCCATCGAGCAATATTCCGTAAATTGTAGGCTAAAAAGCTGCACGCAACAGTTTTCCCGCGCGTGGACACGACGACGACAATATCCGCATGGGACACGAGCGCGGATTCGCCGCCAACCCCCCCTCATGGATTAACCGGATTATTATTATGGATTTGCTGCTGCTGCTGCTTCTGCTGCTGCTGTGCGCGGAGGCCGAAAAACGAAACCAGAATGCGAGCTTGTAAAGCTCGCCACATGCGAAGCTTTTATTGTCTTTTTGAAAAATAGTTTTTTTTGGTTTTTTCGCGATGAGTCGAGGGGAAAAAAATGAAAATAACGGGGATCGAGTTGTACGCGCGCGCTCGTTTTCGTACGATATGGTATTTAAATCGGCCTCTCTCTCTCGCGCGCGCGCGCGTGTAAGTGCAGTGTGGGTGTCCCGGTTTTAATTGAAAAGCGTGAAATGCGTTTGCACTCGTTGCATTCATGAATACTAAGCTCCGTATTCAAGCGCTACTGCGATGCTCTTGATATTTCACATTTTACATCCAATTACTTTTTGCTCTATTAAATCTCGTAAACTTTATCGGTTTATCTCTTGTGCCGCGTGCACTGTAGAGTTTCATTTTTTTTTGTGTCCCTCACGAAAAAAAAAGAAACTTGAGATATGCAATAATCTCTGGCGTGAATGTAATATACAGCGATGTAATATATCAACGAGGAGTATCGCACTTGCGGATACACAAAGGCTTGGTCTACAAGTTTGAAATGCCGACACTCACGAGCTTGCGCGCTCGCGGATAATCGATAAACCGCCGCAACATTTAACACTTTGCCGGATAGAGCTTCGAAACGAAAAAAAAGAAAAACGAAAAATTGTAAACCATCAGCGGACGAGGATCGCGAATATATACCCTACATCGCTCGTGTAGGAAAATCACTCGTAAAAACTCACGCACGCGGAAAACTAAAAAAAAAAGTAGAACGTTGCTGCTGCTGGCGGATATATGTGTATACCCTTTTGAAAAATGATGAGAGATCCGCAAAAAAAAAAAAAAAAAAAAAAAAATGAAAGATGAAAAATCGGAAGGAAAGGAAGGATGAAGTATAATTATATTCGAGCTTTCTCGTCAATTAGACACCGTTCGCGTCGCTGACACTTAACGGTGATATAGTAGGCGATGATGGTGCAGTCGACACGTTGATTGGCGTTTTGTTCTTTCGGCTTTCCATTTCAAATGAATTGCCCGCTATATAGCGAGTTTTGTTCTTGCTTTATATAGATTCTCCTCTCTCGGATTTTGCCTCGCTTGTATAGCAGCGTCAAGGTTGATTTTTATACTTGACGATTAATCGAGCTTCTATTTGTTTCTTTTTTCTTCCTTTTCAATTGCAACGCGACCTTCGTATCTAAAAATGCAACGTTTGACTTGTCATTGCAACGGAGAGATGCCGTTAATCAACGATCGAGAAAGTGTGATAATCGATCAAAGCTAATTAGGTGTAATTAAAACGAAATTAAATCGTTAGCACGAGAATTAAATAAGAAAATAAAGCCGTCAACAAGATCTGCAGCTGAAGTGTAATCAAGTTTAAATAAGAAAAAAAAGGCCTCGGCCGTTACGTTAAGTAGACCGCGATTGTTTTTCCTGGTGGGCGCGTTATAATTAAGGGATCTTGACACTGAGCAAACGTATCATTTGCAAAGGTGTCGTCGACCTTCTCTCACTCTCTCTCTCTCTCTCGCTCTAATACGAGGTCGTCTTTATTCCCCTGAGCGATCGACCGCCGCGCGTATACGTCTGCTGTACGACAATGACTCTCTTCGAAGACAATTCTCCGTCTGCGCACGAAGTCTATTATTCGTATACGTATGCATTGTGTCTTTCTCTCTCTCTGTGATTGTCAACGGTGTATAATTCGCTTGTGTACTGTAGAAAATGTCTCGGAAAGTAAAAGAAAAAAAGAGCAGCTGTGTGATGGTAATGTGCCGCCACGGTGTGGGCAAATGGCTGCTGACCCGAAAACGCATTTATGCAGCAACCTGTCGATAGCAGGCAGGCAGGCAGCAAACCTCGTCATGAATAATGAAGACGTGCACCGACCAACGCTGTATGAAGCTTCGTCCAAATTTAATGTGTGTGTATAAACCCATATGCATACATACGTGTATTTATTTATTTATTTATCAGGTTGATAAATCAATCATTTGCTTTCGGTTGACAACTTGAAAATGCGGCATTCGTCCAACGTGAATTATATTGATTTGCGAATGGCGATGTCGATTAGCTCCATTTAAATTGGAATTTCAATTGGAGCGAGAGGCACGAACTATATCTTGTACTCTCTCTCTCTCTCTCTCTCTCTCTCTCTCTCTCTCTCTCTCTCTCTCTCTCTCTCTCTCTCTCTCTTTCTCTCTCTCTCTCTTGAATAATTGTTTCCAGCAGCAATGGCTTTCGACGCTGCTGCGGTGTTTCATTCTTTTGTTTCGATTATTCGGGCTCGCGGCTCTCTCAACTTAATTACTGCAGGCTGGCTGCTCGTATTTTCCAGCGGCTTCTTCGTTTGCCCTCTCTTTCGCTCTATTAAACACCGAGTGAGAGAGAGAGAGACTCAACGGCTTTAAATTTTCAGTGACCTAATATTTCAACTGTAATTTCGAGCTATCCGATTTCGTTATCTCCGATAAATCGAGGAATTACGGTGATTAATTTGCATTGCCAATGTATGCGCGCCAGCTGGTAATGCTGCGCGCCGGTGTCGTCGGAACTAAACTTGTGAATAAAATTATCGATTTGTGAAAAAATTTAATTTTGCGAAGTTGATGGTTGCACATTTGAAGCAAAACGCGAGCGATTTAAACGTTGCACGCACGCAAAGCTAAAGTCAGTAGTATTAGCAGCGAAGCTCTCGCGCGATAAGATAAACATCTGACGGACACGGCAGCGCGCAGCGTAGTAGATTATTCTAATCGACGCGACGCGCACAGCAGATACTCAACGCTCTTGTTCGCCTGATGCTCGATTTTTTTTTTACACTGAACCTATGTCTTTGCGTGTCTTTTGGGTGTTTTAGGGATTCTCGTGTTTTTATGTACGAGTAGAAGTAATTTGGTTCGTTTAAATCAAGAGTGTTTGATTGATAAATTGATATATGGACTTGACGAGCCTTTGATTAAATACACCCTCGTACCTAATTTCTACTTTTATATAATCTTGATTTATGAACTTGGGTATACTATTCCGATAAGCTCCGAAATAAAAGGGAAGAAAAATCGTAGGCGTTACTTTCGAGGAATTTATACAACTCACGATAACTATTAATTTGCGACATAAGAAATGGATAGTCGAAAAAAAATTCAATTCAAACATGAAGCACGGCATATCTCGTTCGATCCTCTCTCTCAAATAAAGCGTCGATTACGTAAGTAAGAGAAGAGTAAGTGACTGCGCGTTCTGAAAACATCGGACTTGGCATTTCTTGCTTCGCGCGTCGCAGCAGTGATTTCCTGACAGAGAGAGAGAGAGCGTATATAAACGCAAAAGGCTTGCAGGCGGCTCGGGCTCAATACCTCTATATCTCGCGCACGACTGCGTCTTAAATAATTCTCCCTCTCTGTCTCTCTCGCTGCAGCTGCACGGCGTCGCGTCCGACAAAGTGCGTCGTTAGCGGGACGACTCCGCGTAAAATGCACATTTGCAAACCGGCTCGCACCCAAGCGCTGATTTCTTACTCCTTTTTTTTTTTCGTTCTTTTGGTTGCGTTGCGAACCCCGAAGAAGAAACCATTCGCAAATCGCTTTACTTTTACAATTTATCGCCTACCTGCGCCTGCTCGCGCTCGCTCTTGCTTGCTTTTACGAGGCAAACGGCATCGCCAATTAACCACGAAAACTCCTCCAGCTTCGTGGGGACATTGCTAAGCTGCTTTATCAATGTTGTACTTCGATGTATGCACTTGCGCCGAACGTCTTCGCTCGATCTCTCATTGTAATTTTTTTTTCTTTAGTATTCGGGTTGTTTGCATTATAATGTTGGACGATTTATGGACTGACTGTATAATATTCGTGTCGCTTGATTGTAAAGTTCACTGTATAAGTTACTTATAATGTGAAATCTTTTTTCAATGTATTTGTAATTTAACGATTAGGAAATCTTTGCTAGAATAACACTCTTTGAAAGTTATAACTCGTTCCAACCAATCGTTAACACTGATGATCATACAATTGATTAATTCTTCATGAATCATAAGATTTACAAGTAACTGGAGAAGAAAAAGTCACATTCTTCAATCCAAATTTTTGCTAGATTAACCAACATAAAAAAAAAAGAAATTCTAATTTAGTTTTTATTCCGGAACGAACTAAGCAAGCTCCAAAAAAAAAATGACAAAAATAAAAAAAATTATTATCAAACTTTGCAAAAGTTACGAATGAAACTCTGCTTTTGTAGTTCGGCAACATTTCGGCAGTATAACGTATAACGAGAATTAAACTTTTGTTTGCGTATTATGCATCAAGTACGTTGATTAAATCAAGCTCAACTATAAAAAAAAATCATCGAGGTTCACGAAAACAGTAGTTTCCAGGTAATACCGAGTTTGTTTTCCGTGATATCGTTGAATACACATTTGCAGAGCATCGAGAATATACGAAACAAAGTTCATCTCGCGCGCGAATTGCATACTAAATAAAAGAAAAAAAAGCTCTCTATATTCACAATCATTGTAAAGTCAAACAACAGAATCTCCATATAAATACTATTTGTTCATCGGCATAAATACGCATAACAGCTCGTAGCTTTGTTTGCCACGGAATAGACAGAGTACACACATAGTACAAGAGCGAAAGAGAGAGAGAGAGGAAGAACAGGCGGTATTTCGCACGTACAGAGCGTCAAATTCGCATGTAATTTAGCGTCGCTTTCCGCGTGACGATCATCGGTAGATTTAGGCGCTCTGTGCGTGCGATTCGCATACGTAACTCTCTCCCTCTCTATAACACTGCAAATATGAATTTGCGTGCCTGATACGATGTGTGTATGGGTGTGTTTCAGCCCCGGCAGCTGCTGCGTCGATTAATCCGTTGTACGGTAAACCCGAAACTGATATTTCGTTTGATAAAACTACGGAATTATTACGCTGTATACATTTGATTGTTTTGTTGAATGGGACTGTAATATACTTTGCACCTACAAAGTGCGTTTGATTTCCCTTTAGCGATCGTTTGATCACCGAGTTGACCGACGTTTATACATAGTTAATCAAACATGTTATACTATTGAATTTGATTGCCTCGTGGCGTGGGCTATGCAATTTCCAACGCGCGAACTTAATACGCCAAATAATTAGGCTAATAGAAATTCGATTCTGACAAAAAAAACTAGATCTATATAAATCGCTTATTTCATTCGCCACTCTCGAGTTGAACGAGTTCATGAATCATTAGAAAAGAAAGAAAGAAAGAGAGAAAGAGAGCGAAAACAAGGACTAACGCTCGGGATAAAGCGTCGTTTCAATAAATCTCGCAACGCGAAAGAATTCCCAAAAGAAATAAACCTCCCTCAACAGGTTAACACAAAGCAAATGAATCAATCGTAATCGGGCCAAAAAAGAGAAAAATAAAACGAACTGGAAAGAGAGAGAGAGAGAGAAAATGGCGTGCACGTCCTTCGTGCAAAAGAGAGAGAGAACAAACAACGCGAAAAGGAGCTGCTGGTGCTGACCCCGATATACATCCCACACGCACGCACATACACTGCAAAAAAAAAAGAAAAGAAAAGTAAATTCGCGAATTCAACACAAAGCCTTAATTAGTCTTCAACAGTGAAAAAAAAAGTCCGATACGTGTGTATACAGTGTATACGGTCGGACCGATTGAATTTTCTCGCAAGGTTCGCCGTACGAAAGAAGAATATTGGATATATCGATCTGCAACAGCAGCAGCAGCAGCAGCAGTGGATGCTCTTTCTCCCTCGCCATGTGTGTGCACAGTGTGTGACCTGATTCTATATAGTGCTCGCGAGCTTGCGGTGTTATACATGTATATACGTTGTCATATCCTTCCACGCGATTATGAATCCGGAATCTCTCTCTCTCTCTCACTCACGTAGGATATGCTGCCACTTGTTTGCCTACGTTGCCGCTCGGCGCCTTGTTATAATGGACTACCGGAGAGCTGTTAGAGAATTCGACTGCTATATAAGTGCGCTAATTGCTATGATCGTTATCGTTCGCATTATACATACAAACTTGCAGATAACTCAAACCTTTGCTTCAATTCATTTAGCCGATAAGCCCTTTGTTTTAATTGCATCGAACTTTGCGATTCGAGCTCGTTTGATGTCTAATTTCTTATACGGAGCGAGCGATGTATATTCGCAAAATAAAAACGTATACGAATTGTAAGCTGAACTTTTTGTCTATTACACGATTCCCAACTATCCGTGCTGTCGAACTCCGAACTTTCGACTAGTACCACTACTATGACTGTGCGACTTCAAACATTCGGAAACTTTGGTGCTGTTATGAGCAGCAACTACGTGCGCGCATCCCCCAAAAGCCAACTTCAATCATGACATTATTAACGGTGTACCAAGAGAGTGGTTTTGATGTGGAACAGCTGTTGATGTTCTGTGTGTCTCTCTCACTCTGTGTGCCAAATAATACGTACAGAAGCACCCATAATGATTATTATTTGCAAACTTTGATTATCCGTCGAATTCTCATACGAAATTACGTTAGTTTTCGCTCGGTGTTATAAAATACCGCTGGAAATATCTGCGTTCGTGTGTTGTGTACTTCATCGTATATTACGAAGTTACACTTGTTTCCGTAGTTCTTATCTGTGCGCGCGGCTGCACGTTGCGCATTTGGCGCGATCACGCGCGTGGATATTACAGCAAGTTTTATGTCTACTTTTACAATTACGTTATCAAACTCTCTCGCTCGTGTGTCGTTTGACATTCTATTCTACCTCTCTTATCTCGCGTAAAAAGTTTTTAAATTGTTACAATTTCGCTTGAACCATATGTTTCTCGTTTATACCTTCCTAACTTTTATTGTTCTTGGGGAACTGTGTCGCTGCAGTAGTATCTCATTGTTTGGCCGCTAAGCGAGCGAGCGACGAAAGCCACGCGATCGATAAATCAAAATCAGGAGAGATGATCGATGAAACGAGTCCAACCTCGTTACACAATAAACTCGGGCAACGGCGCGCTTTTATACCGTGCGCCGACACCTTCTTCTTTTTCTTCTTCTTTTTTTGCTTTGCTCGTCGCCATTATGCTAATTTCTCAATTTCTCGCGGCGACGGCGTGCGGCAGAGCTTTCACGTGATGTCATTCTTCCTCGCGCGAAGCGTGACGCCAGAAAAATGCGACGAGCAGTATAAATATACCGAGCGGAGAAGAAAAAAAGAAGGAAGATGCGACCAATTGAAAAGGGACACGTGGCGAAATATACGTGGGGCGGAGTTGATCGTCGCGCTGTATTACATCGGGATTATCATTTGTTTTACTTCACGTCTACACACACTGACGTTTTCAGTAATTTTTTTTAAAGCTTTCGAATAAAGATTGTTGTTTATTGCCTCATCTCCCCTCCTATATACGATCTTGAATAATTCCACCCTAAGCCCACAAATTTTCAACTGAAGATATACACGATAATCTTACAATTTAAACCAATTCTGTTAAATTAATTTTCTTTTTCTCTTTTCTGTTTCAGGTGAGTAATGTGTTCATAATAACACTCGCTTTGCGTCACTCAAAAATCGCAGTGCGTATCTCGTAAGTAAAAAAAAATTGTGCAACCTTCTCTCGCTCTCAAGGGGCTGCTGCGTTATTTGATTAAGTAAAGTAAAGGAAAAAAGCGTATAAAATAATCCATCGAAGCGGAGAGAGAAAGAGAGAGAGATTGAAAAGTTCTTGCGTTACGGAATTTTAATTCGAGCAATGTTTTTTCTAAAGCTCGAGCTCGACGCTCGGCAACGGCGGCGAGCCACTCTAGAAAGTATGTCGAAGTGTTTTTTTTAAAAGAAGTCGACGCTGAATTGATTATAAAGTATCCCGTAAGAGGATATAAGCGATGGCGAGTATAAGAAATCCATTTTATAAGTTATCAAACTTGGAAAATTGCGCGCGTTAAAACGTAAATTTTTTTCGAACGAAAAACAAAAACAAAAAATCTCCGAGCAATATCGGCGAAGTTGTAGAAAGTCAAGTTTTCGCAAAAGAAAACAAAAAAAAAGGGAGTACAAATAAAAGAACGCGCGCGATATATACATATTATGCAGAGGAGGCGAACAAGTGGCAAAAGGTCCGCAGCGAGGCGAGCGAGCGATCTGCTGCAGTGATAGCCCCAATTGAATGTGGAACTCGCTGCTGCTGCTGCTGCTGCTGGCGCTTAGAAACACAGACACTGGCAAGATAATATATATAAAAGACATCGAGAGAATCTCACTTTTGCAGCTCGGTCGTTTTAATTGGCGGAGGGGAGGGAGCTTGCACTCGGATGGAATATGTATATATATACACGTGTGCAACGCGCGGAATAGATTACTGGGACACAGCATGGAAATTCGCCGAGCGAAAGGTAATCTCTCACTAGCATGAGCGGCAACACCAAGCAGCAGCAGCAGCGCCATTTCACCGGAGAAAGTAGCTTAGCGCCGCGAGCCACTGACATTAGGACTTACGTGAAAACCCCCCCTTGCTGAAGAATTTTTACTTTCTTTTTTTTTTCTCTCTTTCGTTGCACTTCCATTCTACTACTGAATAATTAGCGGCTTTCGTTACATGTATACTTTGTTGTCGTCGCAAACGAAGCTCTGAAAATATAATTGTTCTTGCCGCAGACAACGTTTTGTCATTAATGTCGTGCGTTGAGTTCATATCTCACGTATAAAAACGTTCTCTCTCTTTCTCTCTCTTACTCTCGAGGACAGTTGATATAATTCAGCGTGATAAACGATCGTAGATGATCGTTTTGATAAGCGAAAGATGTTGCACCGTGCCAAAAAAGTGTTCGGCTCTCTCTCTCTCTCTCTCTCTTCTCTCTCGCGTATGGAGAATTTATGCAAATCGTTAATTCAACCGCGCGTGACGCGCGATACGGATTTGGTGGGGGAGGGGGGGGGGGGGGGAGAAACGACGCGTAATGTAACGTCAAGTTGGGTTTATATTTGCGCGCGAGCCTCATTTTGAAATATTCATAGCTCACTTTTAATCATTTAGAAAGTTCCCCACCTCTGCGTACGTTCAATTGCTTCTTTTTTTATTTATTTATTTTTTTTCACGGCGCGAACGCGACTGTTATAATATATACACACTCGCGGAAATATTCATCTCGATAATCGCGAGATTCAACGAGTAATTGGAAACAAGTGTCGCTGGTGCGAATCCCTCTTGGTTTATTGATTTACGGCGAAAAAAAAAAATTCACCTCGTAGTTGAAATTGAGCATTGTAAAAACAACAGTTTTACAGAAATGATAACGTTGATATACGATTACTAATTCAAGCATAATCTTGATTGTACAACGTATAGTTTGCAAGCAGCAAATTTAATTATGCAACGCAAACGCGTACATAATTATCACTCTGTATTATCCAGCCACGAAGATATAGCTATCAGCGCAAAATGATTTTGAAACGCGCTGTTAAAGAAGTTTACCCACAAATCGAGTATGTAGATTGAATCTTATCCCGTACGAAAGCTTTTCTCGATTGATTTAACTGCAGCGAAAAGTTTGCAGTTTATAGTACAGTCCGCGAACGAGCTCTCGTAAATCATTGCGCCGCGCAACAATTCTCACGCGTCAATTGCAAAAAGCGAGAAACAAATCCTTCGCACACAATCCATTATTCGCTTATTGAATCGGCCCCCATATCGCAAATGCACTCTCTCTCTCTCTCTCTCTCTCTCTCTCTCGCGCGCGTAGTGGTAACTTAATCTTCATCTCGCAACTAACCGAAACTAACGATCTCCCGCGCTGTCTTCGCACAGGCTTTTTCTTTGTTTCCTCTTCCATCTCTCTGTGTATCTTTCAATGCCCCCCCTGTGTGTGCATTTGTGTGTTGTTTCGTGCGAGGGATGTGCGCCCAGGAGACTTTTGAAGGAAAAACAAAATAAGTAGGCGCCGGGGTGCTAACAGTGAGAGAAAATGAGAAATACATACGTACGCACGTGTATGTGTGCATACTAAAAATACCTATTCTATTCCGAGTGAGTGAGTGAGTGAGTGAGAGAGCTTGATCGTCGAAAGGTCAAGGCGGCGGAAAATATACCCGTGAGCGCGCGCGTGTATAAAGTATAACTCGGAAAAAGACGCGTGAATTCGACGCCGGAAATTTAACATCGGTTCCGCTGTGGAATCCTTCCCCGAGATCCCTCAACGATGTATTTTTGTATACACATACACACACATACACACACACACACACACACACACACACACACACACACACACACACACACACACACCGGTTGCGTGGCGCGGAAGTTAAAACGCGGAGGGAGAGAAAACGAAGGAGAGGCTGGAAATATTATTTGGTTATTTTGTAATGGCTGTCACACGCTTGTCTGCTTAGTTATGTTACGCGCGAGCTGCGTGCGGAATTGAAACGTAAATCATGACGTGTTCGGGACGCTAAATGAAAATTTGTTTACTATTCCCTTTCGATCTGTTTTAAACGCTCGGTAATGGATTTGACAATAGGATGCTGATGTTTTTGCAACAATTTTGTAATTAAAAATTGTTGTAACTTAAAAAGTTTATTTAATTGTTGTTAATTTAATGTTTAATTTCGTAATAAACATCGTAAAAACAATGAAAATCAATTTTAACTAAACAATCAAAAGCAACTTTTTTTAATATTAGTTTACAATCAATTACGAAGTTTGCAAAAAAAAAAATTGAATTTCAGCGCGAATTAAGCTTTCTCAACTGACCACTAGGCGTCTGCGCTTTTCCAAAAGTGAGTTCGAGATGCCGAAGGGATAAGAGGTAGGCAGTTCGGCGAGTTGGGTATCTCTGCGCAGTGGCGATATCGTAACCAATGAGGTTCTACCGAGGTGCGATTATTGCTAGTTGAAAACTTTTACCAATACCCCGCCTTGACGATGTGAAATACCATCGGCTAACGGCAATTTTTGCAAGCCCTTACGAGGGCTGATAAATAAATCCAAAAATAAAATAGCAATAGTAACTTAAGATGGAAATTGACTTACTATTAATTTTTCTAGGTAAAATATTTATGCGGGAGCCGGAATGTTTGTTAATTTTCTATTGTTAATATTAAAAAAAAATTTTATTGTTATTGTTCACACAGTACAATTTGAGCGTGCGCAGATCGACTTTATTAATTAAATTGTAAATTTCGCTCGTCAATATTTTCCTGAGAGAACTAATTCTTGCGAAAATTAAAAAATTTTAATATATGGAATTTCTATCAATACTGTATTAAAGCAAACGAGCTAACATTAGCATAAAAATTCGCGAAATTGTTTTTTCAATGTTTAATTAATTAAATATAAGCCCTTCTATTATAAATTATTAATAATAATATACCATCATTCGTATTACTCAATAATTTTTAATGATCTATAAAATAAAACCGTGATAATATGGAATACTGGATAACTCTAAATTATTCGACTAGAATACTCGATTAATAAAATTTTACTGTAATATAAAAATTTGAGAGTCCATAAAAAATTAACCAACGAATTTTATTCAAGTTCAGCAACAGTACAACCACAATCTCGTCAAACAAGTTCGAGTGTGTCAAACAAGCAAAATATCGATGGCAAATTAACGGCTATATAGTAAAGCCTACAGCGCACGCGACCACTCGATAGAAAGCAAAAAGAAAACCCAGATAGATAGAAAATCGATTGAATCGTCGCTGGCACTATATGTAAAAGCTGTCGGCACACATAACCGCAGCTCTCAACGCAAAATCGCAGAAATCTATCGTGCGAGTGGGCAGGCAGCATCTTTTTTTTTTTTCATCGTCATCCGGGTGAGATAGGCTTGCGAGTGGTGAGTCGACGACGGGACATCGCTGCATTCCATTAATTCTCGCGAGGCTCGTTTGCCGCCGCCAGCACTAGTAACTGCGGTATCACGCACGTTTAGAGTGGCCTTGCATAACACGTAAATAATTACTCGTCGCTTTGGAGAAAAGTTAGTATCACATGAGCGCGCTGCCTGCCTGCTTGGCTCTCAATTAGTGCACTACTCTACTGTGTATGTGTGTAGATATATAAGCTCTCGTCGAGCTGCGACGAAATGCCGGCTAATATATGGTCGCGCGCGCGAGCCGTGTACCTACTAAATTCATTCTCTTCTTCGACTTTCTCGAGTTGTTCCGATTAGTTTATGAACGCTTGATTCTTCAATTTTGTTCCTCACTCAAAGGATTTTTAAAAACACAACTTCCTCAGATGTACAATCATTGTCGTGTACGTCATGATCTCAAAACATAAACACAAAAGTAATCGTACGCGAGGCAACTTGATCAAAGGATGAAAGAGACGTATACATAGTTAAAGCAGCGAATTAAATCAAACGCTAAAGTCTCGAGGCTTCAAACTCGCGAGGAACTTGGTGCAAACGATTCTCTGGAGCAACAGCAGCAGCAGCGTTTCTCTCCGACGCGAGTGTTATATTCCGTGCACGAGCTGCAAAGTAGATTGCAGCTCATATATATACACAGAGAGAGAGAGAGAGAGAGAGAGAAAGAGCTTCGCCGTTGTGCGGCTGCTCGGGGTATGATAGGTCTCTCTCTCTCTGCTGCCAGGCCGCAAAATAGAGAGAGAGAGAGAGAGAGAGAGAGAGAGAGAGAGAGAGAGAGAGAGAGAGAGCACAAAAGCTCAGAGATAGTTGGACGAAAGTTTAACCAATTAATAGCTTTGAAAATAGCAAGGCAAGAGAGCTGCCGCCGCCGCCGCGCTAATGCACGGAGTTGCGCGGGAGTGCTTTGTAAGTCAAGCTTTCTCACTCTCTCGCTCTCTTGGCTGCCGTCGTATAGTATAGGGCTTTGCACTCGCTCGCAAGCTCGCAAGCTGCTTTTTATTCTCTCGACGCTTTTGTGCTTGACGAGACACTGATTTTCCATCGTCGTCACCGTCGTCGTCGTCGTCGTCGTCGTCGTCGTCGTCGTCGTGGCAATAACTTTCCTTCGCGGCAATTTGTTCTCTTTCCAATCTATTATCGCTTTATTATATGCATACACAATGTCTTCCTTAAATATCTTCAAGTCGATGACTCTTTTGAAGTATCTATCTTCCAAGACAATGGGGTTTTCAGGAAGGATCTTCATTAACCAAATGAATTTGAAAGCGTGGCGCAGACAAGAATAATACTCAAGCTGTCATCGCTCGAGAAGTAGCCTTAATCGTTCTCTCTCTCTCTCTCTCTCTCTCTCTCTCTCTCTCGGACTATATATCTATAACATGCGCGCGAGTTCCGCGGAAACCGACAATTCATCCCACTCGATCATAACCACGCCTCTCTCTCTCTCTCTCTCTCTCTCTCTCTCTCTCTCTCTCTCTCTCTCTCTCTCTCTCTCTCTTGCGAACGACAACTTCGCTGTTATACGCGACCGCTTTCATTACTGTCATTACCATTCCCCGCGAAGCGCGCTATATATGTATGCAGCTTCCACTCTAATATTGCCTTCCTCTTATATATCTCTGCTGCGACCCGCGGCTAAATTTAACGCTATAATACTCGTAATTACTCCGGATGATTATCAAGCTTCAAGTAATTGTCAAACATTCCAAGCGGTTTATAGTTAAAAAAAGTCGGAACAAACGCTTCGATATATAAAAGAGCGATGCGCCGCGCAGCGATTGAAACGTTACAAGCTAGTATACACGTAGCTCGTAAACCGCAGCTATATAGCGAACGAAGAGGAAAAGAGAGAAAAAAATGCGAAGCTCGCGAGTGGAAAATAGGCATATATACAGCAGTCGGTATGAAAAGAAAAGAATGTACACGAACGATAGTTGTTGGAGCGTGATTGGCGTGTAACGAAAACAATGGAGAGAGAGAGAGAGAGAGAGAAGTTTAGCGAGCCGAGAGTGAAGATTCATTGACACCGAGTTGGAAATATGCCGTTACTAGGCCGCAGGAGCAGCGTAGGCTTCCAAGCCGCACGTGTTTATATTCAGTTCGCAATTTTGCAAAACTTCTCTGTCGAAACTCCGCGGCGCTAGACGAATGATTCTATCGATGAGTCTCTCTTCATATCTTTATCATTAGAATTCCTGTTTTTCTTCACGGATCGTATACAGTAGTTTGTGTACTTCTTTTACGAGATTTTAGTTTCGCATATTTGCCAGGATATAGCTGTTAAATCGAAATTCGAGTCATAGTTGACAGCAGTTTTGGTATTCGCCCATTGCATTAAGGAATGTTTTAGTGTTGCATTGCAATCGTTGCGTTTCTTATATACTTTGTCAAACGGCCTTTTGTCACTGCAGCGATATTTTTTTTAGCCAGTCTGACAATGCCGGCGAAAATAAGCTTTTATTGTACACTGCTGGCATTCTTTAAGTGGGCAAACAAGTGGTCATTGTGTCAAATCGCAATGCAAACGTAAAAGGGAAAAACGGTATATGATTTAACGCCGTATAATTTCGTTACGTTAGCAATTGTATCGGAATGTTAATTATCATCGCTTCTACCCTGTAAAAAAGTTTACCGTAAAAGATGGTCAACTGGCCAGTTTCTAACCATTTTTGTCCGACCATAAACTGGCCAGTTATGAAGAATATTCACATGTGGAAAGTATAGGCAAAAATGGTGAAAAATGGTCAGCAAGCATATAGCTTATATAAACATAACCTCTCAATTGTTCGTCTGCGTATAATCGTTTTGTATGTACTTCTTTTTTATCACAGCTACTATACGGAATGTTGAATCTGCTTTTGTTAAATATTATTTACTTTATATTCACTACAACTAATATAATATACAATTATTACTCGTATTAAGTCTAAGGGG
This sequence comes from Galeopsomyia nigrocyanea, assembly GCA_035047105.1. Classification (NCBI taxonomy): domain Eukaryota; kingdom Metazoa; phylum Arthropoda; class Insecta; order Hymenoptera; family Eulophidae; genus Galeopsomyia; species Galeopsomyia nigrocyanea. The sequence continues at coordinate 13,004,882 of JAWWMK010000032.1, read as the reverse complement.
CTCCAAACTAAACCTTGTTTATATATCAAAAAACTAATTGTTTCGAACCTTGCATTTCAAAACCCTACTTATGTCCAGTTATGGCCAGAAACTGGTGAAATTTTCTTGCAGGGTATGATTTACGGAATTTTTTCAAAGCCTCTGAATTCAATCGAGGTATATGCGAAAAAAAATTAGGTATATACATACCCGCACGAGATATATAAAGCGATAAGTAGATAAGAAGAATAAAAAATTTAAGGTGAACGCCCGAGAGAGATGCACAAGCTGATTTACGTTCTACACTTGCCGAAAGTTTGTTCACCTCTGCCCATTGGGTTTTGCGCGACGTCATTGCGGGACCCCTTCTCGAATCGCCAAACCATCATCGGAGACTACTTTAACTTTTTTTTTCTTTTTTCTTTTTTCGCCAGTTGCATCGTACCGCCGATGCTGTTCTCACCGTTCTCTCGTCGCATTCCACAACAACCCTTATAGAAATTTCGTGCGATCGCTAATATGAAACCGCTGTACAAAAAGAAAAGAAAAGAAAAGAAATCTATTCGATTGTAGATTGCGTGACTAAGTGTTTTTTATTGGGCGTAATGAGCGTAATTACATGCTCGCATCGAAGGTCTCTTTTCAAAGGGTATACACAAAGGATCGAAACAAAAAAACAAGAGCGAGCGAGCTCCGAGAACAATATTATTTCAGCTGGTATAGTGTAGCTTTCCAATTATATTATACGAGAAGTTTTTCTCTCTCTTTCTCTCGTCCTGACGTCACTGGCTACACTCGAAAGCTCATTATTCGCACGAAAGACCTATAAAACTGCTTGTAATATTATAGATTTCCTCGTGGGAAGGGGTTGGACGTTGAAGCGAGTTTTGTGAATAGCGCATGATTACTCCAGCGCGCATTTATAATTCAGCTTTTCTTTTTCAGCCGCAACTACACGTTGAAAATTGGGTGTGTGCGTGTGTGTGTGTATTTTCCGTAACGATTCACCGCGCTGAAAAAATAAAATTCAACGTCACAAATATATCTCTCGCGTGAAATTTCGATACGTTATTAAAAAGAGTTTTTTTTTACAAAAACTGCAACACGCCACGTTTCTTGTCATCGTCGCGCCTCCTTTTTCGTATATTTATATCTGGCCCGGGCCTCGTTCTCTAACGGGATTTTGCTGATTGTAAGCTGCGAGAGAGAAGGAGAAAGAGAGAGAGAGAGAGAGAGAGAGAGAGAGAGAGAGAGAGAGAGAATGTGGGGGGGGGGGGGGCAAAGAGAGGGGTATTACGATACAATGTACGATTATTTCTTTAATGACTCGACAACCTGCAATCTCGCTGCGAAATTACGTATGGATGCCAATGAAAAATTCATTGATGAGGGGCCCTTCGAGGTGTGTTTTAGCTGCGCATCTTACGGCCTTCATTATCCGCCTATTGTTTGCTATACTTTGTACGTTTGCTGCGAAATTGTTTGATTTCACGTCTGTATTATTTTTTTAAACGATTTAGTAATCCTTTTGAATGTGTATTATTAGTTACTTTCTGCAATTGACAATTTAATTTTGCACTGCGTTGTAATATCGGTTTCTCGTTCTTTATGTATTTCAACGAATGTCGTTACAGAATAATCAATTTTATATTATAAAAACATCTTGCTTTAGACATAAAAGCATTCGACCGCTTAGCAACCGAATACAACGAAATATTATTCTCTCTATGCACCGTTTCCGACGTAAGTCGATCAATAAGGTCAAGGTCTCTCGCTTCTATTGATAGTTTTTGTAAAAAAAAAGAGAGAGAAAAAAAAGAGAGGTAGAAAACACAATTGCATGTTAGAATTCATTGCGTTGTCGGTACAGCGACCTTTTTATCGTTCATAACAATTTAGTCATTACAATTATCGTTCTGTAATTAACCAATTTAGAGATGGTTTCATGGTATACTAATTCATCGTAACGTTAATTATCCTGCACTGCCATAATTTCACCTTCATAAAAATAAGTTTGACATCATTTTTGAAGATTTGTTCTTTTTCTTTTTCCCATTCGCACTCTGTACGCACACATAGCAACTAAGTTTTCAAAACAGCGCAAATGACTTTAAAAAAAAAAAAAATGTGCGGGCGCGTAATTTCCCCAACCGTCGCTAAATCAGCGGTGCGTATACACAGCGAGAGCGTTCAACTCGCCACGTATATGTATCTAAGTAACAAAAGACCACGAAGTACATATAAAAAAAAGTCTCTTGTCTTTCGCAAAAAAAAAACCTTGCGGATAATGGTGTGCTGCTGGTGGTGTTTTCTGGGCGCGAACGTAAAGAGATTGTACGGCAGTGGCGGCGGCGGTAAATGAGCGTCGACCTCGCGCGTCGAGGAGGAGAAAGTCGCGCGCGAGACTGGCTTTTGTCGAAATTTCATTTAACAGGCTCTCTTTTCTTCCGAAGAGAGGTACCAAACGCATTAGCCGCGCGAGACAATGGCCGCATCGTCGTGTATATATATATATATATACATTTCTGTGTCAGCAGACGCGCACTTCTTCTTTTTTTTTTCGTCAATGAAAGTTTGATCGGTCGATTGAATAAACGGATTAATTGACGCTCGTGTGCCGAGATAGCCGAAGGGTTTTACTGGCCGCTTTTAATCTTTAGCTATTCCATTAAACTTTCGAGCGTATAATAGGTTAATCACGCTATTGAAACGAGTGTTTTAAAAGCATTGGTTAATTGAACGATCAAAGATATAAATGTTGCATGATGAATATATGACCAAATTCAAAATATCATACCTATTTTCTGAAGCCTGGAATCGCAAAAAAAAATTTTCTCTGCTATAGGGCTTCCGGACCAGTTTCCTCTTCTTGTTTAAGGTATATAGCGACGGAAAATGCTCGCGAACATTAGAAAAGTCCGCAGGAACTACTTTTTCAATGAAAATAGGCGAAAATATCATTTTTTTCAAATGCTGATTTCTCGGCTTCCGAAACCACTAGCAACATTAGTCAAAATTATAGTAGAAAAGAAGACCTTTACGCAGAGAGAAGTTTCATTCAAAAATAATTATCCGGTGAAAAGTTATCAACAAAATTATAAATAATTACATTTTTAGTTTGTTAATAATATCGGTAAAATGCTGAAAAAAGTAGTTCCTACGGACTTTTCTAATGCTCACGAGCATTTTCTGTCACTCCATACATTAAAAAACAGATCCGGAAGTCCCAGCGAAGAAAATTTTTTTTGCGATTTTAGGCTCCAGAAATTAGTTATTATTTTGTAGATTCCGTCATACGTGATACGCGATACGAGAGAGATGATGATAATAATGTTAAATTGAAAAGAAAAAAATCGGAAGCTGATCGTGTTTTTTTGTTTGTTTGGTGGTTGTGCCTGGATTTTTCAGGATACTATCAGCCGGCTGGTCCGCTGATACAGCATCCGCCACCGCTGCCGCCGGTAAAGGGGCCGCCGCCCGAGTCGACGCCCACGCCCCCGCAGAACTCCGAGGGCTCGGACGACCTCGTCGCGACCTCCACTACCTCCGGCACCAGCAGCACAGGTGAGCACACGCAATAACATCACAATTCTCTCTCTCTCTCTCTCTCCCTCTCTCTCTCTCTCTCTCTCTCTCTCTCTCTCCCTCTCTCTCTCTCTCTCTCTCTCTCTTTGCTAAGTGGGCGTGAAATCAATCGACAGGTTGCACTATATATCGACGAAGCTCTCGCATTTGCATTCGGCTCTGCACGCTATATATTATGGTGTTTGAGAGAGCGAGCGATTCAGCTTTGTTTCGTGACTCGCAAATGAGGGTGTGTATGTGTGCGTGAATGTATGTTACGTATTATTTGTCAATAACGGTGAAAGGAGTAGTAACCTGCTTGCTATGACATATCAATACACTCGATAAATCATACATTATGCATCATGAATCGAGCGAGAGCTCCAAAAATCTTTATTAATGAGATTCTGACGAATTATCAATGAAATAATCGAAATATCAATTTGTGTGCAGAGAGACGGTCGATTGGAAACGGTGCTATCAGAGAGCGTATACCATTAACTTTTTTTTGCTCTCTCATTGTATATAAGTTCGACTACGAGCGAATGGGGGGGAAATGAAAATCGAGGGCATGCGTACAGGAAGGGTGTGAAATAGGGCGGTCAACGTATATACACGCAGACACACACAGGGATAATAAAACGAGAGAACGTTGAAGGGCGCTGCGAATGACGCGTCTAATTCCTATCCTCGCAAGCTAAATGAAGTGCAATCCCGGTGAAATTTCGCACGAAGGGATATTGCCGCTGAAGAGAGAGAGAGAGAGAGAGAGAGAGAGAGACACAATGAGCGAGGAACGTTTACACCGCACTGTATACTCTAGACAGCCGACACAATAAAAGTACCGTTATACTGGCGCTCTACTTTTCTTCTTTTTCTTTTTTTTTAATCCTTCGCTCGTGCAAAGTGTCGGAACATTTTTTTGTTGAATTGGCGACGATCGGTTTGGATCGCATTGTAAACAAAGAATTATAGATATCTATGTAGGTTAGTGTGGCGTGTCCGACCGCCGCCGTCGCTTCGGTTAGTTTAACATACAAAACTTGCGATGGAGTGGTCGCCGCCGCGCGAGAGGCGGAAAATTCCAATAATCCCGCGCGAGAACATTCTCAGTTTGCGAGCGACAAAACAAAAGTTCGTCACTCGACCGCTGCATAATAAAGCGAATGTGCTCGAATATATTGGTTTTGAAATATATGTGTTTTTTGATGTTCTCAGGTGGTGGCTTCTACCGGACGTACTGTCCGCAGTATTACGCGACGCCACCGCAGTACCAGGAGCTGTGCTACCCGCCTGCGTACGCGCACTCGCACCAGCACCCACCGCCTTACTACCACAAGTATGCGGCGCCGCCCTACCGTCGCCAGTACTACCCGTATCAAGAAGCCGGAGGTGCCGCTGGTCCAGGTGGCAGCGGCGCCTCGCCCGGAGTCGTGGAGTACCAGCAGCAGCCACCCCCCGGCGAGTACCTTCCCGCCTACTACGGCGGCTATCCACCGCCGCCAGCGCCGCCGCCACCGCCGCCCAATCCCGCTTACATGCACGCCAGTCAGGCGGCACGAGGCGGCTTCGTGGACCACGCAGGCTTCCAGAGCTGTCCGTGCCCCATGCAGTCGTGTCCAAAAAACGGGGATACTGGGCCCCTTATTGGTAATGGTAAGGGAGCGCCAGTAGCGACGGGGCCCGGTCTGTCATTGCCACCCAGCGCCTTGGTGGGGCCGCCCTCGCCCGCTAGGGGTCTAGCCGGCCTAGCGCCCCCGCACGGAGCCAACGCCTGGGACACGGATCGCGTCCAACTCAACCCGGCTCATCGCAGCCACAAGCAGCACCAACATCAGCATCCACCGCTTCAGCCACAGCCGCCCGCCAACGCTCAGCAACAGCAGCATCAGCAGCAGGCGCCACAACAGCAACAACAACAACAGCCCACCTCCTCCCCCTCCTCCTCCTCCTCGTCCCAACAGCAGCAGCAGGCCGCCGGTCGGCCTGCCAGCGACAAGCAGCCCGCCGGCAAGTGCAACTGCGCCGAAGTCAAAATCGAGCAGAGCACCTCGCCGCCGACCTCCACCACCCCGCACAACCACCTCAAGCTCGAGAACAACAACTCGGTCAAGTGCGAGTCGTGCAGCGTCGTCGGCGAGGATCTCGCAGCCGGCCACTCTGAGGACGCCACCACCGCGCCGGCCATCGGCAACGCCTCGGTGGTCGTGCAAGCCAGCGCTGCCGCCGCCGCCGACGACCACCTGCACCATCAGCCGCAAGAGGCCAGCGTCTGTCGCGTCAAGTGCGAGTCGGGCGCCGCTGCCGTCAAGTGCGAGCAGATCCTCAAGTGCGAGCAGTTCGCCAGCATCGACCACCACGAGAACACCATCGACCCCGTCGCCGGCGAGAGGAAACGCACGAACCATCGGCATTCTCTGCCGGTTTGCCCCATCAGGACGGCTACGGGCAGGTTCAAGAAAGTCGTAAGTTATTGCTTACGAACGTTAGTTATACTTGCTCGATAGCGCTGATCTTCACGGGCTCACCCCTTTTCTTTTTTGCAGAGAGCACAGAAGCCCCACTACGAGGCAGCAGCCGAGCAGGTGGCGGAAAAAGAGCCGACGACCGAACTGCCGATCGACCAGGAGAAGACGGACGAGGCGAAAGTTGCGGTGGTAAACGGCGTGGACGCGACGGATGGGGCAGTTTGTCCGGCTGCCACGATCGATGACAGCTCCGTTGCCACCGCTGCCGCTGCTGCCGTTGTCGCCGCGGTCCTCACGAGCAAGCGCAAGCTATCGCTCGACAGCCGCGATGCTTCTCCCGGCAGCGTCGGCAAGTCCAAAAAAATCAACAAAAGAACCTTATCGGTGGGCTCGCCGAGGGAACTCGCCGCTGATAACACCGCTGCCCTGCCCACCACCAATGGCGTTGATGAAAGTTCCGACGATGCCGTCGACGATGTAAGTTTTTTTTTAACTCTTGTCAATCCAATCAAACAAACGCGCAAGTTTAGATTGGATGTTCCCACTCGATTTGAATCTCATTGGCTTGAATTTATTCAGTGCAATCAAAACTTGATATTACGATTCTTCGGTGACCCGCGTGTGTGAGAAGCTAAATTTTGAACGAAAAAATCTTGATATTTTTTTTTCAGGCGAAAGAGACGTCGAATCACGTGAAAAAGAAGCTGGCGACAAAAAAGGAGAATCAAAAACGAAAATCCGACGCTGCCAATCCCAATGAGCCTCTTCCAAAAAAGTCAAAAAGTGCCCCCGTTAAAGTAATGGCCAGCGAAAATTCGATTATGGAAACGATAAACAACGTAATCCAACAGAGCCTACAGATGACGCAAAAGTCGTCGAAAAGTAAAATCGTCAAGCCCAACAATAAGGTCGAGAAGAATAATAAGAAGAACGCGACCAAGCTGCTGACAACGCTGAAGAAGGCTCCGAAAAATCTAATCAACACGGTATCCGTGATCAAAAACGAATTTAGAAATAGTCAGCTAAAGATAACAAATAAATTAGATGCTAAATTGAAAAAGGTACAAAACGCCAAGAGAAAAAGCAACAAAGTCAAGGCGAAATTACTCGAGGTAAAGACTAAAGTGCTAGAAGTCAAAAACATAAATAACAAGCTTCCAGACTTGAAAAACAATAAGTTCATCGAGAATAAAAACAACAAAGTCATAGAACTGAAGAACAACAATATTCTCGAGACGAAAAACAATAAGATTTTAGAATCGAAAAGCCTTAACAAGATCGTCGAAACGAAGAATAGTAAAAATAAAGCGCAAGATTTGAAAGAAATCAAAGAATTCAAGGACGTAAAAGGGCTGAATGAAGTCAAAAACAACCACTTTAGCATACCTGCTGTCAAGAATTTAAAGACGAAGAAGTCAAAAGACTGTGTAAAAAATGGCAAACTATTAGAGTCGCCGAAAGGCAAGAAAAAGGGCAAAGGCGGTAAGAAGATAGTTGGGAAGAAAGAATTTTCGCTGAAGGCAAAGGATCATGAACTAGTCAGTAAAAGCGTAATGGTGCCTAGAAAGCCTTTCCTCAAGCCTAAATGGTGTAACGGTTGGAGCTGGGAAGGCGAACCGTTCGAAGCAAAAGTTTACCTGACTGTGAGTATTTTCGTTAATATTTTAATCGTACGAGCGACCAGGTATCGATAGTAACGCAATACTTCGTTTCAATTTCAGAATGAAGAGTCAGCTATCCGTAAATGTTATCCTTGCATGAGGCACACGAGCGGAGATATCCTTCGACCTTTGGACTGCGTGCTGCTACGGAGCGGCCAGAAAAAGGCCGACTTGCCGTTTGTGGCGAAAATCGCTGCGCTCTGGGAAAATCCAGATGATGGTATGCAAACATTTGTCATTAATTATTTATAATATTATATTTTCCATCGTTACTGTTTCATAATTAAACTCAGCTAATTTCAAAACAACAATGCTCATAATGACGGTATCTGTTTAGGCGAAATGATGTTCTCCTTACTATGGTACTACAGACCAGAGCATACCGAGCAGGGACGTACGGAGTACGACACTGATGATGAGGTATTTGCCTCTCGGCACCGAGATGCCAATAGCGTAGCTACCATCGAGGACAAATGCTACATTCTCACGTTCAATGAGTACTGCAGGTGAGTTGTTATTTCATTTTATTTTTTATTTTATAGCTGCGAATTATCTCATTAACGACAATTCAATTTAATGTTTATAGGTATCGCAAGAATATCCGTAGGATAGAGGAGGGTCTCGAAAGCCCGAACCTAATTGTACCTCCCGGAGATCAACAATATCCTCGTGAATCTCGACAACCTCCTTTGCCGGTGCCCCCGGACATGGTGTTGTTCTGCCGGCGAGTTTACGACTACCGCGGCAAGAAGCTCGTCAAGAATCCGGGATGACTTGACTAGGTTTAAGAAGGAAAACAAAAACCACTTAAAATTAAGCAACGTTCATAAGCTGCTTCTCGAGGAAAGACGAAGAACGATACGTGTTTTTTGCTTGCGAGAGACCCAGCTGCGAAAAAAAAATTGATTATTCTACGAACTAATACGTATTCAGTCGTATTCAATGTCGAAAGTGTTGCTAAACTCAAAGTGAAGAAGATTATAAAGACAGCACCCTCAGTGGATTTGACAGTTTTATAGAAGAGAAAAAACAAAAATGTTTAAAAAAATCATAAGAAAATAAGAATATTTTTTGCGAAATAGCATTAAGCGAAAGAAGGTCGGAGGTTGAATTAAGAGATGACGGAGGAATATTTTTCAAATAGCGATTATAGCGTAGAACGTCTGAACTTGCGATGGAGATTTAAATAAAAATACGCCAGGGGCATTGACCATTTTAGCGACGAGGCATGTCTTGTATAAAAAATAAACAAACAAAAAACGTGCAGGGAAATTAAGGGAAACAGTTATATAGCAGTTGCAATGTGTAAGATGCATTTTCCGAATCCCAATGAGCACAAGCAACGGCAATTAATTTACTTTCCTTTTTTTCTAGTATTTTTTCTTAGGCTTTTTATGCTGAGGTTTTGATTTTTAGGAAGAGAGAATTTTCAAAATAGACAATGAGATCACACTTTTACTCAATGGAGTTATATATGATTTTTTTAGGAATTTACTTATCAGTTTTTTTAGATTCTTAGATTTTTTTAATGTTGATCAGGTTAATATTTATCGTGCAACTTGTTATTCGACTATTAAATATTTTTCTAATGTGGAGCTACATTATTTTATGGCTTGATTTATTTTTAACTATTTTGGGCGCTTAATCCTCAATTTCGGCAATATTTTCTAAGATGGCATGAACTTTGATACTGAAACTCGAAAGTAATTTTACAATTCAAAAATCAATTCAATCTGAATGCAATTTATCGTTGATGAGCGATCATAACATTTCAAGCATTTGCTATTTCATAATCATGCTAAAATTAACAAAAATACTAAGTAAGCTTCAATTTATTTGACCAAGCAATTTTTTGTCAAATTTTTAAAGAAAAAGAAATCATGAGATTTTGGTTTTAGCACAAAAGAATGATTCTCTCTTCTGAAGGTCTCTAAAACAATAGAGCAATTTAGGCGCTTTTGATGCGCAGATATCTAACAAATTATTGTAATTGTAAAAAAAATGTTTTGCTAAATAATATTGCTGATACACAAATGAATGAGTAGTATTGAAGTGGTGATCATGAGATATGACGCCTTAGAATGATGACGATGATGACAAAAAGCGAGTATTTTGTTTTCATTCAAAATATACACGATTGTTATTATTATCTATACTCGGTGGCATACGCATAATTATTTAAAATTAAAAGATATTTAAACATGGAACTACATCTATTATAAATCAGCTCATTATACATTATATTAGTTATTTTATTCCAATAAAATTCCAAGCGTTAGGTGGACATCGTTAATTTTGACTTATAGACGGTATAGACAATGCTGCGTGAAGGGTGTTTTGTTAGAATTTATATTATTTGAAATTAATATATTCCTTATCACCAATATTAATATTAATATTGTTATTCTATTGTATTATTTAATATCTAATATATTGGATTTACTTTGATAAGTTATTATTTCTTAAGTGCGAAAGAGTGTGAGAATTTGTAGTAAAGTATATGAATGATAACTACTGGTAAAATACCTGTTTACTATTGTTACAATTGCAACTGTCAGATAAACCTGCTGAAACATAATATTTACATACATTTTGTAATAACCGTAGGAATACATGTGATTTTTGTATGTGACTTAAAATTTTACCATTCTGACGGCTTGGTATAAACTTTTATTTATTCAATCACAATCGTAGAATTGTATTATCTGGAGCGGTTGCAACTGACATGCGTAAATGGGTTTATTACTATAGCCAAATGAAAATAAACTGAAAGATGCAAAAAAGTTACAAATTAAGTTCTTTTCCAAACCCACATCTAAGTATAACGTAATATATCTCATGATAAGTAATTTTACAGACATTTTTTTATGTAAGAAAAATGAAAGAGAATATTTTTTCTTGAGATGTTGTGTTGTGTTTCTGCCACACTTATTACAAAATTCAATGCAAAAATAATGAAAAAAAAGATGCAAAAATAAAGTCAGACATATTTCTGTGACGGGTTAAGATGGGAACAGTTCGTATAATAAAATGAGAAAAAGCATATCTTCTATTCCTCTTTTTTGCGTGTAGTTCGCGAGATTTTTCATAAAGCAAAGACAAAAGGGCTGTACTGTATCCAGAAATGCGTTCGCTTTTTGTATTTTAGAGGAAAAGCAGATACGTAATGATTATTCGTTGGCATTAATCAAAAGAGTTGAAAATGTTACGGAAAAATGAAATGTTATGCAAAATGTATAAGAGGAAAGTGGCAAAGGAGTAAATAGGGAAAAATTTAAGGTGCATTGCTATAAACGATTTTAATAACTAATTAATGATAAATTTTCATCAGATAAAAAAAAGTATGTGTCCGACGGTTCTGCGTAGCGAAAAGTCACGAGATGATATTTTTCTCGATGCGTAATAATTACGTATAGCTGCCGATGAACATTAAAAAAGTTCGTCATTTAAAAACTAATCAATGATCACGATCAATTATTTGAAACAATTATTTTAATTGTCGATGCCTTCAATGTGGAAACAAACTCTTAGAGTATCTTTCAATCAAAATCAATACGTATGATTTAACAGTTGAAATGACTGTAATTTTAAAGTATCAATTTTTCAGTAGTCACATCAAACTTGAATTACGTTGATTTCAATTTAATCAATAGTATCTTTACATCGCTTATTTGAAAAATCAAATTATTATACATTGAGTACGTAAAACGAAACTATAGAGTTTCTCTCCAATTTTGTCGAATCTCGACCGACAATGAAAGAAGAAAAAAATTTAATATAAACAATAGTTATGAACAATTTTCGATATTTTTGCCTGTGATGTGAAAAAGCGATGTGTAACCGTGCACTTATCCAAGCAACATACGACGTTTCGTCTTTTTGTACACGAATCGGTCGGCTTGAACATTTCCCAAAACGTCGCGTAATTTCATTGAATGTTAAAACTTGTGAGAACAAAAAAAACATTGTAAAGTAGCGTTTATATCAATGTAAAAATGTGAAGAAATTTCGTGCAATGAGCCGTCGGAACGAAGAAAAATGATAGAGCCACCGCTGACAAAAAAGCATACAAATACAATAAAATTTAAGAAAACAAAAAAAATAAAATTCAGAATTATTTCTACACGAGAATTTATGACGTAAGGGTATATAAAAATGATATACGAACACATATGAATATATTATATATATATATATATATATATATATATTTAGGTAACTAGAGTAACAAAAATATATGAATATTATATTGTATAATTATATTTCAAAAAGAATATCGGAGAGCAACAGTTTTTTGAGAGTTATAAAACAAGTTTTTTATAGTATTCATTAGTTTTTAGAGTGATAATCGGGGCAAATCTTGGTTTCGGAGCAATGCACACAATAATCTGTTTCCTTTTCAATAAAAGTCAAATAAAATAGTGAGAAAGAGTGCGTGACAAAAAAAAATAGCAAAAGTGCCACAATCGTTCCTAGCAATTTTTGCCCGTATTCTCTCCGCTGAACTCATTTTTGTAAAAGACGTCAATCTCTTTTTCAACACGACAACAATTTATTTCCTTCCCTCAATAAAAGGTGGTGTTTTAAAAATCCGAATGAATATTCATTGCAGTAGAATAGTTGGAACTTTTTTTCAACGGTTCATGCATTCACCGACCATCTCTCACACAAAATTCGAAACTGTAATTGGCTTAGAGGGCAAATTAGTAAATTAATATGTAACAGAGAATGTAAAGCATAATGTTGACTGTTTTCCTTTTAATAATTAATATTTTATTGACGAAGCAATGATAAATCAATGTAAATTAATATCCATTCGGCAAAAAAAGTGTGTAGATTGAATAGCATAACAAATACATCTAACCGATGAACATTAGCTTTTCCTCTTTATAATAAGCGAGAAAGAGAAAATGTTTTGCATGGTGAGAAAACGAGTGTGAGAATTGTTTGCTTTTATCGCTTTCGACCACAATGGATGCTGCTGACTATTTTTCAAAGGTATACACAAAGACAAGTTGAACGCGAAAAGAATGATTTTGTAATGGTTAAAATTTTAAGCTTCACGGAGTTGCTAAAAGTGGTACCAACGAAAATGTTCAACGGTATTCGTTGCTGTCGGAAGCACGCGAAACGACGTGACAATTTAATCCTTTGTAACTGTTTCTCATTTTTATCAGGAGCTTGTGTCTCTCGTATGTAGTTCTTTATACATATGTGTGCGCTTTGTAGAGAAAAAAAAATATAACGAGTGCGTCCTCGCCCGGATTGAGCGGGTCGAAGGAGCAAACGTATAGTTGAAAAAAAAGCCGCAAGTTGTCGTTATGTTCGTAAGAAAATTGTATTCTCGACAAACTATCTCTGGATATTCGTGGTTCTAAGCTCTGGCTAAAGAGAAGACGATACAATAGTGCGCGTGGGGAAGAGGTGAAGTGAGAAAAATACGTGACAATTTACGCTTTTCTCTGTGGTGTACATTATTATATAAAAATAATAAAAAATAAATAAAAAGAAAAAAAGTGAAACTGGAGGAGACGCAGTGCTCGGCTGATAGTGTGAAAAAGGTGTGGAGAATGAGGAAACTTGTATCATTGTAAAAAGCTGCGACGGAGGCCGAAATGTTCAATAAATTCTTTGATCGAGCTCGGTGGAAACATGACTTATTTTTCAAACTTCCTATCCTATTCAACCCATATTAACTATTTTTTCAAATTGAATTTCAAGTATATTGCATGTGTTTGACATTATTTGAAGCTTTCATTTTATAATGCAGATAATTCTAATGAAATCGAGACATTGCTGACCATGAGTTTTTTTTTATCATTTGTATTTCTTTACCTTTTCATTTTGCCTTTCAACGATCAACTCAGACGTTTCGAAACGAATATAATAAAGTCATAAAATATATGAATATCCAGCTGAGAGAGCAGCTCTTCAAATTGCAAATCGAAGAACCAGTAAATAAAAAGACATCAATGTCATGCGCGTTGAAACACGTGTGCAAATCGGACTCGGACAACCCTCGAGGCAGATTTCAATATTCACATGCATACAAGGACAAAAATGACTGCGCATCTAAATGTACGATCAGCGAACACGAGAGAACGTCGAGGTCCAAAAAAAGGAGAAGAAAAAGAAGCGAAGGTTACGAGGTAAGCCAAAGCATTCGGTAAATATTCTCTTTAACGCATGGTGTACACCTCGAAAATGCTAAACTCCAGAAATGCAAATGTGGTGCGCGCGCGACAGAGAGACAACAAGCGGAAAAAGAAGAGACGCGCGCCGATAAGGCGAAGGCGCGCGGGGAGGAAGAAAGAGGCGAATAAAAGCGATCGCGCGCCGGAGCAACGAGACAAAAAAAAAAGGGTCGACGACGACGACTATACACGCAGAGTCCGAGAGATAGGCGAATATCGAGAGAAGAGGAGACCAAGTGCCATTGCCCGGGGACAGACGACTTCAATCGATATATATATATATATAAATACTACTTTCTTCATGCTTACAAGTATGTTCCGTAACAAGTTTAACTTTCGTATCTATTTCGCCGTCGTACTTTTATGCGGATCATTGAAGTATAAAGTTTTATTTTAAACAGAATAAATATTATCAATTTTGTTCGTTAAATTCCATATTAAAATGATAAAAAAAAACATAAAATTCATCTTGTTAAAACCGACTTCGAACAGAGCTTGAAAATTGTTAAAAAGTTTTTAACTTTGACATTTAAAAATCTTATTATTGCTATCCCTATAACACAAATAAAAGAAATGGAACACCTTTTTTTGGTCCGGCTCACAGTATAATCGTAAAAGCCCACGGAAACAGCCATTAGAAGCGTACGAGCATGGCGACACGGAATACACGCGCCAACAACAACAAAAACAGCGACAAACTCGACTTGTGCCAAAGAAGAAAAAGGCTGCGTAGTATAGGGTCAGTCGGTGAAAAGCTTCGGCGAAAGAAGCGCTTTCGTTATAATCCTCGCGAGAGCAACGGCATCACGCGGCGCACGCGGCTAATCCTACGTGCCAAGGCTTAAAATTAATTCGATTAATAGATGTGGCCGCGATCGCGCGATATTCTCCGCAACAGCAGCAGCTTTCAAAGTCAACTCCAGAAGATATTCCGCTTATCTCTCTGTCTCTATCTATCTTGTCCTTCGACTTCCTCGGACTGCCGAAATTCGGTGACTATACCTACTCGGGCTTCTCTATTCGAATCGTATGTATACGTGAATAGATGCCAAAGGATGATCGCGGACGATACTCGAGTTCTCGAGATACACGAGCGTACCTGAGATTCTTTGTCGATTTATGCGCCAGCACTCGCTGCCGCTTAGCTTCTTTGTCGGAGGGGATGTCGACTGGTATCCACGAGAGAGAGAGAGAGAGAGAGAGAGAGAGAGAGGAGCACACGTGGATACTTTCGCTGCCTTACTTCAATTACGCAGTCGAGATTCTCGCTCCAAATAGAATTCCCCGCTAAAGTCGCGATGTAAAGTATGTAGCTCAATTTTCTTCTAATTATTCGAAGCGTACTGTAAGCACTTACTTATAATTACGAGATGATGTTCGTTATGTCGGACCACCGCATTACGGAATTCTGAATAAGTAATTATTTAATAGCTAGTTTATATATTCCAGATGTGTAAATGCAGCTCGCTATTAAGGATCGCTGACGTAAATGCAATTTAGTAGTAATTTCAATTCCAAGCCTCGAGAAAATTTATAAGTTAAACGAGAGGCCCTGCCTACTTGATTTAAGAGTGATAAGCCGCATCTCATATATACGTATACCTTGTAATTTACACCTGAGCTATCAGCGTAAAGTGTTGATTATATATGTATGCACATATAAATTGCGCAACTTATACTTGCATTAGTATTAGACTTGAGAGCTTAAAATTATACATATCGCCGTGCTTTTTTGAATAATTGAATTCAGAAGTTTCGACAGTTCATCGTTCGATAATTTTTCCGTATTACGAATGCAAAAGCCTGTTACCGTGGTTTACACAAAAGAGCCAATCTATATCAGTTCACGCTCGAAGGGACTTTAATATGATTCTTTAAAGAACCCTTAAGAGGGAGAGAGAGAGATCTGACTGGAGCATAAATATTCATTAGGGTTTATGGAAACTGCTTTAATTAATCAATCAAATTCTCTCTCTCTCTCTCTCTCTCAAGATCCCATTCTGATTAACTAGATCCTCTCTGGCAGCGGCGGCGGCGACGATTCAAAAATAAAAAAAAACCACGAAGTCGAAGAAGAATCTCTTGAAATATTCAAGCACGTGCGCCAACAGCTCTATTTTTACGAAAAATAATTAAATCACGGCGCGCAGAGGACAGGAAGAAAAAAAAAAGAAGGGAAAGAAAGCCGGCAAATACCTTCGGCGCTGCTGTTTTCAGAGAGGCGGCTTATACTGTGTGTATACCCTTTGTCCGACGATCATTTTGCTCGCAGGCGCGTTCGCATGAATGAGCTCGCGCGCGAAGGTGTTTCTTCTTCCTCTTCTTCTTTCATTCTTCGTTTCTTTTTAAGTATTCGACGCCACTGCTGCTGCTGCTGCTGCTTCTTGCTGGTGCCGCCGCCGCCGAGAGGAAGCCAGATCCGGATTAAGATAATGCCTTTTAATTTCTGATCTGCCTCGTTTGACTATTTCTTTGTTTCGGGGTTCGCGTGTGTGGAATTTGGTGGAAAAGAAGAGGGTGAAATTGAGAAGGAAGAGATGATTTCTGAAAGAAGAATTGGTCAAAGATTGTTAAGTTATTCAGTTTGTTCGTTGAAATACGAACGATGCTGTTTGGAATGAACCAGTATTCTAATATGAAGATGTTATCAATTTATCAAAACAAAATTCAATTATTATTAGCTGGATGTTCATATAACAGATTGATAAAAAAATGTTGATTGTAAAAACGTTTAATCGTGATTTTTTTTTATCAATCCCGTCAAAAATAGAATGGCAAAAATTTGTGATTAATTTAAAAAAAATTATACAAAATATTTTCATCGCAGTTTAATGTTGATAAGCTATGCATCCGACATAAAAAATGATATGAGATTCTGCGTAAATCTAATAATTCTGCGCATAATGTGGGTAATACGTGGACAAACGCGTATAATTCATTCAAAAGAATATCACTCGATAAGAAAGTTTATTTCAATAATTAAATTATTTTCAGATAAGCAAATATTAGAAAAAATGTTTTAAAAAATGAATAATTATGTCCTATTATGCATCTTTATAAATATTCTACATTGAATAAAAATAGTAATAAACAAAATAAATAGTAGCAAAGCATAATTATTTATAGCATGTAAGCAACGTTACATTTGATAAGAAAACGTATCATTATTGGGAAATGATATTAAAGCATTAAGACTCGGCATTGATTCTTTCAGAAGTTAACTCTCCATAATTGCGATGATAAGAGAATCGCCGAGAGATGATGCCACTTACTCGCAGTTATTGCAGCGGCAGCAAGAAAGTAGCTACTTATAACATTTTAACGTGATTTTTATGTCTCACAAATAACGTATTCTTGTGTATTATTTTATAAAAAATTAAATGGAACAATTAAAGAAATGAAAATTGCATTTTTTTAAATATTTATTTGATTTAATTGAGAAGAGCACCATTAAATACTTAATGGTGCTGTTGTGCCAGTCTCTGCAGAACTGATAAGCTTGACGAAGAAGAAGGGCTTACAGACAAAACAATATACGAAAAGTCTAGCAACGACTGTGAGAGACTGAGAACAGTTGAAGTCTGATGAGAGGTTAACGCAGATCAGAGTTCAATTTTAATTACGTTGATTTATTGTGATCTTTTATGAAGCATAATTTTCCATTAAATATATTCCTGCGTTCAATTATTATATTCTTCTCATAATATTCTCAAAATAAAGTGAGTGATAAGTATTTAATTTACGGGTTCCGTTGATTCATCGAAGAGGAATGTGCCATTGTATTTTTTGTCTTTTTTTTGATAAATAAGAAAGCGGAATGTGCTTCGAGATAATGACAATTATCATAGCATATGCATTTTAGTTACAGTAGAAGTTCAGCCAGTTGTGCAACTTTTCAATAATAGCATCCGAGAGAGAGAGAAGTCTGGCCTTGATTATTACAAAATTACAAACCTTCAGATTTATAAATTACCAAGTAAGTCTTGATCAATGTCTTGAACATTAATTATACATTATATTCATTGTTTTTGAATATTTTATAAAACATAATCAGAAAATTCTTATTTGATTCATGCATTAAATGATCAGTTATAAATAAGGTAGGTGTACCCAATATGGGACTATCGTCGGTTTTGTCGTCGGTCTTCTTTTACCCTTTCAAAATCACCCATCAGAAAATTTCTAGCGTGTAAATAAGCCAAATGCCGCTCGAATTACTTTAGTCTGTTGATTGCTGTCGGTTGCACCCAATATGGGACTATACCAAAAATGATTAACGGATTATAAAAAAAAACACCACATAAATGTTTTTCCATGTCCCAGTTTTGAATTTCTGTGAGTAACTTAAGACAAAACTTGACAGTTAGTCAAAATAAATTTACTTATTTTACTTGTAATTACTGATAGAATCTCGATTTTCGTTATATTTTTTTAAAATTAATGTTTACATGTAACTGTAACATTATCACATCGTACTAATTAGCTTATAATACTTGAAAAGTGATAAATCTTGATTTTGTAACTTACTTATGATTCATATACGTAAAAATTCCTTTTTCTCTAATAGTCCCATACTGGGTACACTGTCTTTTTATACCAAAAAAAAGTAGTTGGATTGAAAATGCAATAAATCGGACTAGCTTTCATCTAAAAAATCGTGCGACAGCTCGTTTTAGAGGGTAAATACTCAGCTTCAAAACGAGTTCACCCCCGTCGAAAAATTCATTAAAGTAAAAAGATATGGCTGTTTGTCGAAAATAGTCCCATATTGGGTACACCTACCTTATCTATAGCTTTGGATGGATTAAAACTTATAGAATTATTTTTGTTACATTATAGCCATGGAATCTAAACACCTTGACTGTAGGCAAATCGATGTAAAAAGAAAAGTGGCAGACGTTCCATCATTAATTGCTTTTATTGTACTCATGATAACATATACAGGAGTAGCATTGTATGGTAAATTGAAGTTTAATTGATAACTATGCAGTTAATTGGATTGTAATAATAGCTTCTGGTTCACTTCCAATTTTCAGCGTTGCAAAACGGCCAGATAGTTAACAGTTTCACTTACATTCATAACATGATCAATGATGGTGTAGATATTGATTCGACTGAAAAAGTAGCTGTTCAGATAATGGGTGACTTGTATCAAGCAAGGTAAATTTTATTTTACAATCCCCAACATACTATATCTAATTCTATCGATTGAAATATACCATCAAAAAATATGTTCATTATTTTCGTGCATTCTAGATATATGATTCTATCACTTATTGCTTTGGCTGTAGTATGGTCGATTTCAACTATTTTCATTATTAAGCAAGCTACTGGCCATGTTGTATACAGTGGAATTCTGTTGGAAGTAGTTTTTTTGATAACTTTGTTTGTTGGAACAATTTTGGCTTCACAAAGTCAACTGTACAAGCATTCTAGTTCCCAACCGTATCTCTTTTTTCCACTATTAATTGGTATTGTGATATTGAAATTATTAGCTTTGAAGGAAGTGGGATTCCAATTTTTATCAAATCTGATTAGAGAATCCTGCAGGTACGTTTTACTATGAACATAAAATTCCAAATTCATCATCAATAAATTAATTATTAAGTGAAACAAATTTCAATTTATTTTAGAGTTATTACAACTTACTGGTTCGGATTTCTAATCATGTTTTTCATTCACGTTTTGGCATTGTCTTCGGTTATTTTTGGATTCTGCATATATTGCCAGCTGCTGTCAACATCACTTAAGCCATTATACAAGGAAGTGCAAACAGAGGACGGAAATTCACTTGAAATTTGCAATTTCGTCATAGTTACTATCCCAAGTTACACCTATTTATTTCATGTGATCAACATAATTAGCTTTATCTGGCTTAATAATACACTTTGGCATTTCGCTTATGTATTCTTTCCTCAAACTTTTGTCGAATTATATCAAAATCCAGAAGAAAACTGTAATTGCATCAGTACTGTGCTCAATAAATTGAGAACAATTCTAAGGTGAGATATGTATAATTACGTGACTACTGTACTTCCACTTACATAATTGTGTTTGATAAAAATGGATCTCATTTATGCTAGATATCATATGGGTACTATAATTTATGCTGCGTCACCGTACGCGTTCATTGTGCAAATATCGGCGATGTGGAAATATGCATTTAACACTACAAATGAGTATTTGATGCAAAAGCCATTCATTGGATCTCTCTCTTGGCTAGTAACAGTCTGGAACTTGTCAGATACTGGACTAGTATTTTGTAGTTTTCACAAAACTGCATTCAAACAATCAACCAAACTTGTTAGTAGAGTATTTCTACACAATCATGTGCGATTGCTAACAGTTTATGCGGTAGGACATTAAAATTATTTATGCACTTTTACTATAAAAAATGTATGCCTTATTGAATTATTTCATTGTCTTCAAAATAAATTCTTCAGGTTATTGGGTGGCTTTCAATTTTCGTGATTACATTCGTTACACTTGCTACAGCAATAGCATTCAAGTTTTACGTTTCACTTATCAGTGAACCATCACAAACAAGGATTGCAGCAATTGTCATAATTTTTGGAGCTGTAGCAATGACTGGAACAGTGTGTCAGCTTCTTAGAATAGCAATATTAAGCATCTACGTTTTTATGGTTCAAAATATCGAACAAATCTCGGACATTATAGAAAATAAGAAACCGCGCAATCCTGCAATCGAAAGAATTATCATAGTGTCATGATTAATAATTTTTTGCAACTCGTATTATTTTCGACGCTCTTGTCGTACATGTAATCTGTAATAATAACAACGGTCGATTGAAATTTGTATGGTGAAAATAAACGATTCAAATAAAGAATACTTCAATTCCATATCTCTTATTTACTTGAATATAGTATGTATCAGTAAAAATTGATACATCTCTTTAAAAATCTCTTATTACTGATCATGAGACATGAAAGGTCGATTTTTTAAATGATTTTACGTATTTTGTTTTAATGCAAAAGAAAAAAATTATTTTTATTTGCAAAATTCTATTACATTGAATGAAAGGACATAAAATTTGCTACTTGCTTCATACATTCAAACTATCCTTACAAGCTATTGTATTGAG
The DNA here is from genome assembly GCA_035047105.1 of Galeopsomyia nigrocyanea. Lineage (NCBI taxonomy): Eukaryota > Metazoa > Arthropoda > Insecta > Hymenoptera > Eulophidae > Galeopsomyia > Galeopsomyia nigrocyanea. Next base: position 12,983,913 of record JAWWMK010000032.1, on the reverse strand, counting down.
ATTTTTTAAACTATTTATTCTTCTCACGTCAAAAAATTCTTCTGGCGCAATGACGAAAACAGTTTCAAATTTTTTATAATCATAAAATTCATATATCTTTTCTGTTTGGATTCAAACCACATTTCATTCTCATTCAATAAAACTGATACGAGCGGGCTTTTTTTTTTATTATATCCGCATAAGATTCATTGTCTCCCATTCATTTTATCAAAGACTTTAGACATATTACATATTATTATCGCTGCGATAATGGCATTATTTTCGGATTAAACATTCGCAAATTGTAAGTACAAGTTATCTCTCTTTTTTTTATATCTGTGAAATCTTATCAAAAAGAAAATAAAATTACGACAAAAAAAATGTTTTCGTCTGAAGAAAAATTTATTTTAAGTTCAGCAGTTCAGCGCATATTTGACTGAAGAAACAAGGAAATAATCAACAAAACTGTACAACATTCGACTGTTTATTCCATTTCTCTCATTCTTCATTACTGGGTTATTGCTTTAACTAAAAAATTCTTTAAACAAACATTTCAAGTACAAATTGAATTCATTAGCTTCTTATCTATTAATGGAAAACAAAAAATGGGAACCGAAAAAATATGACCTGGTAAGTAAGCTAATAACATTAAGATATGTGAAAATTTATAGGATTTTGTTACGATTTTTTACTATAAAAATTGAAACGCATATAACATTTACTTACTGCACATTTAAATATTGATAAAAGAATATATTTTTAGAAGTAAAACTATTAAAAACCAATACAAGATATCCGAGTTTAGAAATTATGCATCACAGATTTATGCCACATTTGCTACGAATATAGTAAACTGCACGACTGGTTCGTTTAATGGATTAACAGCAGTTCTTATTGCCGAGCTTTCTAAAGAAAATTTAGAAATATACATGAGTGTCAGTGATCTGAGCTGGTTCAGTAAGTGTGGATAAAATAATATTCTGATCCAACTATAGTACGTCAAACTTTAAATCTCTTTTCTGCAAGTAGGTAGTAATTGCTTTATGATACCAGTTGGATGTTTAATCTTGAGTGTGTTGGCACAATGTGTTGGTAGCCGTTTTACTATGCTACTTTCAGCAGTATTTTATGCCATGAGTTACTCGATATTTTATTTTGCCACAAATACAGAAATGCTACTAGTCGCACAAGCCATAGGCGGATTATTCTATACGACTGCCGTTGGCCCTGGTACAACTTACGTCGTTGAAATTACCCAACCACAATTGAGAAGTGCACTTACTGCATTAGCAACGTTTTCGGCAATGTGTGCTGGCTTTTTGGTTGTATTTCTGAGTAATTTTTTACATTGGAGAACTGTAGCACTGGTGATGCTTCTTTTTTCAATCACAGGGTTCATAGCAGTTTTTACTATTCCGGAAAGTCCTCATTGGCTTGCAAGTAAAGTTTCTCTCGATATTTATTGATAATTGTTTGAACATAGAATATTAAGATAAAAATATTCGGAAGAAACAAGTTATATTTCTACTATTTTCGAAACTCTCATAAAATGTTATTTTATGCATGGTGCGTTTTAATGCTAATATCACTTGCACTTATTTAAAGATAAGAAAAAATTTGATAACGCTGCAACTTCACTATATTGATTAAGAGGGTGGAGTTCTCCCAACAACATAGTACCGGAGTTCAATAAATTAAAAGAAACTTATACGAGCTCACCTGATGACGTGGATTGTACAAAAAAGAAGAGGAAAATAAACTCCCGCAAACTGCCTTTTGTGAAGGATAGATCATTTTACGTTCCTATTTCGTTGACATGTCTTATGTTTATGTTAAATAATTGTACTGGCTCCGCCATATACCTCACCTACTATAAAGTAATTTTCAATGCTCCTATCGATCCTCATGTGGCCGCGTCAATTTTCAACGCTATACGTATTCTTGGCGCGTTATTCTGTATTCTCCTCATACGTTATACTGGCAAAAAGAATCTTCTATACGTTACACTCATTGGAGGAGGATTAACAAATATAACGTCATCGATTGCTTTGTGGCTGAAGGAACATCAGTTTTATCCAGAAACATGTCAATGGGTAGCAGCAATCGCCATGATGCTTACAACCCTTCTAATGTCTGCTGGTATCGATGAAATAGTTTATATATTAAACGCTGAAATGTTTCCAACGAAGTATCGAAGTATCGGTACAGGGATTGGTCTTTTCACGAATACCATTGTTCAAGCAATTAGCAATAAGCTATTTTTCCCCCTGTTGGATGCTGGAAAATTACCTGAAGTTTTTGTTGTGTTTGGTATCTCGTGTATTATTTATTACCTGCACGATATTTAATTCTATGTTTCCTGAAACTGAAGGGAAAACATTACAGGAAATAGAAGAACATTATGGAGATGTTAAAAAAGTTGATAAAAACATTAATGCTGACAAAATGTTCACAGATGAGAACACTCTGTATCAAATTTTTAGAAACGCTACCAACTGCATTGGCGGAGTGCTTCCTGGAAGAGTTAAATGAACTATGATTTTACTTTTTATTACGATATAATATTATAATTTCATATCAGTTGTGTACAATTATTTTTTGTAAAATGAGCCAGCTGCGCGGTTAAACCTCTCATAGGGATTGTTACAAGTTTTAGCATGAAAGAGCGAAATT
>JAWWMK010000032.1:12966751-12981161 GCA_035047105.1 Galeopsomyia nigrocyanea | reverse complement strand
CTCTCTCTCTCTCTGTCTCTCTCTCTCTCTCTCTCTCTCTCTCTCTCTCTCTCTCTCTCTCTCTCTCTCTCTCTCTGAGTGCTGGAGAACACTTGCGCATACAAGAATGTCCGGAACTGGTTCGAATAGCAGCTTACTTTTGCCATTGAAATGCTTCAAAAAGATTAGGTTTATGTTTTGTCGCACCGAAAAGTACATTTTATCATTTTTATAATGCAGTTAATTATTATTTATTTATGGAATAACTGAATTAACGAATTTTTTAATTGTAGAAAAATTATACAATGTTGTTTCACAAATTGCATACTTTCAGAACACATTCTATGAACATTTGAAGATTTTCTTCACTAATGTATACTTGTAAATTTTATTTTTGTTTGGATTTTGGGAAGAAAGTATGCCGCCAAGCGGTCTCAACTCGAACTTAAATTTCTGTAAATTCGCTGTTCACCAAATTTTTTCAAACTCATTAATAGTTTTCGATTCTCTTGTGAAAAACCATTCGTTCTTTTCCTTAAAAGTTCTAGTTTAAAGTAGGCTAATTTCCCTGATCAATTTTTCAATTTAAATTATTTAAATATTGTAAATAAAAATATTATAAAATATTGAACGACGATAAGAAGCGTTAAAATTACAGCAGTAAATAATGCTTTTTTTATGATAATTGCTTCTGCAAAAGTTAATATTTCGTCAAGGTACTCTAAATTTAAAAAATTATGTATTTCCATGCATTATAGTTGCGGAAAAAATGCAAAATTTTCGCTCGGTTTCGGTTTGAAGACGCTCCACAACTTCTGAGCTTCGAAAAAACTTGCCGCACGTCTTCAAACCGAAACCGAGCGAAAATTTTGCATTTTCTCCGCAACTAATGCATGGAAATTCATGATTTTTTTTTAATTTAGGGTACCTTGATGAAATATTAACTTTTGCAGAAGCAATTATCATAAAAAAAGCATTATTTACTGCTGTAATTTTAACGCTATTTATCGTTGGTCAATATTTTACAATATTTTTATTTACAATATTTAAATAATTTAAATTGAAAAATTGATCAGGGAAATTAGCCTACTTCAAACTAGCACGACACCCCCAAAGGCAAGAAATTAATTTTTAACAAAATCTCTTTTTTAACAACAATAGCTTTTACAGGAAAAGTTGTAAACATTTTTTTTTTGAAATTTGAATGGTACTTTCTTCTTCTCAGGGCACATAGATTCCGTGGTATTGTGAAACATAATTTTGCAATTTACAACAGCTATTTAATTAATTATTTAATAGCTCATTTCGATATTCTTTTTGCAATAACTTTACAACTATTTATTCGATTTTGACGTGCGACCATTCAAATTATAGATCTTTTTAGCGTCGAAAAGTGGTAAAAATTACATAGTTTTCCATATAATAGTTCTTTATGAAAATGTGGAAAAACTTCTTTTTTCACCTATTTTTAGTTAATTAAAAATTAGCGCAACCTTTAAAAACCATTGGAACCAGAATCTTGTTCAGCATCACGACCCACACCCTTTCACCATGAAAAACTTTCATTATCAATTGACGCCGATTTTCGACTTTTCCGTTGCCAGAATGCCTGGACTATTCTCCCCAACCGCGCCGCCGCGACTCTACGTCCCTAATTTAACCAAGTCCTTTCTCTCGCACTCCACTCCGGTCAATTAAGACCTTTTAAATTCTCCATCCCGCAATTCCGTTTTTCCTCACAGACATTTCGACGCTCGGCATTCGTTGTGCGGAATGGACTTCTAGAGAGCGAACTTCTCTTTCTCTCTCGCGCGCGGAATGGTCATAACAAAAACAAGGAATGAAAGACGGAAAATTCGCGCGCAGAGTGAGAGACGTTTCGCACAGTTTGTCGGGTTGGAGTAAAAACTCGGGTAAATAATTATACAGTGTTCGTTTGAGAATCTGCGGTCTTGTTCGAGAAAATCCTATGTGTTTCGGGGAATCCGATAACGGCATTGTTAGCGCTAAATCAATAATTGTATAAACTCGTTCTGGAACTACCTGCGGCATTTCAAGCTGCTTTATAAAAATTTCAAAGCAAGCAATACGATAATTATCATCGTTCTGTTTATTGCATCGTCCATTCCAATTTATATGGTTATTATCGATAATACTGAACGGAATGTCAATTTTAAAAATTAAATAAACAGTCCTATCCAATTGGAAATACTCAAATGAAGATTATGAATGTAATCGGTATACGTTTAGTCGAGAAATAGTTAGATTACAGATGCCAGTCAGATAGCCGACGGGTCTTTAGATTGACGCGTTAATATTTAATTTACTTATAGCATCCTCTTCATTCGTGCCTTTTTTGTTCGTGCTCACTTCTGCGAATCTAGATCCATGTTTTTGCTCTCTCTCTCCCTCTCTTTCTCCTTCTTCGTTTCTCGTTTGCGCCTTGACGCGATGATTCGTGGGTTGTGCCTCTGTTTTGACAAGCTTGTCAATGAGCCAGTCAGTGATTTTTTTAATCTAAGCTTGTCACGCCAACGCTGCCTCGGCGCTTTCTTCATATTATCTTTCGACAAAATTGATTTAACTTCAGAGATATTTTAGTTGTATAAGCTGATGAAATTTGTCTTTTTCTACGAGCGCCAATTATTGAAAGATTGGCAGGCCGGAAAATTAACCCGATATAATTACATTGTTTTCTTGTAAATTTATTTAAATTTGCTTTGCAATCATTGCAATAAACAGTTCTTCAATTTCCTGAATAATTGAATTAATTTTTCTAAATATTAGATATTTTTCCATTATAAATAAGAGAATTTGTTCTCAAATAAAAAATTTTTTCGATAATTTTTCTTTTTCACATTGAAAAATATGTTCTGCATTCTTTTTTTTAATGCAACAAATTCAAGATTTTGTTGCAGTGATAAGCATTTCTTGATTCTACGTTTTTAAATTATTTTTGATTTCATTACAATAAATTTATGATGCGCAAAAAGTTAATATTTTGTTAACACAACTGGATTATCCTAAATTAAAATAATATGATATTCAAGTATATTTTACAACTTAACTAATCGATGGATATTTTATAGAATATTAGAAAATATTAAAATATCAAAATGTAACTTCATTCCTTATTTTCAATTGATCAAGATGCAGTTTTAAATGATAGCCTTCAATGCTAAATTCATTCCCACAAGAATAGAACGCAATTTTCCAAAAAAAAAAAACAAGCAAGCTCGCACAACACAAGCACCCACCGAAGCGTTACACCCAGAAGCGCGCGCGCGGAATAGAAATCCGAAAAATGTCGAGCAAATGATTTCTGATGGGTGCGATATATAATGTATAAGGCACCGCGAAGGCGAAACAGGTTTGTTCCGACAAGTAAAAAGAAATGCGCAACGCAGAATCAAGTCGAACCTTCATCGTGCAACAATGATGTATTTCGTGCTATATACATAATGCGAGGCGGGGGTGCGATCGCAAAAAGCTTTTTCGCGCGAGGGAGGCTGCAGGCGCGCATATAGCTTCGTTCTCCCGCCAGTAGGCGCTGCTACGCTCGCGATCACGGCGGTGGCGGCGGCGGCAAGTCTCTCAGCGAGCGCGAGAGAGTAGTCAGTCAGCGGCTAGCCGCCAAAGTAGCCGGACGCGCGACCCTATATATACCCTACAATCTATCTTCTTCTCTTCGCTCACGTTTTCTCCTCTTTCTTCGCATTTATTTTGTCGCGCGAATCAAGGTGCATTTTCTCTTTCCAAGTGAAACCTCGGCTCAGTGTATATCACGTAGTGCTGCTCTCGAGCATTTACCCCATGTGAACGACCATCAGTGTGCGTGTGACTAAAAACCAAGTGAATTTTGAGTAAAAACGAAACAAACGAAAGATCAGTGCACGTCGCACGATGACGTCCGAGCACTGAGGCGATCGGCAAGCCGTAAGAGAGAGCAAAAAACAATCGTCCCCGAGTGCATTAAAGAAACAAAAGATCAGATACATTTAAAAGTGAAGAAGGATGAGGCTCGCGTGGTACCTGTGCGTGGCGTGCGCTTGGCTCGCGACGGTCCACGCCGGCAGCGATATCTACGCGAAGATGTTCGCCTCGCAGCCGGCACCGGCGGACCCGTGCTACGACGAGGACCGGCCGCGCCGCTGCATGCCCGACTTCGTGAACGCCGCCTTCGAGCGCACCGCGGTCGCCTCGTCCACCTGCGGCCTCGGCGGGCCGACCCGCTACTGCGAGCACGACGGCGCCTCGAGCAGCCAGTGCCACGTGTGCGACGACAGCGTGCCCCGGCGCCGATTCCCGGCCTCCTATCTGACCGACCTCAACAATCCCAACAACGTGACCTGCTGGAGGAGCGAGCCGATCGTCTCGCCGCAGAGCTTCAACGCGCCGCCCGACAACGTCACCCTCACCCTCTCGCTCGGCAAGAAGTACGAGCTCACCTACGTCAGTCTGCAGTTCTGCCCGCGAGCCGCCAAGCCCGACTCCATAGCCATCTACAAGTCCACCGACTACGGCAAGACCTGGCAGCCCTTCCAGTTCTACTCGTCGCTCTGCCGCAAAGTCTACGGCCGGCCGAACCGCGCGACCATCACCAAGCAGAACGAGCAGGAGGCGCGCTGCACCGACAGCCACCGCTACACGGGCGGCGACGGAATGGGCCCGGTCAGTCGCATCGCTTTCAGCACCCTCGAGGGTCGGCCTTCGGCCGCGGACTTCGACAACTCGCCGGTGCTGCAGGACTGGGTCACCGCCACCGACATCCGCGTGATCTTCAATCGGCTGCACATGCCGCTCGTCAGCAGCAAGGACGAGGCCAGCCTCGTCGACTCCAAGTCCACTCGCGACGACTCCGCCGAGGAGATTCTCAGCCTCGAGGAGATCGCCAAGCGCGAGCGCGAGGAGATGAAGCTCAAGGGGCAGAAAGGCAACAGTCTGTTCGGCGATCCGCTGGCTACCGGTGGTCCCTCGGTGCATCAGGTTCTGGCGCCTCAGGAGCTGCAGAGCAACGACGCTATCGAGCTTCAGGAGATGAGCTTCGTCTCCGTGGCTTCGACCACCGTCAGCCCCAAGAGCGACGCCGACAAGAACAACAACAATAATAACAATAACGCCGTCAGTATGGCACATCACTACGCGGTCTCGGACTTCGCCGTGGGCGGCAGATGCAAGTGCAACGGCCACGCGGCCAAGTGCAGCCCCGACAAGGACGGCCAGCTCACCTGCGAGTGCAAGCACAACACCGCCGGACGCGACTGCGAGAAGTGCAAGTCCTTCTACTTCGATCGGCCCTGGGCCCGCGCCACCGCTAGGGATGCCAACGAGTGCAAAGGTTTGTCTATGCTTTCTTCTTATTCTTGCTCGAATTATCGATGTGCAAGAGACTATATGTATAGAGGGCCTTTCTTTATGTGGGCGAAGACGCTGTATCGCTATACGGCATTTTTTTTTAATAAGCTGCTTTCGCGTCTGATCTTTGCCTGTTGTTGTGTGTGTATAAAGCAAACATCGTACGGAATACAATGGAAAGATGCCTTGCTGCGTGTACCTATAGAGAGTTCGTGTACCGCTATTATTTCGAGTAGACGAACGGAGCATTGAATTTGTCTGTTATATTGCATTGCATCGGTTCAGCAATTTCCACAAAAAAAAAAAAAATTGTACGGGTACTGTGAAATTCGAATCGAACATTGTGTAGAATTTCATGCATATGGAATTTTTCGGTTTCGGAATGTCATTCGCGTTCAATTCTTACTTTTTTATTTTTATTGCGATCGGTTCGTTTCTAAAAGTATTCACACAAATAATCAGTAAATTTCAGTTGACGGTGCTATAATGGATCGTTTCATTTTCGTACATAAAACGAATCGAATGTTTTTGCCGCTCGCGCGCGCTCTCTCGTAAAATCTTTTTTGACAAATTGATCAGCATAAAAGTTTTCGGCCGAGTAATCGCATTTTTCCGCGCAGAGCAGTATATATAGGAAATCTCATTTCATCGAGAAAAAGATCGTTAAGTCGGGCGCGCACACACAAACACGACAGATCGATTTCTCATCTCGCGTGACTGATGCACTCTAGCCGAGATTTTCAATTTTGCAAATTGAGATTTTCCCATGTGGACAATGAGAAGGAAAAACATCGACATTGCCATAGCGTCTCGTACGCGTAAAAGACTGATGGAGCGCATTCTCCCCCATACCATAGTCGTTGCGTTGATATAGGAATCCGCAGAGGGGAAGAGAGAGCGAAGCACACACAACATCCTCGCCGAAATAATCAGGAAGAGGCGAGGGGTTAAAACCACCCTCTAAAATCATTTCGAATCGAACTTGCCTTCTCTCCCGCTCTCTTTTTATTTGACGCACGCTTGCTTTTGCGTATCTTCGTGATGCGAGTGCGAGCGGGACGAAAGGGGAGGAAACGTGATTTCACGCTTGGAGCACAGAAAGTAAGAGAGAGAGAGAGAGAGAGTTGGATTTTTAATTAATGGCTGGGTTGGCGGACTACGACGACGACGACGACGACGACGCACCGGGCTTTTTTCGCTCGCTGCGCCGAGGAGTGAATTAATGAGGAGTTTCGGAAGTACAAGTGCTTTTTTGACGCTTGATGTAATGTCTACACGTTTTTTTCTCGCCGCGATGCCCGTGACTTTTCTTTTCTTACCTTTTTTTGCAAGGTACCAATGCGAATTGCTTGTTGTTCCACATTTATTGTAAGATGAGTTTCTTCAGTCGTATAATCGATTGAAATAATGTTACTTGATAATCGACGAAATAAGTATAAAAATACTATTTCACCAAAACACTAATCCGTTATACGTTCCTTCTATTTGGAAGTTCTACCTGCAGGGCGTTATAACTCGCGAAGATCCGCAGGGATAGCCATCCATATAACACCACGGCAGCGTACGAGGAAAAAAAAAAGAGAGAAATTATCCTCGATAAATTCATTGAAGCGGCCAACAACGCGCCAGAGGGACTCAAAGATGAAAATGTACGCGATCGCATCAAAAAAGTTGTTTTTTTCTTTCTCTCTCAGATGTAAAAAAATTCGTATGGTTCGACAAGCGGCTCGTTTAGCTCAATGAGTTATACACAAGCGCGACACTCGTACATTGCAGCCGTTACGGCCTTCTTCTCCGCGACTTTCGCACCTTCTCTCTCGCGTGCCCGTCGCCTTCCTCTTCTTCTTCTGCTTCGTTTTTTTGATTTATTGGCCTGATCTTGATTTATCTCGAGGCTATATCGCTTTAATATCTTCATGCGCCGCGTTTTACCGTTTTCGCGATCGAGAGACTGCTGCGTATCGCGCTGGCTTACTTTTATTTCTTACGGTTTTTTTTCTGCGGATATTTTCTGTGTTTACGCTCGATAGAACAATTAAATTTGCCAAATTTTTTAATTTGATTTCAGATATAAACATTTTATAGCTCGTATTGGATCAATGCCACGAGCATAAATTTCAATAATAAAATTCGGACTCGATCCGTGTTTCATTTTCGCGGCGCAATAATGTATTATACGTCGAGTTGCCGAGTGTCCGCGCGGGCTTTCGCGAGCAACATATTATTAAGTTTAATTACTATTTCGAGCGGTATAGTGGTATAAAACACGCGGTTTTATCGGCGCGCCAACACTTTTGACAATTTATACTTTTTAATCGCTACGCGCATATTACTGTTCAACGTCAATCCTAATCAATTTCCCGATAAATCATTATTATAACGCTTCGAATTGACTTACAGTGTGCAAATTCCAATTAGTTGCCCACTACTTAATTTTCCCCGTGAGATAAACGTTGAATTCTCGCGTGTGCGCGCGCGATATTTCGACGTGTAAAATTATATACAATTATGCAGATTTCATCCGCGTGTATATACAAGTTTTTTGGTGTGTATAGTGTGCGTGTTGCAAAGTTATTTCGAGGAGATTGTGTCATTGTTCTCTCGCACTGTGTATGTTTGCAATGAAACACGAGACACGGTTAATTCGTGAATCACACGCAAGGTGAAAAAAAAGGAAACGAAAACCGATTTTCAAAGTTGATTTATGTAATTTATAATCATCGTATCAATACTTTTGATCGTGGTGCAGTTTTGCATAAGGAGAGTTTTGCGACACGAAGACGATATCGCGCGCTATGCTAATTATGCAAAATTTATGCAGAAGCACGGCCAAATTCACCTCTTTACAGCCAAAAACGAAATCAAGAGACTTTTTTTCGGAGTCGTCGAGCAATGCGCCATCCTCTCACTCTGTGGCGCGTCTATTTCCGTCTCTGTCTCATTTTCTTTCTTTACACCTTTCTCTCTCTCTCTCTCTCTCTCTCTCTCTCTCTCTCTCTCTCTGTATGTGTTTCTCTCTCGTTTGGCTGTTGTTCATTTTTTTCTTTCACATTGCCCGCCTTTCGCGCTCATCCTTTTTTTTTCGAGGTTTCGCTCTTTTATGCGCTTGCAAATGCTGAGCGAACGAGAGAGTAGTTACATATACGAACGCTCGCGCATATAAAAGGCTCGAGGGCATAAATCGCATTTGTACACGACAAAAATTGTTATAAGAGACATTAGGCCGTATTGAAGGCACAGCACGAGTACGTGGTGCTGCGAACAAACAAACAAAAAAAGAAGACCTCACAACGTTTCTACCGCGCGAAAGTATTTAAAATGAAAAATTCCCGCTCGACCGTGAAAGAAGATTTAAAAATCCATGAACAATCGAATGATTAATGAGAACATATAAATATTTAGAAGACAATTCGCGGCGGCTCGCAGACACTATAAATATAAAATTCTCGAGAGAAAGAGAGAGAGAGAGAGAGAGAGAGAAGAGGCTAGACACAATTATCGTTTCGGGATAGATCTATGAATAGAAACCAATATAAGCGAGAGATAAAAGAAAAAATTTCCTAATACTAATCGGCAGCAGCAGCCGGTCCACCCTTAATTAACACTCCATCTGACTGAGCTGCCGCCGAAAATAAAACTTATTTCTCGCGTATATATTTCTTTTTTTTTTCACTCGGCTCGAAAACAATCATCTTTTAATTTCCTACAACGCCTCCCGTATTATTGAGCGCTCAATATCCATCAATATACTATAGATACATCGAGGGAGAGAGAGAGAGAGGCTGGGCAAAAAGAGTTATAACTCTCTTCGCCGCGGGATTTCAAAGATGCAAATGCGCTACGGCTACCTTACCTCGAGGGCAGCCAAAACGTTTCTATATAATACACAATGGAACACGGAGAGAGCGAGAGTTTGAAATGTATTTTTTTTTTCACGATCGTTTCTTTATCTGCCGCGCGATAGGATATATAAATCCTAATTATCGCTGATTATGCAATTAAGGAGTGAGCTGCTGTTAGACTTGTGTATGGGATGCGGGTATTCCCTTTGCTTGAATGCCTATATGAGCGCTTTACGTTGCTTCTTCTTTTTTTTAACGAGGCTCGATGTTGGGTCATGTGTTTAAAATTGCCTTATGACTTTATTTCGTATGATTTATGCTGTAGTATTGGTGCCTTTAACACACATAAAAATTAATGTAGAACAAATTTCTGTCTTTGTCACAGCAGGTATCAGTCTGATATACGTATTCAAGAGTCAGGTTGAAACTGTGCAATGACAAAATTATAAGTTTAAGCCAGTTGTTGTTTTATCATTTTTTTAAAGAACAAAGTATAAGATGCATCACTGATTGCTATTACAAGTTTCATCGTATCAGCGACGATGATTTACGTACTTTACTTACGTTAAAAATGTAATTCCCTAAATATTTATACTTCCTGCCGGGATATATCGCGTCTTGAAAGTGATTTACACTGGCAAACCTCACAGGCTTCTTTAATTTTAATCTGTGAAAGCTCGCTGCCTGTCGTGATAAAAGCGTCACATTATAGCCTTTCATAAGTTGTCTCAGCTTGTCTAAGTAAACGATTTAAAAGCATTTTTTTTACAGCTTCGCGATAATAAAGATCAATATATCCGACAATTTGACGACTCGAATCATATATTTTTTCAAAACGCGCGCGAGAGAAGAATCTTCTCATCCGAAGTTTTATGGTACTCGAGATTTTTCGGCAGTGTGCGCTACTACTGCAATTTCGTTTTTATCGCAGTGATTCACATCCTCATTCGAAGCTTGTTTCGCTTATACTTTGAATCAAACGTATAAGTTCGCAAGTATACAATTTAAAACCCACACACATTTTCCGAAATCTCACTGTTCGCGACACATCTTCCACGCTCGTTGTTAAACAGCAGGAACGCGTATCAAGCTAAATGCCGCTCGCGAACGCAAACTTTAATAAGAAGAAGCTTCACCGCGGTGCTTTGGAAATTGCCGTAACACGACGGGAGAAGAGAGACAGTAGGTATGTGTGTATGCGGTGAATCCTCGTCGTCGTCGTCGACGGCGGCGGCGGTGGCAAAGCCAATTTCGCCGCACCAAGCGAAACAAGCGTCAACGAGCCGAAAGAGGCCCGCAAGAGAAGAGAGAGAGAGAGAGCGGTTTACGAACGCGCAGATTAACGCCCGCGACTCACTTTGTGTCTGCGGTGGGGCTTCGTCGATGAGATTCGAGCCCTGTGCCGCTCGCTCGCTCGCTCGCAAAGCCTTTTGCTTTGATAAACACTCGCGCGCGCGGTGATTGTTTCACCTCAGCAATAATCAAACTCCCAGTTTGCATTTTTATATATTCGAAAAAAAAATTATTTTTTTGGTTTACATACCGACATTATTTTTGTTTGTTTGCTGAAATAACGCTGTTGTCGGTCGTAATTTTATATATACGTATCGGTAAATAATGAGGGATGTGCAATTCAAATAATTTGCCAGCGGCACCTGCGCTTTCAACATCATATCTCGTACACGAAAGCCGAAAGAATTTCTTTTTTAATACGCGAATTCATGTTATATTTAAAAGCTTGTTAAAACAGAGCGTGCGAGAGCTTATTTTAAAATTAATTTACAGTACATTATACCCGTGATGTACTTTTACCGAAATTCTGAGAATACATATACGATGTTATAACATTCTTTTTTTTTCAATGATTATAAATCCGATGTGAATAACGATTTTCATACATTTACTTTCGAATAAAGAATGCACATGAAATAACATCGCAGCATCGCGCGTTAATTATAAAATTGGTCGAGGGGGAAACGATCAATATCCGGAGGACAGCGTGTGTCGCACTGAAATATGACATCAATCTGGTATCGATCAGTGCTATATATGCTCGTGCGATTATGATGGACGAAAGGCGTCGCTCGTTTGCATAATCAACAATCTCTCGCTCCTCTGCCTCTGCTCGGCGCGCGATTCATTTGCATCGGCCCGTCACGAGACGGACGGACGTATATATAGTCGGAAAGAGCGAGAAAGCCAGTCGCGCGTGATCCCCCATCACCGACAAGTGGCTCAATGAAAAGAGCTATCCTTGGAACTTTGCGAATTCGATGCGATATACGTTCAAAATATACCGTCTGATATCACGCTGTGTTTCGTTCTTATTCTTCCTTTATTTTTTATCGAGAGACGAGTGAAAGGTTGTGGATTTTTTTTGATTCCGTGCCGATATGAAAATCCGTAACATATTGTTGTTTTTCTATTGTGTAGTACAATTTCGTTGTTCGATTTGCCATTCACCGGTAAAGCTCGTTGAAATAAAAAAATATTCACGATAAATAATAAAAAATCTCGGTCTCTTGAAAAAAAAAGATGAAACGTACTCGAAGAAAATGAGTGAAGATTGAACAATATATTTCATACAAACTACTTAATATTCAGCTCTAACAGTGTAAAAAGAAAAAAATCCAATTACGAAGGAAGTAAATCGAGTGACATACTTTGAGCGCGGTAGCGCACATACTTTGCCAATAAACCGCGGGAAACAGGCATTATGCAAAGTAGAGTGGCAGTGTGCGCGGAAAAAGGATAAACACAGCTATATAACGTTGCGTTGCAGCGCGCAGAGACTATAATTAGTGGCCTAATTGATATTCGATGTTGACGACACCTGCCTGATTGAACGTTGTCGCTCGGCAGAGCCAACATATATAGAGCTTTGATCTTTTCGACATGTCGCGTCGTCGTTGCGAATTTTAGATGCGCGATCGATATTATACAATACATACAGCTTGTTGCAAAAGTTTTTCCATTAAAAATTACGAGGTAGGGGTGTTTTATCACGCCCGCGCACTCCGCTGATTATACCAATTTTTTTTTCTCTCTCTCTCTCTCTCTTTCTCTCCCTCCATCACCAATAGCAAACACAAAGTTTGCTTTTAGTTTGAATAATCGATTCACCTCTATCGTGTTTGATTTTCACAATTTTTTCTTTCGCTCGTCAAGCACACAAGAGTTTTATTGCTTGTTGACGTTTGCGCGATAAAAAATTGTTTGTTTGTTTGTTTTTTTCCGGTGAAAAATACATCATCAGCAGTATAGGATGGTAAATTCATTCAGCGTGCGCTTATGCCGATAAGGACCACTTTGATGATGTGGTGTATACATTTCGCACGATACTCGACTCATCATCATTCCGTATATTATATCTGTCAAAGGCTCGATTCAATTTCATTTGAATGGTATGCGTTAGGGATAATATTCACCGATAAGCGCGAGCTTTATATTCCATTCTTGATTTTCATAATTTAATTAGCAATCGCTGGAAAATTGTAACTCCATTCAACAAGACTCGTGGAGTTGACTTTTGCTGTTTGATGTTGCTCGGCTATGTGTGCGCTTCTGCGGCGCGCAAAACACATTAGAGATTCTCGACTATATTATATATCCGTATAGTTCTGCGTTAATTCAATTAAACGACACGTCTTACGGCTTAATCAACATTTAATCACGCTCGTTACTGTCAGAATTACGCCAGAGATATGTATCAAATTTCGTATAATACGGGTAAGTGCACTATGGAATATGCATATCATCGCGTGACACTAATACATAAGAAAACTATATTTTACTCGAAAAATGCATAAAAATTTCTCAAAGCACCATAAATACTTACACGCCGAGAGCAAATATTATTTCGTGATATTAAAGTGCGCGCTCGCAAAGGAATTCATTAAATGAAATCTCAACAGCCGTTATACACCGAGGCTCACCCTTAAATCCCTTGATTACGTTTTCACTTTTAGACATTTCCCCAGTGTCCCATTCCACATCTTGCAGACTTTCGCAGACTTGTGTCCCCCCGCGCGCCTATATCCTTTCACACCCGTATCGTAGGCAAGCAGCAAGTTGTATATAAGCTGCCTCTTATCTGTGACCTTCGAAACTGCGACTCATAGTAACTTTCTGTAATTAAATTGTAAATAAATTAGCGGTTGAGAGTATATCAAAGTATTATACTTTGAAGGTGCTTATTGTGCGTATTAAAATATTGTATTTTTCTATAAAATTGGAAGATGGATGATGACAGGTAATCAGTTGTAATAATACTAATCTCACCGTCAGTTTAATGAAATATAAATCTACGATAACGTTGATTATCTCCTCAAGAGAGAACAAACACGTATAGTTAATCGCGTGCATGATTCTAACAAAATACTCTCGAGCTGCTGCTTATAAGTATAGAATCGCGCGCCGACGACATATCCATTAGCATGTGCGAATCGCGCACCGCGAAGAAATTCATTAAAGCCCGTCGCGGTGGCAATATATATATATATACGCTCGGTAGACGTGTACACACCACCCCCACGCGCGCGAGAGAGTCGCGCGTAATCCCTCGATTACGTTCTCACTTTTGCGAATTTGCAAGCAGGGCCTCGAGTGCAGAGTCTTTTGGCTCGTGTTCTCGGCTCGAGTGCTACTACTTTCTCTCTTTGCGCGCCTTGCTTGCTTCTCCAATTAAGCGGTCGCTATGGTGATATACGTTGTGAGCACGAGCACGTGAGCACTGACATTTTTCTCTTTATTTCTTCGATATCGCACGGGGTGCAGATTTCTTTTCGCTATTTTTTTTTTCGAAAATCAAGCGGGGAAAGGTAAACTGTGGGAATTCTGCCTCGGGGGTAGTGTAGTATTGACGACCGACAATTTCGACTGTTTGCGTTTGTGGTTTCATCAGTGTTTGCCTAAATAAATACTATAGAGTACAATGACATTGTTGCTCTCAATCACCGATGATACAATGAAATTCGTACAATCGAATTCGAATGTTTGCGTATACGACGAAATCCTTAAAAAAACACACACTTTTCTGGGGTCTAGAATGACAAAAATTTTTTTTAATGCTAAGTCCCGGACCTTTTTCCTGTTCTTTTAGAAGGTATGTAGTGTCGGAAAATGCTCGTGAACATTGGAAAAGTCCTCGGGAACTACATTTTTTCAGCACTTTCCCGATATTAATAACAAACTAAAAATGTAATTATTTTGCAATTTTTTGATAACTTGCCACC
>JAWWMK010000032.1:12926170-12956883 GCA_035047105.1 Galeopsomyia nigrocyanea | reverse complement strand
TATATATGTATGTATATACAGAGCGAACCGACACAGAAGGAGGGTGTTAGAACTAAGAGAGTAGAAGAAGAAGAAGAAAAAAAGAAATGAAAGGCTCGTTCGTTTAGGGCCCCTCTCAATAATAGAAAGGCATGCTTTTGAGGTGAGAGAGGCAGCGCGTCAACCGCGGCGATGCGAGGAGCCGGAGTATAGTTCATGACGTCTTTCTCGCTTCGCCTTAGTGCATGACTGTCCGCTCGCGTTTGATTCACCGCTTATAAATCTCCCAACGCTCGACTTGAAATAGATCCACAAAGTGCCTTGTCTCTCTCTCTCTCTCACTCTCTCCTTGTTCTCTCTTTTTCAACGCCAAATCTTTTCTTTTCTCCTTCTCTCTCTCTTTTTTTATTATTTCGCACACCTTCGTCTGTTTATTTTGGCGGTACTTTGAATTTACAACTTCCTCGAGAGCGTTTAAGCGAGCGTTTCGCAGTTTGTTTCGAGTCGAACGACCGATTTCGTGTTTTTCTTTGCGTGTCATTGTCGGGTAGACTTCTTATATGTTCTTTGTGAAAATATGTATTTTCAAAATTAAAAAAATATTTATTTTCCTTGAAAAAGAATGATATGATTATTTAAAATATTTTTTCTCTGAGAAAATTGATTTCGAAATGTTTTCGAAAAAAAATCATTCGAAAGAAAAATAACGTATAATTCACGAATTAAACGCACTAGAAGAATACGAAATAATAATAATAATGCAAAGTTGACTAATACGAGCGTGATATATCCATACAGCGCTGCTGGCAACGGTGACGGGGCGCAAGAAGGTAGGCGACGTCTCGCCGGGGCCCGCAGGCAGCAATCCGAATTCCTGGGTCAAGTTCTCCGTGAACGTCAACGCGATTTACAAGAGAAGCCGAGACTCGAGAATCTCCCGGGGCACCAGTCTGCTCTACGTGCACTCCAACGATCTTGCCTGCAGGTGTCCCAAGATCAAGCCCAACCAGTGAGTATACATATACGTGCTATAATATGCTTGTCAATCTCCGCAGTTGACGCTTATTCGAAATGATGTTTCATTTTATTTTTTCGACAAATTGCAGGTCCTACTTGATCCTCGGCATGGAAAGCGACAGCGTGGCAAAGGACGGCCTAACAGTCACAGAAAGGTCGATCGTGATTGAGTGGCGCAGCGAGTGGAGTCGCAGGATGCGTCGTTTCGAGCGAAGAGCGAGATCCTGCCACTGAAGAGATTCATACCAGTCAAACGCATCGTAATTAGCTTGGACTACTCGCCTCTATTACTTTGACACGAATAACGAAGAAGAAAAAAGAAAAGAGACAAAAAAAAACATTAAATCATTTGTTTATCATAAGATTCCTATATTTTTTTCAAAAAATTGAAAAGCAAAAAAGAGAGAAAAAGATCTTTTTTTTTCTTAACAAAAAAAAGGAAAGGACACACGAACGCCAAGTGTATTAAAGCTAGCACAACACAATGCATGAAAATACAAGTCCTTTTTTTTTACCTAAACGCAAAGTAATATGAATAAAGATATATCTAAGGAAAGATTATTATCGGAGTATTCATTTATTATTTTTTAACTATTATATCGCGTTAAAGTATAATTTATTTAAAGACGAAGTATCTAGTATTTCAATTTATACCGTCGCGAGTATTCGAGTCACTATAACGCTTTTTCTACGATTTTTATATACACGAGCTTTTTGAAAGATTGGCTGATTCTACACAATTAAACTATTTTTCTTTCCCTCGTTGAAGATAAAAAAAACCTAATTTCGTACTCTCTCAAAAAAAAATGCCAACCAACTAATCTCTTTCTCGCAGCGGCTATATTTATTTATTATAATAATAATAATGATATATACGACGACGCAACATCGTCGATCGCGCGCATGACTTTATACATGTAAACAAGATATTCGACTATATGCGTCCGTTAATGTAGATTTTCTTGTACATTTTTATATAAGTACACTATTAATTGTCAGTAATATTTAACGAAGGAAAATAAGAGCAATCGTTCGCCTATGAAGAGTTCTCCTATACACGAAATGTGAAATGACACATATCGATTTTTGAAACAATGAATGACACAAAGAAACTGCCAAAACCAAAACATGTAATGTACAAAAGAACAAATTGCCGACAAAGACTTTAAATTTTTATACTATTGTAAACGCCAAGCTAAGATTTTTTGTTACAACAAGATTTCAAGCGAGAGAACTCTTTTGATAAAAGGCGACGCATGTTTCCTTTCTCGATACTAATAAATTTTTCGATGATAATAACTAAACGACAAAAGAAAGCAAACGAATAGTTGACAGGAGCAAAGAGGCTCGAAGTGCCAATTTCCACTAAAGGCCATAATCGTTCACGTACTTATAGAGTAATATAATCAATCGATAACCCTAAATAACTGAGACTTTTGATGAATCTCACTGTCGACATACTCTGATTATCTCACGTAATGATAATAAACTGGTTTTCTTTTTATATTATAATAGAATGCTTCATTAAAGCTCTTGAAAATTGAATGTTATATATTCCGGTGGAAATGAAGTAACTTCGTAGGCTCAATAATATGTTGAATACATTAATAATATATTCAAGTTTTCATGTATGTACAGAATGTATGATTTTTTTTTAGAAAAATAAAATCACCATTGATTCCTAATTGATCGATTCTATTTATTTTAAATCATCGTTACATGAAATTCGACAGGTGTGATTAGTTTGAAAAGTGATTTTGTTAATAAACTCTCATGATGTTTATTGTTATGCTAAAGTTGCTCAAATTATTGTTCAATCTACAGAGTAACATAACTTGTCAAAATTATAAACTTGCCATGTTTATTTTGTTCACTCAATACTTTGCTGAACAATCTGTTTAAAAAAAGATACGTTGATGAATAAAATGTTCTTCCATCAGTCAGACTTCATTTATCTTCAGTTCAATAGTAGGATTTCAGAAATTGAAATAGAAGTAATTGCTTCGTAAAACTGTTTAAATCAACAAAAGGTGATTTCATTTTTCTAAATAACTTGAAATGATAAAGTGAGTTGAAAATAATAATGAAAATGAAGAGGCAGACGTAAAGGAGAATAATAATAATAATAGTTGCCGAGCATTCTTGGATTAATCTTATACGCGAGCGACCACACGATGAATGTGCTATATTTATACTTCCGGACTTTATGCTAGCAACGATAGAATTATAAATGATACACATTATAAACAATATCAACAAAGCAAATTAATCGATCGCTACCGCATATTATCGATATACGACTATGACTAGCTCTCGTTTTAAATTATTATCCTAAGTGTCACGTCGTGTATTGTGGTGTAATAAATGTGATTAGGTAGTTATCATGCGAAATAAATATGCAATGCGTCGCAAAAATACTATTTAGTTTTTACTTTTTCATCATCCTCGTTCCTTAACAAGTGTTTTTGATGGTTTTGTCCTTTTGTTTTAAAAAATACACATTTTTTAATTTTTTTATCAAGTGGATTCATTTTCATACAGAAATGAATTTATCATAAGTACTTTATGAAATAGAACAGTATTACAAAACTTAACTTGAGTAATTTACAGTTGTATGAATAGAAGTATTACATTCAATAAGCTCCACTTTTTCGTAATGAGCATCACAAATACGAACAGTATTGATAACATTCTTCAAAATAATTTTTGATTAAAAAAACAATAAATTAAAATTCATGATTAACCGTGTATTTGAATGATAAATGTTACAATTTTCTATGAGAAATACAGAGTTTTTATAAATAACCAATGTTACTACAATATTATTAAGCGGTGTACATTGGAAGTAATTTTCAGATCTACAGTTAGAATATCACTGTGCTTATTGATCGTAATCGACTTTGATAAAGAATATATCATCATAATTATAATGAATAGATAGTGGGATCTATGGTTACGAAATACACCTTTTAGTATGAGATTGCATTTTATTTGAAAATTAAATGTGAATACGAATGATTACATTTCAATCTTCTTCTTCTTCTCTCAACATATCAACAAGGAAATGTGCGTGGTAGAATATACTGATATAAATATCGGGCTTGCCTTCGCCGCAGTTACGAACGTTAGTGAGAACACCAACTAGTTTTTCCTCAGATACAAGAGGGCCACCCAAATCAGTCTGAAAATAATAATATGACATGTAACATGTAAGTATTTAAGCATTATGACTGGCTATTCAGCTATCGCGGAATTATAGCAGTTTAAATAAGATCGAATTTCTTTCAAATAAATATATGAAATAGAATTAATTGTAGCAATGAGACACTGAATCAACTGAAACTTTAAACCATCTCAAATCTACGAAGTAATTTTTTTCTTTTTAGTGGATTTGTTGAGATTTTGAATAAAATTTTGTATATGTCAAATATGCGCGTCTGTACATTAGTTTTATAAATATCAAATCCAATCTTTTCACATTTATTTATTCTTTGTATGAATAAAAAGTTTTTAATTTTGAAACAAATAATAAATATATTTACCGTGCAAGCTCCAATGCCGCTTGCAGGCAGATTACATAAGTGACGGTCCTTTATCTTGAAGTCAGGAAAGTATTTTTGACATTGCTTTTTTTTTAAGTACGAGACTCGACCATACTTCAAAATCAATTCAGTTTCTGGGCCAGACTCCTCAGATTTTCCCCAACCAGTAAGCACCATCGGGACGTCTTCCACAAAATCAAAACCCAGAGGAATGGGTTGTACGTCTGTCGACAACGCCACCTCATCAATCAGCTGTAATATCGAATTTTATTATTATTATAAATCATATTGATATTGACGCAGTCAATTAAAAATATAAAATTATAATACAGAAATATATTTACATACCCGAATTACTCCGATATCATGATCGGTCGTGTTGTAATCCGGATCGTACCACGCATAATTAGGATGAGCTGAAATTTTTGATACGCGATGTCTGCTTCCGCCTCTGCTTTGATTTATTGTGCCCACAAGAACCGTAAAGACGTCGAGTTTTTCATATTCCTTATATGGAGTAGCTATGCAACTGGCAGAAGTGACAACATGCCTCTTTGTAACTAAAGCACCTCCGCATATATGCACTCTTACAAATTGTATAGATACCATGTATGGAAATTGTCCAGGGACAGCATCATCTCCTCCGATAGTAAAACCAACTTTTTGAGCTGATGGAAATTTGTTGACGGTTGAATTTAGTTGTCCGTTTTTTTATTTAGAAATATAGCTACTTACCAGAAACCACTGCTGCCCAAAAGACTAATAAACATATCGTACGAATCATTTTTTGATGATTTTTAGCTAATGCGCTGGTGATAGAATCTAAAAAATTTCCACAAACAACATATAAGTGGACGAATACCAACTTAGAAGCTCTATCTGTTGCTGTAATAATAATGTATGATCACCAAGCTAAATAATACTTTTTTGTTTCAGCAATAATAAAAATCTAACTTTGCCATTTTATCACTTTTGCAGCAAGAATAAAAAAGATTTATAATTTTATACCATTTTATAGAACAACATTGTTTAGTCAGCGTATAGCTTTGAACAGACTTTACTTTATAGTTTGAAAAGATTCCTATTCTTACTTTCTCAAATCAAATTTCGTCTGATCGCAAGTACTTACATTTCACTGCGTGATGCGAAATGATTATTGTTGAAAAAATTGAATCATTTTATACGTGGGCGAGATTGGCTAAAATAGTATTATAACAAATTAGAATTTTGCGAAATTTGTAGATAACTTTACAGCCCGCAGCTACGACACTGTCTTGATAATTATGTACTAATAAATTAACAAGAATATTACGAAGTTTGTTTATTTTATTATAATAACTTTTACAGTGACATACTTTTTACCCGTATATCTTTTTAAAAATGCAAATAAACTAAATTACTTTATTTATTGCTGTAATTTATGATAACATTTTGTTTCAATTAGATGTGAAGCTATAGAGAGATAATTTTGAACAGAATACAGTTGCTTTTATTGACAATAATTTGAAAAATATGTTCACGTTATATTGAGAATTTTTAGTGTTTAAAATGCAATAGATTTTTATGTAGAGCCAATTAACCAGCATAATGGATTCAAGGCTGGAAATGTTAACTGGAAAAAATGTAGATCGAACGCGCGAAATAATGTAGATATTAATAGTGTAGGCTACGTTTTATTCCTTGATTTCTAATATGCTCTAGATGAGTTAAGGTCATAATTATACGTACACATCTTTAAATACTTTGCTTTTTATTTAAAAATAAATGCACGATAGTATAAATGATTACATTAATTAGAATTAATCTCATCGACAATGAATTTCAAATAATACGAAACTTTGGTGAAGACATCAGGAACTCCACCAGCGCATCCATGAATTCCAGTACTGATACCAACCAATTGATTTCCATATATGAGAGGACCTCCTTGGTCAGTCTAAAAGTATATAGGTGAAATTTTATTATTTTCCGGCTATAATCATGATTATAAAAGTATTTATCGAGATTTGTATATAAACTCGTTAGATCGATAAGTCGACTGCTTCCAGTCGACTCTTTCAACATTATGAATTTTACATATATTTGAGTAAATATACATTCATGATTAGATCTTTGTTTATCATTTCAAATCCTTAATTTTTTATAAAAATGAGTTTTACATGAAAAAAAGTAGAAATTCAATTATCACAAAAACGATTAAATATAGTTTACCGTGCACGTTCCAACGTATTTATTGGCTGCAGTGCAAATTTGGTACTGTTTCACACTGACATTCGAGAAGTATTTTTGACATTCTTGTGTAGTAATGGAACGGAGTTTAGCTTTTTGTAAAATGTCTACGGATGGACCATTAGGGTTGTTTACGCTTCCCCAGCCAGTGAACAACAGCTCAGAATTTTGAGGTAATTCAGTAATACCTGGCAGATTGACTTGTTGTACGTATTGTGAAGGTTGCACATTCTGTCTAAGCTGTAACATTAAAATTGATAAATTCATTATTATTATTATAACGTTAAAAAGTATCGCTCAATCTGGAGAATGACATAAATCATTTGAATTTAAAAATACATTACGTACGTGGATCATTCCGATATCATTTTCGAACGACGACCGTTTTTGATCCCACTGATATTCGGGATGAAGTGTGATTTTCGATACGTCAATTATAATTCCATCTTTTCGCAGACTTATTGTGCCAATAATAACTTTTAATTGTTTAAAGAGTTGAGGATTTCGAAGTATGTTAACTAAGCAGCTGCCAGAAGTTACAACATGCCTTGACGTAACTAGAGCGCCTCCACACACATGCTGTTTATTAATCTGTACTGATACCTGGTATGGAAATTCACCGGGTGCAGCAGTGCTGCCTCCTTTAATTCTAAATTGTGGGTCGTCGGCTGATAATTAAAAAAAATCGACACGGTTAAAAAATTCGACATTCTAAAGAATTATGTTTTTAAAATGTACATCAAGGGAATAAAGGGGGTCTTCGCGATCGAGTATAAATTTGCAATACGAATCGCAGATAAGCTAAGTACCGAAAATATATGAGACCAAAAACTCCCTTTATTTTCGTGAAAAAGTGCTCGCTACTTACCAAAAGCCACCGCGCATACGGCAAATAAGTATATTATGCGCTTCATTTTTTCTCACTATTCAATGAATGCGCTACTTGAAAGTGAAATAAAAGACAATTTATAGAACAATATATAGGTTTGAAATTATCCTCTTTTGATGTCTATCTGCAGCTGTGAAAATAATGTACATTCATAAAAAAAAAATTTTAATTGCAAAAGTCAATAAAATTGCGTTCTTTTTATTGAATAATTTCGTACGATAATAAGCTCAATGGTAATTAAAAAAACACAATCTCAGTGTTTTCAAAAGGAGCTATTGACGCAACATTACCATTTTAATCACTTTATTTTCCACTTGTTTGCACAATATGAAAGAAATTCGGTGAATGTTGATTATATTATGATCAAGCAATTTATTTTATGACTTTTTGGCAACGACATTATGTATATATAAAGCTGTATTTTTAAAATTAAACTTGAGTAAAGCTAAGTTACACCTCTATGCTTTAGTTTCAACTAAAGCATTGATTGGATAATGTATATTACGTGTAATTTAGCTCATATTCGAATTCGAACGCTTACAGACAAAATTTTATTTACATACTATAATATTCTTCATACTTATACTATCTTATTTCAACCACCTTGGTTCAAGCGAAGTTTATCAGCAGTTCAACGTAAATAGTCAATCACTAGGAAATTTTATTAACTATCCTTAATAGAACTATTTGTGATTAAACAATTCACTAGTCTACTGTCGTGATGCATACTAGTTATACAAATTATAAAGGATCAGTCATGTCAGTCACTTTTATAGCCGGATAAGGTTTACTAAAATAGCATTCTAACAAATAGGCAAGATTTTCCATACAGATATTTTTGCGACCCGCAGCTAAGGCATTTTCCTTGTTAGTTGTCAATAAATTCTCAAGAATCGTATCAAAATTTATCAAATGTTATTATTAAGTTGCACAGAAACACAGTTTTTTATTTATTAATGTAACATTGTCTACATAATTCACGAGTCATGTGCTTTTCTTTAGCACTATATATTTCTTATTCTCATTGCTTAAGTCACGTATGCCAACTGCTCAACATTATTAGGTAACATTTTTTAACTCTGTTTATCGAATCTTATGCAAAATCACGAATATCGAAAAATTTTGATTGCACAATTAAAAACAGCTTTCTGATTGACTTACTTAACTATACAAATCCCCGAGTTCCATCAAGGAAAAGCATTGACAACAAAAAAGCTTTCTCGAAAATATTTTTATAGCATTGATGAATTTGATTTCAATTTTTTTTGCAGCTTTGTTTTTCGATATTATAAATAATTACATTGTATATTAGCGATTCACATTCACATATTTCTTTCTAGAATTTCACTTTTGACAAATTTATTAATTTTCATAATCAAAGATTGGACGGTGACTACACCCACGCAGATTAAAAATACCATAATTGTTGAAAATGGGCTTAAAATGCATCATTTCTGTTTCTTTTCAGCTGCAAAGAAGAATAGCATTTTCAATGGAAAATTTGGATATCGATCATCATATTAACGCAATTGAGATTATAACAATCCGAACTTTCAATTTTATGGATGAAAATATTCATTAATCATCGCATAATTTCGAAATATTATTATACCGCCTTCATACGCACAGTGCATATAATTGTAAACTGAAGTTAATTAATTTAGGACATTTTTTTAAATAGGCACAATTTTTGTATATGTTCATTCTTTCAGTAAAACTATTCTGTTTGAATGAGTTTGAATGATTTTTTCACAATGATAACCTTGGGAAAAATATATATTTCTTTACTATTCGTGAGAATTCTTTTTCAAAATTACTACACATTGTGAAAAATCAAGCACAAAAGCCATACAAATAGCACTTTCTCACGACGTATTAAAATATTATATTATACTTAACGTAAAATACTGGCACCGTCTTGATTCATCATATTCAAAGTGTACACGATTAAAATTCTCTACATGGCCAAATTTACCATGGAGAAAATGGTCATGAACAGAAACTGCTCATGTAAAAATTCAAAGAATAAATCGTAAAAAGTAATTTTTTTTTAAATGTTGAAATTGAAAATATTCTCCAATAGTTTTTTAATAATTGAAAAACCTTTCACTGAAAAATTGACCATGGAATGATTCTACACCATTGTTAATTACTTATGCAAGTGGGCAGATAAGCAATTAACAATGGTCAATTTTTCAGTGAAAGGTTGTTCAATTATTCAAAAAACTGATGGAGAATATTTTCAATTTCAACATTTAAAAAAAAATTACTTTTTACTATTTATTCTTTGAATTTTTACATGAGCAGTTTCTGTACATGACCATTTTCTCCGTGGTCAATTTGGCCATGTAGAGAATTTTAAACGTGTACGGTTTGAATATGATGAATCCAGACGGTGCCAAAATACTTACAGCTGTCGAGGTGACGACAAAGTGAATAGGTAATCTTAGAATAATTCAACGCCGCTTAAATTGAAAATAAACAATACTATAAATACAAGAAAGACATTAAAAATTAATATAAGCAATACTTTTAACAGAACATAGCGATAGTCTACTACATCACACGGCATTTTTGAAAATATCGTGTTCCGGAAAATAGAAGACAAAACCACCAGCAGAGTTTGCCGGCGACTGACGCGAAAAGCTCTGGCGTGGTATACTCTAATCTCATTTCGAATTTGGGGGATGTTCTAAAATGGATTGCTCCTCTACCAATGCCAAATATTTTATACTTCCGTAGAAATTTAGTATCTTTTTTTGCCCTTAGAATGAATGCAGAAAGATAAAAGATACCTCAGGCTCTTTGCTGTAGTAAACAATGTATAATGAATGAGAGGGTAAAATTGTGTATACTGAAAAGTGTCAGTGAGTATTGAAGAACAAATGAATACTGTAAAGTGATTTCGATGCTCGCTTCTCTCTCTGTCGCGTTTGAAAAATTCATGTGAGAGAATATTTTTTCATCCATTTCGTTGGAGGCACTACTACTATCCTTGACTGATCTTTTTTAATATATCGCTTATGGTGTTTTTAATCTTCTCGAAAAACATCACAAATCAATTTTAGTGATACACTGGCTTGTAGAGAAATATGAATAGCATTTTCATATTTTTATAAATACTTAAAATTGTATAATTAATAAAATTGTCAATTGCATTACATACAAAATTTTATTTTGAAAAAAAAAATTAAAATGGATATAAGTATCTATATGTAGTTATATGTATAAATCACGATAAATGGACGAAATATATAAATATTTACTGCAGCATGGAAAAGAGGTCCGGTGAAAATTAAACAATACAAGTACAAGGAAGTAAAAATAAATCACCATGAATAATTTGTAAATTTGCCGCTTCGTTCCGATTGGTAGAGCAGGTACATCGATTCGTTCCCCTCATTGGCTCTAAAAGCGGCAGCGTTATGCGCATGTGTCGCCGCTGAAGCGATAGGCCAGCAGCAACAGCAATGGCGTCCTCGTAGCAGTTTTATAGCTGTTTTACACAAGTTGACATGAGTTGATATCAAATTGAATTACCACACCTACGTACAAATACACAAGATGTCTTCTCCACTCGAGAGTCTTGAATCGCAGCTTGAAATGTTTATTGAGAATGTCCGACAAATACGTATAATTGTTAGCGACTTTCAGCCTCAGGGACAGAATGTTTTGAATCAGAAAATGTAAGTATGACTTTATCTTTAAATTTTCGATTTTATCTGCGCTGCTACACTATCATCTGTAAATCTGATGAGTTCATTGTTTTTAAGTGGTGCTGTACGAATGTAACTTGCTAAATTTACTATTCATATTTTTGCAGACAGGGGCTGGTATCTGGTTTGCAAGAAATAGACAAGTTGAAAACACAAGTGCAAGACGTTCATGTGCCGTTGGAAGTTTTTGAGTAAGTATTTAGTATTAGTTTCCTCAAAAAGAACAATATAATTTTTAACTTACTAGTCCATTGATTGTCATTTCTTTTTCAATGTTCATTTAGGAAATGTTGAATTGAGTAGTGATTTAAAGCCCAATTCATTTAAATTAAATATTCCAATTGCCTTATAAAAGAATTGTGTTTCAAATTGCAATAAAAATAGTAATTTCAACATGATAGAACAGAAGATTACGTTAAATACTAGTGAGGTTAGGTTTTGTCATTTCATTATCAGATTTCAGTTTAATAACAAATGATTTTATCAACATTGAAATTGAAAGATTATTATGCTGCATAGTGATGTTGATCAAATAGGTATTTAATCTGAAATAATAAAATGAATTACTATTCTTTTTCAGTTACATTGATCAAGGCAGAAACCCACAGCTGTACACGAAAGACTGCATTGACAAAGCACTAACGAAGAATGAACAGGTCAAAGGCAAGATTGATGCGTACAAGAAGTTCAAGGCTCTTATGCTAGTTGAGTTCAACCGTGTCTTTCCTAATGAATTAGCCAAGTACAGAGCAATTCGAGGCGATGAATAATGTAATGTGTAGCTTTATTTTAGTTTATTTATACTATTCAGATATATTCTTAAAAACATTTGCACATCTTGTAAACAGTGTATGAATCGTCAAATTCTTGAAGCAATAGTAATTGTATTAGTTCTTGTTTGAATTACATATTGTACTATTTTTATACAATTCTTTTTATGGCTACTTGCTTGATTATATACTTTTTTTATTTAGCTTTTCATAGAAAATTTAAAAAAAATCTTTAGTTCTGATAATGTGACAAATCAACGTTTGAAACTCAGATGATTCATACAGTATTTTGAAAGACTAAAATTATTTTGTAAATACTTCACTTTTTAAGACTGAATCTTGAAAAAATGTAATTTCGTTGATATAAGAATAAATAATTCTTCATTATTCGATACATGAAAAACTATTTTTTAATTTCAATTACTTAATCTCTTATGTTACAAGGAAAAGTTCTCAAATTCATTAAATATTTGTAATTGCAGATTAATATTGTGAACAATTTTTTTTAAAAACTTATGCTAATTCTTTTTTTTTCTATCTTATTATCTTCATATCATATAAAATTGATACATACCAGTCTCGAAATATATTTATATTTTAATTAAAACAAGTTTTTATAACTAATTGCTTGAATCATATGCTACAATAAAATTGGTGTATAAGTTTTAGCTTTTACTTAAAAAAATGTTAACTTATGCACGTCTATAGTTTGCTTGATTGTTAACGCTAAAATTTATGGCTTTTTAAAAATTGATTTTTTCCATTCGTTATTTTGACAATTTGCATAAAGTAGCAACTGCAGCAAAAAAAATCTTGCAAATTGATTAATGTCTTGACATGATTAATTATATTTGAGGTACAAACAGTTATGTCCTTATTTTAGAATTTCAAATTTAATGACGTTAATTTTGAAATGATGGCATTAACAAATCGGGTTACATAGTTAATATTTAATTCAGTTACTATAATAGCTATAGTTCAGATTAATTGCTTCCGATTGCTTCTTTGTGATTCTAGCAATTTGTAATCAACGGAGTTTTCTTGTAAATGTTGACTGATAATTAGTACAATACGTGTTATTCTAATCCTCTTGATGCTCAAATGATTTTCAGATAAATCGAAAAAACTATTCAACACCCGATTTATTAGAATTGTATCCGTGCCATCATTTTCAGTGCTTGAGTTCACACAACTGTAGAATACAAGTATAAATTATAGCTGCTTTGAGAAGATTAAAATCTAACGGTCAATACTCAATATTCTTCTCAATTTTATCTTCTCACTGATTTTTCGATCCCGAGATAATTATGAATCAGTGGCTTTTACTTTGCTGATCAATCTTATAAATCGAAGATACAAGTTTTGCAGTTACACTTATCAGATTATGACCTACATCTATCAAAACTGGATTTTGAATTCAAATAATATTTTCTTTTTTGTAGCTTCATTTAGTATTTAGCCGATAATTTCGAATGTCGAAGATTTTTTTAAACAATGGCTTCTCTTTGTGCTTGCATCGCATTTTCCAGATTAGCTTTTCTGCAACGAGTTTCCATTTATTTAAAATCACGAAAATATTTTCGCTCAACGAGCAAACTTGATCAGTCGATCACGGAATTATCATACCAAATAGTCGAGGTAGCGAATGATTGTAATTAAAGCATAATCGTGCCATTTAAATGTTAATACATGATTTGATGCTACAGCTTGAAAATCCAATAGTTTGCGCAGATGAGAGCCTGAAGCAGATCGCCAAGTGCCTGACGTCAGTGGGAGAAGGTGCGAAGGGCTTTGAACTCGCGTGCTTCTTGCAGCGATAATCATAATAACGGTGTGGTCACGATATACAAAGAGCGAAAGAGAAAGAGAGAGAGAGAGCGAGGGGAAGATTTCGGGATTCCGATGTTAATGAGACCCCACCAACAGTGAGGTCTGAACCGGGGGACTCGTTTTCCCCGCTCGTCGCTGCCCCTCTTCGATGAAGGCGCGCGCGATAAAATCGTTCTGCGGACGGCGCCTCCGCAGAGCCTACTCACGCAGGCTCGCATTCACCTTCGCCATCGTCGCGATGATCGCACTGCTCCTTGGCACTCTCCTGCTGCGGCTCTTCGCCCAGGCGTCCGCTGGAGATACTCTCTCGTGAGTATTGCAATTTTTTACATTTATTTTAATATTCGGTGCACAACATTGCAAGAAAAAGTACGTACTGAAACGAATAACTATATCTTGCAACGCCTGATTCACTTGTAAATTTTATTTTATAAGGGTTTCTATAATAATTTATATCATTATTAGAATATTTTAATAGATTGAACTATTTGATGTACTTGTATAAGATTCATTAAAGAAGATATTAGTTTGTTTATAAAAAAGCAACTTAGCTTTTAGTTCTTTTATCTTTTAATATTAGTTATTTATTATTATTAAATTTAGTTTTAATCAAGTTACGGGGTTTTGAAAAAAAGCATTTTTTTTTAAATCATGTTCTCTCATCAAATTCTGTTTTCTACACGTTATATTTTTCGTTTGTATTATTTCTGAATTAGAGGATTCATAAAGTTTCATTGTTTACTTTAGTACGCCTGTGAAAAAAAATTTTATGAGTGCAAACAGTGATGACGCACGGTATGCTACACTTTGTTATTTGATTTTCCAAATTAAGATCTTATCATTCATCATTAAAAGTCAATAATGTATACTGGCAATTGACGATTGGGAATTAATTTTATTTTGATTATTTCATTGAGATTAATATTCATTCATATCAGTGACGTCAATGGAAATTAGTACATGTAACAATTTTTACGAATATACACAACATTATCAACAATATACTACTTCTAGTTTGTTAAATCGTTATTCGGTTAAACCTATACACTTCTATCACTGTCCACTTATTACTTTTTCCACAATCGCGCCTCACCAAATAAGTGTTTTGATGTCATTTGATTGTGATTAATGACTGGCCTGTTTTTTTACTTATACCAAGTCGAAGAAATTGTTAACGCGAGACGGAATATTTTCTAACGATGAAAGTCAAATTAGTAAAAGAAGTTTGAATCAAAACTAAAAATTAATCACAAGCGATTTCGAACACGTTGTTAACAATAGAAAAATGTTTATCACTGTCGATAATCAATCAACATTCAATTATCAGTACATTGAAAGTTTACAAACAAAGCAGCTCACTTTGTATATGAAGATTCTTATACGGTTTACCTAACGACTCGTCCTGCAGAATTTATAAAACCATCTCCCTGACAAAAATTAAACAGGTTTGCGATCTTTTTGGTCTTTTAATACTTTCCATATGTTTCCTCCTTCAATTATAACTTCTTATTAATAGTAGCTGTTACTTTAATGCCCAAAAGATTAAAAGTTTTCACGAGGTGATTCATTCAAAACGAGTTTTTTGCTTTCTCCAAATGTGTATTCAATTAAATAAATAACAAAGATAAGTGTTATTAATCGACAATAGCATCTGTCAATTCCTTGTTTTTGTAAAAACATTCAGTATTAGTAGACATCCAAAATCCTTATAATATATTGTAAACATTTTTACATACGAAACTGCATTTATTTACATTAAATTAGATTCTTGTAAATATTATTTTAAACTACATGGTATTTTTGTTCATGGCATAATTGGTCGTGTAATGAAACGTCGATACGCGTGAGATAACAATAAGATATAACAAACGATAAGATAATATTAATGACAAAATTTCAGAATTGTGTGACGCGTCATGTAGTGATCACAATGAAAAAGTACAATAATTTTTTACGTGTAGCTATATTGAATATCGCAGATGAATTTTAACGCTTCCAAATAATACAAGAATTTTATGGAGAATATCTGTTTATTTGACAAAAAATTTGTCTCATGCAGAAATATATCGATATACTAGATGCTTTCGCAAATTTATTATTATACGGAAATCTTATACCTTTTGCCTATGACTAGCGATGGTGAAAGCTGAGTCAATTGATGATCTGTCTAAGTAGAACAAACAATAACGTTCAATATATCCGGTATTATTCCGTTATATTAATACGCGGTAATTTGCAACAGTGCAAACCTGAAATCTGGCGGTTACATAATTTTTATTCTTGGCAGTTCTTGGTTTCGAAGCTATTTAAATTAATAATATCACTGACAAATTTATAGAATTATCTTTAAAACATTCAGCAAAGAATGAACTAAATTCTTCTTAAAACGGAGAATTTTGAATTGTGAAAAAAAAAGTTTTATCTCGTGATAATATTATTATTTTTTTAAATAAGAGATTCGATTTTTTGCTGATGTTTTCGTCATTTTAGTTTTCCATTGTTTTCCCGAGGTTCACATTATTCACGAATATGAAAATATTTCGGCTAATTATTGAAATAATCTGATAAGCTTTTTCCAAAAAAGATACGAACAAAAATCGTAAATAACCGTAAAATCCGCTTCGAAGCTAAATTACAATGTCGTTTCTTGTTTCTTCTTTTTTCAGCTCGCCATGGCATTATTACTGCGAGAAGGGTCTCTGCAAAAAAGCCGAGATAACGGCCAACGTAACGGCTCCTCTGGCACTGAGCGTCTGCCAGCTATTCTGCGGTGAAGTTGGTGGCATATGGCCCAAGCCCACGGGTCACATGTCGGTCGGCAATTTCGTGGCCAAACTCGATCCCGATCGTATCGCCCTGAGTGGTGTCGATACCCTCAGCGACGCCGGCAGTCTCGTGAGCGAGAACGTCGAGAGGTTGAAAAACAGCGCCAAAGTTTTGGCCGGAGCCAAACTCGTTCCCGGTGGTTATGGATTGACCATCAACGTTGCCGGCCAGTTTGGTGATAAAACTCCCAAGCTCACACTGAAGACCGCCGAGAACTACACGCTCAAGATTACGCAGCTGGAAAGCGGAGAGGTACTTTTAAAAAAAATTTTGAAATCAGTTTAACTTGTCTATCGCTGTACTGTCAATAAATCGATGATTGATTGATTATTTTGTCAGCTTCTCGCCGACATAACGAGTGAAAGTTACTTCGGAGTGCGCCACGCTTTGGAGACTCTCTCGCAGCTGATAGTCTTCGACGACTTGTACGCTGAATTGAAAATCGCTCGTGATGTGTACATCAGCGATGGGCCAGCCTTCCCTTACCGTGGAATCCTCCTCGACACGTCCCGCAATTTCATGGACAAAGCTTCGATACTGCGTACCATCGAGGCTATGGCCATGTCCAAGATGAACACTTTCCACTGGCACATTACCGACTCCCACAGTTTCCCTTATGTGAGCCGCACTTTGCCAAAAATGTCCCAATACGGTGCTTACACTCCTGACAAAGTTTACACCGAAGCGGATATCAAAGAGATCGTTAGGTTTGGACTTATAAGAGGCGTTCGCGTGTTGCCTGAGTTTGATGCTCCCGCCCACGTTGGTGAAGGATGGCAGTGGGTACGTTGGAAATAAAATGCAATTTATTCCATTGCTACTTTTTATCGAGAAAAGTTATTGATAATTAATAATTGTGAATTTTTGTAGGTCGGTCACAACACAACCGTCTGTTTCAAAGCAGAGCCCTGGCAGAAGTTCTGCGTCGAGCCACCGTGCGGTCAATTGAACCCAACCAGCGAGAGAGTCTACGAGATCATGGGAGGAATCTTCACCGACATGCTTCGCGACTTCGAACCTGACTTTTTCCACATGGGTGGTGACGAAGTAAACATCAACTGCTGGAACTCATCCAGCATCGTCACTGACTGGATGGTCAAAAAAGGATGGGATCTCTCCGAGGCGAGCTTCTACAAGCTCTGGGATTATTTCCAGACCAAAGCTTACGACAAGCTTACGAAAGCTAATAATGGCGTTGAACTCGATGCTGTTTTGTGGACTAGTGGATTGACTAATGAAGAGAACATTAAGCACATCGATCCCAAGAAATACATTATCCAGATTTGGACCACCAAGTTCGATGCAACTATTTCCCGATTGATTAAGAATAACTTTAGAGTTATTTTTTCGAATTACGATGCTTTGTACTTGGATTGCGGGTAAGTTTTAACTCTCATTTCTGGTAAAAGAATATTCTGTGACAATGAATAACGTTGTTTTTTTTTAAATTTAGTTTTGGCGCGTGGGTAGGAGAAGGCAACAACTGGTGTGCTCCATACAAAGGATGGCAAAAAGTTTACGACAACTCGCCGATGCAGATCCTGAAAAGCCAAGGCTTCACTGATGAAGTTAAACATTTAGTACTTGGTAAGCAAACCTGCCAATCAATTAGCATTACTCGTTAATTAAGAGTGAAACTGACTTCAAAACAACAAATGTTATTTTGTAGGTGCTGAAGCCACTTTGTGGTCAGAGCAAGTGGATAGTACGTCAGTGGATTCGCGACTGTGGCCACGTTCAGCAGCCATGGCTGAACGTCTCTGGTCGGATCCGTCCTCGACGTGGATTCACGCCGAACACCGGATATTGAGACACCGCGAGCGTCTTGTGCAACGCGGCATCCTCGCCGACAGTCTCGAACCCGAATGGTGCTTGCAAAATCAAGGCCACTGCTACTTGTAAATCTACGCGTGATCGCGCGCGTTGCCGCTCGTGTGCATTCTGATTTGGGCGCGTCGCAGTGTGCATGTGATTTTGGAAAAGGTCGAGTGATTCGGGAAACTAAGGAAAGGCTGTGAATAAGACATTTTACGAAACATATACCCTTTGAAACATTTTTCACGCTGCGTACTGTCAAATTTACTTATATATAAACTTGCCTCGATTTTTCTAACTTTGTAATTGCTCTTGATACGTGTTTTACTAACGAAATATTTGTATTCGTATTTCTTGTACTATTATATCACGATAAACTTTTTCGAATAAAATCAAAATATTTACTATGAAAAAATACTCTCAAGTGATTAAATCCTAAATCGATGTTCTAATATAAAAATGATTATTGGATAAAATCGAAGCATGGTTGATATTAAAGAATTTACACATTAATACAGGATCGAGGAATGAGGGGTTTTCAATAAACAAAAGAAATGTACAGTTTTCATGTTTATTTATGTTTCTACTTTTCTAAATGTATCTACATGTCCTATAAAAAATATTTACTTAAAAAGCAATTGTATTGTGAACTTAAAAAAAATATAAGATGTGTGCAGAGTGTACAAACGTACAAAATGAAAAAGGCTTAGCTTGTTAAAAATGTGTAATTACGAAGTCGAAAAATCATGTAATATACTTGAAAGTAGAAAATTACATAATTTTCATGACTAGCTAAAATATATTTCTAAATATGTAACTGGAAATTAAAAATTTTCTGTTCAGTTTTCATTTAAAATCTCTTAAATTTTTTTATAAAATTTCTTTAAAAATATGTACATATATACAGATGTCAATTTTCCATAGAAAAAAAATTTGAGACTTATTTTTAGGCTTCAGACATACTTTCTGAGGTGTGATGATGATTAATACTTTAGTTTTATTGACAATTATATTCGTGAAATTTATATACTATAAAAATGAATAATTCAAATGAAGCGTGAATATCGTACGTACACTGCAACATTGATATTCGTCACATTTCTATGGGGTTTTATTTCGTTTTAATAATGCGTTTTGTAAGGCACAAAATTAGTCTCATTATTGGAAGTTTATAAGCTTAAAAATCTATTGTCATTAAAATCTAACGCCAGCGTTATCAATAAGCACCTGTCAGTTCATATAAAGCATATATCATTCATTTTAGCCAATTTTAAAAATGGCTTTGTATAATTTTCGAAAAAGTATTTTGTCGCGACAAATAGAAACATTCTCTCTCTCATATTGCAAAAATCGCGTCATAGTTAGTTTTACTTACGATCTAATGACAAACGTGGTTTGCGAAAGATATTGCTAAACCTACGAGTGCTTCGTCGCGGAGTTTCGGAACCGTTGCGCGTGCGATCTCGCCGTTTGACCTTCTTGCCGGTGAGCAAGCTCTGGCTCAAACTGTCGTTGAATACTTCCTCCGAAGCAGATCCCTCGGGTGGCCCCGCCTTGATCTCATCTTCCGTCACAGGCAGCGGAAAGGTCTGCATCTCTGCGGCATAAGACGACTTCAAGTGCGGCCTGCACTTGGCATTTCTCGATTGTAGCACAGACAATCTGTCCAGATCGTTGGGTGGTGGAATATTTTGCGAGCGTTGCAGTTCCAAGAGATTGTACGTCGTGTCGAACAGCTCTCCCTCTTCGTCTTCGGTTCTGAAGGCATTGCCCATCACCTGGAAATTTCGAACGTTTTGCATCTTACTCAATGATGATACCTCGAGCTGCTGCAGAGGCTGACGTTCGACTTCGGCTTTCGAGACTTGATGATCATGGCTCCTCGATTCGTGCTTGATGGCTTTAGAGTTGTGAGCTTCCATTATGTCTAGCTTTGTTTTCAGCTCTTTGTATTTGTGAATGATTTCTTCTTTTTTTTGCTTCTCGATCAACAGCTTGTCACCTACTTCCCACAGTTGTGTTGACAATTCACTGACGTGTTTCTTGTACTTCTTCAACTCTTCTGAATGATTGTGACATTGCTGCTCCAATTGTTCTTCTAAAACTTTTACTTTTTTCACCGTAGTTCCAGACTCCTGTTCTTTCTTCAATGCGCTCATTTGACTGTTAAAAACTGATTTCATCTTATCCTTCATTTTTTCAAGCTTCAACTCATATTTCTCGTGCAATTCCTGCACGTACTGTTGGACTTCTTCCAATTCTAATATGCTCCTACTGCTTTTAGCAGTTTTATTGAGAATATTTTCTTTATTATCTTTAATTTGCTGCTGTAAGATTTCTTTTTCAACTTCTATTTTGTCTTTGACATCAGTGACAGATACTTCACTAACTTGCACCTCTTCCGTTTGTACCGAGACATTTGCACATTCAGTCTTGATGATGGGCTTCGTTTCCAATAATTCTGCTGGATTATCAGTTTGCATAGAAATATTCATGCATTCAACTTTTACAGGAGTTTGTGTTTCGATCGGTTCCAAAATACTTGTTTGAAGAGAAACATTTGCAAACTCAATCAGGTTGTCCGTTTGCAGAGAAACATTGGCGCACTCGATCGTCACTGCGGGCTCCGTTTCAACCTCTGTTATAGTTTCCGTTTGTAAAGATACATTTACACATTCAATCCTTTCCACTGGGTCGGTTTTGATTAATTCTACCATGTCTTCTGTTTGCATAGAAATATCAGCACAATCAGCTTTTGATACAGGTTCTACTTCTGCAAATACTTCTGGATTTTCTGTTTGTATAGAAATATTAGCATAATCAGTCTCAACAGTGGGCTCTGTTTCCATTAATTCCGTTTGTATAGAAATATTAGCATATTCAGTCTCGACAGTAGGCTCTGTTTCTACTAATTCCGTTTGCACAGAAATATTAGCATATTCAGTCTCGACAGCGGGCTCTGCTTCCACTAATTCCGTTTGCATAGAAATATCAGCCCATTCAATTTTGATTTTGGGCTTTTCTTCAATCAACTTTTTCGTGTTTTCGAAATCATCTATGCTTTTCTTGATATTGATAATTTTTTCAATCCACTCAGAGTGTGTTAGTAAGTCCCCTACAAGCTCGGTTTCTGACATGGAATCGTTTGCATCCTCTATATGTAATTTTTTATTCTTTCTTTTATTTATTTTTGTTGCTAGCTGAGTAGCAGCAATAAAATTAAAAGATAAGACTTGAGAATTCATAAAAAAAATTTTACTAAACTCACTGTCAATTGCATCTTTTTTCTCTAACAGTTCTCTCACATCATCAATAAGATAGTTCTCATAATTTCTAAACGATTCTGATACAATATTCCATTTCTTTTCTACGAGCAGCATCACTTTATATAATTTTAAATTATCCTTTATGTCATTGTGCAGTAAAATCCAATCTGAACGAATTGTTTCCAAATCTTCTTTAGTGATTCGTGACGCTTTATCAGCCTCGTTCCTATTGTATAAATCTTGCAAACATTTGATCAAATTTTTCTCCAGCATTGCATCTATTGTGTGATATTTTACGATAATTTTTTCATGATCAGTTGTGTTATCTGTAATACAGCCAGAAATATTATTATTTTGAAGTAAAGTTTTAAAAAATATTACTAAATTTTTGCGCCAATTTTCTTGCCAAAGAATATCATAGAATTTGAAGACAAGTCTGTTCTTATCTATGATGTTAATACTTTTGTCTCCTTGATATTTCTGCAAACTTTTCAAAGTATTCACATATTCAGGGTCCATAACAAGACTGTGTCCATCATCTATTGCAAAATTAATATAATTGTTTAATTTCTTGACGCCTTTGTTAGCATTTATTTGATTTAAAAACTTTAATAAAACTGATTTCATTTCTTCAGAGTCCCCTTGGAGTATTCGAGTGATATTCTGCTTCACTTCATTTAAATTTAATTCATTATACTTTAATAATTGAGATTCTTCTTCCATCTTCTTTTGGTTCAACATATCTTGTAGCTGGTGGTTGATTATTCTATAGTTTTCCTCATACTCAGCTCTGATTTTAGAATTATCATTGAATAACATTTGAACAGTTTTCTTTAATTTGAAATATTCTTCCATGATTATTGTCAGCAAGGAATTTATACTTTTGTACTTATTTTGTGCCTCAATGATTTCCTTTTTAGCATCTTGCAATTGAATTTCAATTACAGAACTCAAAGTTTCACTGTTATTCATAGAATTTTCTGAAATCCCTCTGTCCTCAACATCAAAACTCTGATTTATGAAGAAAGGCTTTGATTTTTCTTTTAAATAAGCACATAATTCTTCATACTTAATTTTTAATTCAACTAACTCGCTGTCTTTTTTTTCAATTTGAAGTAACAATGACTCAATCATGTCCTCGTGTTTCAAACTTTTTTCTTCTATTGAGCTGTATTTGCTTTGACAGAGTTTCAATTCATCTAATAAACTGGTTTTTTCATCTTGCAGTTTGAAATTGTCACTTTGTAATTCTGCAATATAATTCTCTAAACTTTGGAGTTCTTTCTCATATGATGATTCACAAGATTTTGGAGTTGTAGGTTCATAAGATCCACTGAAATCACTACCCTTTAAACTATCATGACGCAAATTTTTCAATTCTAGTAGTGTTTCTTGCAACTTTTGATGTAGATCATTGATTTGTTTTTTCTGAAGTTTAATATCTTCTATGAGTTCAGACTTTTCGTAACGTACTGTTTCAAGATCTACTTGAAGGTGACGTATTTGTTTGGTCTGTTCGTGTATTTTGCTGTCACTGTGAACTGATTTAATAACTGGAGAATTCAAGAAGTTTTCCAATAAATATTTAGGCTTTGTAGGAAAAGATTGTGATGCAGATTTATCTAAAAGTGAAAATGTGCTGCAAAGGTCTTCAATAGTCACCCTTTTCCCTAGAGGGTATAGAGATTCCAAGACTGATTTTATTTTGATCTGAATATCTAGGTTCAGATTTGTGCATAATGACTTATGAAAAGTAGGCTCTAATGACAATCTAGACAAAATGAGTAGAGCAACGCATACATTTTCTATTGCTTGAGTTTTCGTTCCAAACACAAAATTTGGATATTCGTCTTTCAAAAACTGAATTACAATGTCTTTTTCACTAACTTCATCGTCATCAATTTTCTGTTTGAAACGTTTCACTTTATTAATTAATGTCAAGTATTTTTTTCCATCTTGTAATTCTTCTATAGATTGAACACAATCTCCTGTACTGTTGAGTAAGCAATTTATCCATTGCAAGATTAAATCCCAGGATTCCATGTCTATGAAAACTTTTTAAATCGTTGTTGAATTTGAGAGTTGTGTTATCAGTTCATTTTCATTGCAATACTCTTTGAAAAATCTTGATTAATCTTTCAATTGTAATTCTTCTGGTTACCTAAAAAAATAGTTTTTGTTAAATGGCAATAAGCAAATTGGAAACGTTAAAAATACAGAAATCAGATGTTTTAAAAAATAAATAAACATTCGAATTCATATTATCAGGTTCTGAAACTGTGGCGCTAGACGCATGCGTCGCAACGGCAACTTTTAAAAATTTTGCTGCAGGCTAGCTAGGCCGATATAAAGAACCAAAAAATTCGTCAACAGTAGCACATTTTTTATACAAATAAAACTATCTAACTCGGTGTTACGTTATCAACTGACTTATAAATATTCATATAAATGTGTACGAGGTCAAATGCATCAGAAACTCCGAAACAAATACTCAAAATAGTACAATAGTGTAAACAACAACACTTACGCGAATGCTCCATAAATGCTCTTTTATTTCATTGTATTTTTCACACGCCGACGATGGTTCTTCGTTTGTCGATATATCCGTAAGCCAATGACGTATGATATGTGTAAAAATATCGTTGATATGCACAATTATTTTGTTTACTAAAAAGTTCTTGTCAAAAAGCAGACAAGACGCCAGCGACGGCCAGTGAAAAAATGGAGGGTGATGAAGAAGGACAGAGACATGACGAGCAGCGCCACTACCGGGCATTCATTGAACTTCAATTTTTGAATGAAACGCGAAATTCGACACTCAGCGGCGAGAACAAGGTAAAACTGATAATCTTACAACTATCAAAATAAATATAGTAGTTCTAGGAGCTTTATGAAACACTTTAATTGATAGTCGAATAATTAATGTTTTTATTTTTATTTTGGAGGTTTCAAAAAATTAAGCATTAATATAATTTATTGATAGTTCTGTATTTTATTTTATTTGTTTAGTAATTATAAATATTAGGGTCTATTGTTAAATGTCGTCTTTATGTATGTACATTATACTTTTTATGCAGTATAAAAGCTATAAATTTCTTTATTTCTTTACATGAAATTAAATAGCTTGGAAAAATAAATAAAATTAATTTTGGGCGAGTACAGTTGATAACTATACCCCACACTTAGAATTAATAGAAAAACACTCACGAATAAGTCGAGATTGATATAGAATCTTATAATCATTTTAACTTAAAAAAATATAAGTAACTTTGAAATCATGAAGAAAAAAAATGAATTTTCGTGTGACAAAGTATTCTCAAAATTAGGTTCACACGACATTTAACAGAAGAAGTTTGCGATGTATGATGTTATCAAGCCAGTATATTACAGTGTTATTTACTTGACTGATAGCGTGGGTATGACAGATATGCCTTTGAGTTGGAAATAATCAAATTCAAGGACATATCTGTATAGCAATTAAAAAACGTGATGAATGATATTTGTTTTTGTTTTGCTGTGGTTGATTAAGTCAATCTTCTTCTGTTGAATCACAAAACTATTTTAAGAATACTTTATGAATTGAAAAGAAATGTTATACGTGACAAATGATTAAAGTCAAAGTTGATAAATAAAATACAACGGCGGCAGCCAACGCTAATAACTCTTTAATTTTCCATAAGATTAATAATAAAGACTATCCCAATCATTTTGATTCGATAATTCTGACACACATATGTATGCGTATACGTAATCAACAGTAAAGTCTAAAAAATGAAATAGTCATTTGCGATAATTTGGCAGTTTTGAATGGCGGAACATTGTGTATAAAATGTTTCGTCGAACATTGATTCACTCAATTTCCGTGACTTACAACTAAAATTTAACGTAATTTTGGTCTTAAAAAATTTCCAACGTGTAGTTATTCTCTCATCAAAAAAAGTTAGAAATTCAGTCGAGAGGTCAATGCGATCCACGCGCAATCTTACGCATCGATCGTTACAACAAAATAAAAAAAAAACCCCACAATCGACTCGCTTTCTACGGTTGAAATCTTGGTATCCACGAGTGAACTCTCCTGTGTCTGCCGAACGTGCACCTCGGCTCGACGAGAGCGAGCAACGCCAAAGCAGCACCCAGCAACGACACTCCGCACAATGCTCCGGCAGTGATGTCGTGCATGGGTGTACCAGGTCGTGGCGACTTGGCTGCCAGTAGCAGGAGACCCCCGCAACTGAGAGCCGACAAACCGGCCAAACCCAGGCCCGTCCAGGTGCGACGCATACTGCGACAGGCACCTGCCAAAGCGCAGCAGGCTCCGCAGCTGATCGCGCTGTCGAAGTAGTATCTGTAAAAAAAAAAGCGCGAGAGATACGTTTAGTATTTCGAATCTCGAATTCTTATGAAGTTGAGAAATTGTAAAATTACCTTCGTCCTTGCGTGTACGATAGGTAGATAGCTAAGCCACAGGTGAGAATGCCAACGAGAGCGAGGATAATCGGTGCATTTTTCCTGTCTGATTTTTCGTTATTGCTCATTAGTGTGGTATTCGCGTCGCTGCTCATCTGTGGAGATAGCGGGGGCACCTGAAAGTTAAATTATTAATGCACAATTGAAAGCTTTTTTTATTAGTCAAATTGTAAAAAAGAAACTATCTGTCGAATTTGAGCATCACAAAGGTAGAAAAAGACTCACTACCGCTGTACGTGCGATGAAAGCAGCCTCGGGACCCTGATAAAAGCCATTCGTCTGAGCGGCCTTTTTCTCGGAGTAGATCACCGCGTCCTCCTCGATCTGTAGTCTATGAGGCTGTCCAGCTGGCATACCAGTTCGTCCGTATTGAATGCTACTGTCGTCGACGTAACGACGCGTCGGCGTTGTAGCCTGGTGATCGTTCAACGGCAGACAGCGACGTGCCGATGGTGGCTCCTTGTTAGGGGTCGAGGTCGTCGGGCCTTTGCTCCCGCGTGGCGACAGCGCGCGATTCTGTGGAGTTGCTTGATGCTGCTGCTGCTGCTGTGGATGCGCTGGCGAGTTCATCGCTCGCTGACCTGAAGTGAGAGGAACGAATGAGTGCGGACCGCGTGTATATAGGCATTGTTTTCGACGACCAATGCTTTTTTACGTTTTCGCGCGTGGTTTGTTGAGTTTCTTCGTTTTTATTTTATTTTTTTTAATTCTGTAGAGTTTGAGATACACCCAATGGAAATGATCTATTTCAATTGATCTCGAAAATCTTTCATGAGACTCGATAACTAGTTTGATATACGGCTGAGTGTTTTCAATTGGCAGGCAAATGGAGGATAAATTTAGCTCGAGTTGCTTTTCGAGCGTAGCATACTAAAATAATAAGTACGACGAAAACACGATGTTTTTCATTATATAACTCGGCTCATCGTGTACTATCAAATTTTTCTATCAAACTCAATTAATTATTGAAAAAAATATTACGTAATTCTCGTCGTTAAAACCGCCCGAAACCACCGAGCTATAAATAACCGAAAAATTTGACATCAAGGGAGAGAGACAGAGAGAGTGTGTGTCATTCCTCACCTGCTCCCGAAGGCGAGCATCCAGGTGTGTAAGGGCTGCGTTGCACGAGCGTGACATTATGTATCCCAGGCTGCTGCTGATATTGTCCTTTTGGACTCTTAATCGGCGAAAGTGGATCGCCCTGCGAGCGCGTTCTTGGCTTTCTCGGCGTGGTCAGAATTTCGTGAAGCTTTTGAGTGGCCAATGTGGCGTTGACGCGCTGCGAAGACATCTCGTGAGCGTTGCGCTCCGGTAGGTTCGGCGGCTCCTCGTCCTGCATCGGTAGACTCGTGTAACGGCCTGTGTGTGTTTGTGAAAGAAGAAAGGAAGGATGGATTATTCGCGAAAAAGCGTAACGTATATTTGCGTTATGTTCTTGGCTTCTTTGTGCACTTGGCATCGGACAGTTGAAGAAAGGACTAAGCACAAAAGCTTTTTCTTTTTCATGCCAGTTAATTACGTATCAAG
The DNA here is from genome assembly GCA_035047105.1 of Galeopsomyia nigrocyanea. NCBI lineage: Eukaryota > Metazoa > Arthropoda > Insecta > Hymenoptera > Eulophidae > Galeopsomyia > Galeopsomyia nigrocyanea. The sequence continues at coordinate 12,929,007 of JAWWMK010000032.1, read as the reverse complement.
ACACGAATTCTCGATGAATTTTCAAACGAACAAAAGCTCTCACCTCTCGGCGTGTTGATCTGCCTCCTCGAATCGTTCCAATCCTGAGCGTCATCCTCGTTCCACTGGGCAGGATCGTGAGGAGCGACGCCATCGGGGCCTAAACTCGCGTAATGAGCATCGGTACTTCTGTACGATCTCACCGACGCCCTCAGCGAGTTAGGCGCGCTCGAGATCACTTGCTGCTGTCTCAAAGGTGTCGCGAGCAACCTCGGCGGTGGTGGGCTTTGCGTCTGCTCGATGTATTCGTATCTGGACGAGTTGTTAGCGGCGACAGTTGCCATCTGTTGCTGCTGCTGCTGTCGTTGCTGCTGCTGCTGTTGCGCAACTTGCACCTGGACGGTCGCGTCATCCTGGATGTACTCGTAGCGATGAGTTCTGTAGGCGTAGGCGCGTGCGTTGCCGAGGGGTAGACTGCCGTAACGTTTCGGCGTGGATGCTGGGGGTGATGGCTGCTGTTGATCGTCGATGTAGCAGTAACGGTCGGCGTTGGTTGTCGTACGGTTCAAATTGGCGATGCTTCGGTGATGCACTGGCTGAGGGGTTGGTATGTCGACTTCTGGACTGCCGTGGAAAGCTGGATTACTCTGGCCGTACTGTGGTGTGGCTGGGTGTAGTGCTGGTGGTGGTGGTAGGTCGTCAACCTGCTTGTTTGTAATTCAAATTAAGTTTTATTCGTTGTGAATTTCGTATTTGCATATTGTGATTCATTGGATTGAAACGACTGCGTTTTGTACGGAAGAGTTGAAATACAAGTCGGCTGCAGGTATATTAAAATTGCCGGCTGCTTATCGCTTTACTCTCGCGATATCCTTTTCGCAATTAGAGATCTGACTTTCTCTCTAGCATGAGCGCGAAATCAAGCATATTTTCACAAAGAATTTCATTTGGTATTATTTATTGCATTTAAAGTCACACTCGATTTAAAAACGCATGCGCTCGATGTATTTTGTCTGAAAGACCTTATCTAAAGACAATAATCGCGCAAATCCCCCTCTCAAAATCCACGCGGCAGCTGATAAACTTGACGATGCGGTCTCATTGCACACATACATATCGTGAGAAATACAGCGAGCCACTCAATAATCCATCTGCGCTGGGAAAATAACAATCGAGACTCGTGAAAATCCGGAGCTATAATCGACTCTTTCAACGCGCGCACTCTGCTTCATCATCATCGTCATCCCTTGACGTTAACCACAAGCACGTTCGCGCGTTCTCTCTCTCTCTCTCTCTCCACGAAACGTCATAACATCGGCAGCTCTTAAAAATCCCACTACTCATTCCTTTTAAACACTCGCTATATATACTTAATGCACTCGAGCTCTCGAGAATTTCATTCAATCGAGATGTAAGTACGCATTTTTTTCAATTATTCATTTCATAAAACAAAAGTTGCACAAAACGATGATTTTGAGAGAATTTTCCAAGTGTAAAACATTCAATTTCCCCAACAAAACTTCTCGTTTTATACCTGTATACTCTGCGCAGGAAACACGGGCTATTAGGGAACAACGCTTTTCCGTTAGCCGCGGCGCGTCGAGTGTGCGCAGGAAAGAAGCAGAGAGAGAGAGAGAGAGGGAAAATAAAAGAATCCTTACCTGAAATTGCGGGGGAGGCGGTAGATCCGTAGGATCGCAGTCCTCGGGTATGTATTCGGATTGTCTGCAGAACGATGGATTCGTGTAGCAATGGCCTTGCGTTGGATCCAATCTTTTATCCATATCTGCCATTCTCGATCGTCGATGTTCTTTGGTATTAAAACTGCGTTTTTTTTTTCAACGCACACACACGCACGCGTGACTTAATTTTATAACAAACAATCTGTCTTTGTCATATCATTATCACTTTCTCACGAGAATGATCATCACACTACTGACGTAGGTCGGCTGCCAGGAGTGCCCGAGGGAGTAACTGACTGATGTGCCGATCGGTACCACCGGCAGCCTGTAACTGTTGTTGTCCTGCTGTCTACTCTCGGATGCGAGCTTTTTGCACATTATTATTGCTGCTGCACTCGGTAATTGACACTTTCAAACATCACAATTAAAATAACGGAAATAAACAAAAAAAGCTTTTAAAAAAAATCGGCGGTTATTACAAATATACACAAAACACAAAAAGTTGGAAGTGGGAAGGAAGCTCGCCGGCGGTTGGCTCGTTACTGACCCAACTCGAGGCATAGCTAGCGCTCAACGGCCGCGAGCGCGAGCGGCAGATGTTCGCGCGAGGGGAGCAAAGCCCCGTCAGTCGTCCCTCTCTCTCTCTCATTCTCTCTCTCTCTCTCTCTCTCTCTCTCTCTCTCTCTCAACTACGCTTGCATGCTATGCAGGATGCAACAGCGCGAGCGGCGCATATATGAAAAGCATGGAGCTCGCGAGAAAGAGAAAGTGAGAGGTTTACTATACGAGAAGTCGTCCGTCGACGTGTATTAGTACGTATATATATATATATATATATATATTACAGAAAGGAATCATTTATGTATATGCTCGAGTCTGCTCTTTTGTCTTTTTTTTTTCCATTCCCTCTACCATAGCTTCGAGGCGATTTTATTGGAATGCTTCGCGAGTTGCGCGAGCTTCATGTGGTTTATGCCCTTGATTTTACGTGAGAGCGTATAAAGCTTCTTTTTAGCTTTTGCTGCGATTCCAATGAAGATTGCACTCGCATCTCGACAAGCAAAGTTGTTTCTTTATTACCCTGTAGTTTCGGCCAATTTATATATATATATATATATATATATATGTGTGTGTGTGTGTGTGTGTGTGTGTGTGTGTGTGTGTGTGTGTGTGTGT
>JAWWMK010000032.1:12900806-12926070 GCA_035047105.1 Galeopsomyia nigrocyanea | reverse complement strand
TCTCTCTCTCTCTCTCTCTCTCTCTCTCTCTCTCTCTCTCTCTCTCTCTCTCTCTCTCTCTCTCTCTCTCTCTGCCGCGGAGATGCGATCATTAAAATCACGAACGATTAATCACGGACGACAAAAGCAGGATATCTCTCTGGCCGCAAAGTGGACAGAGAGATCTTTCACTCTTTTTCTTTTTTTTTTCCTTTGCCCTTCTCCCCTTCAGTTGTCTCTCGATTTCTCGTTTCGCCTGCGATTTCTTTCCGCGCGCAGCTTCCAGTTTTTTTTGTCTCTTTACTCTCTCGCGGTGCGCTCACGTGACTCTAAGCCAAAAAAAGTAATAACAAGCGCATCAGTCGCCGCGAGCGCACAAAGTTTGATGAAAAAAAGGCGTTTTTAACAGCAATAACAATTGTTAATATGAAGAAAGCTTTTAACGCGAGTACGGCTCGGATTCGCGTGAGCGTATCGAGTAACGTAGCGTGTACATAGAGTAGCGATATACCTAATACATAATATAGCTTTTGTAGCCGTATAACAAGTTGCAAGTCCACCGAGAGCGAGAGAGAGAGAGAGAGTTGTAATCCTCTCGGGCGGCTCTGCGTTATGGCGTAGCTTGGTAACTAATTTGTGTTTATGTAGCAAATAACACCTATAAGACCCACTTTGCGCACAACTCTAGACAACACAGCGGCGCGCGGCAATGCGCGCGCAAAGCATCGACTAATTACTAATACGTAATCGCCAATATTGACCAATGGCTTTCGGCAGGATCCAAAGCGATCATCTCGCTTCTCTCTGCACGTAAGTATTTTCTTCTTCGATAATTCAACACCTATTCTTGCACAACTGTATTCGCCAATTACGTTTCTTACGAAATTTAATTTTAATGGTAATTGCGATTGGCGAGTACAGTTTTTATTTTCTTATATTTTTTTTTTTATAAATGTGTATTATTTCAAACGTTTTACAGCCTCACACCTCTTTCTTAACACGTATTAATTTTTCTCGTTATTATTATTGTAGCGTTTTTTTCTAGCAACTAATCGATTGATTTTGTTTTCACGTATCTTTGTGGAGAGGGTGTGCACGACTTTTTGAATATACGAGTATAATATTTTGGTATACGTAATGTGTAGTGTACTTTGGTGTTATGTATTTACATGTATATTATGCACTTTCATAACTCGTTTTTTTTACGTAGGATTGATGTTGATTGGTGTTACAAAATTCTGTATGCAGATTTGTATATTTGTTGACCAATATTTTTTCATTTTTAACTAAAAAATTTTAGAAGTAATTATTTGATTTGACGATGTTTTTTTAACTCGGAGAAATACATGGATTCATAAAAGTTGGTCACTTTTGAAAGTTAGCTTCTATTTAAAATGACGTAATTAACGTCGATATGAAACTTTTATCATTCCTGTATGCATTTGAGAAATCGTCATTATTGATGTTTTTATTGAGTAGTTTGAACGTATTTGAAAAAGTGTACACTACGTAGTCTCTCTCTCCCATCCATGCCATTCCTCTGCCACAACCACAGACTTCCAAACTGAAAATTCCCCATACAAGCGAGTAAAATCACCCATTGGAGTGAGCCTCTGGCCGGAGATGTGGTGTGACAATGCGAAAGCCTTGGTTCGCAGGGTGACCGAGGCCGGGAGGCCAGCCTGTTGACGGCGACGAATCTGTTGAGGGGCCCAAAGGGCGAGCCTGGCGAGCGAGGACACCACGGTCCTAAAGGCGAGCTTGGCCCACAAGGTAGACACTATTCCGACCATCCGTTCGCGTCTGGTGATGGCTGCGGGGCATAATATACATAACATTGTCACATAAATAGCTGCGACAGGCGGCTGCGATCGATCGATCAACGTTTTAAGCTGCGAGCGTGTCGCTGCTGTCAATTTACTTGTATACGATGCAATCATTGTCGTTTGCAGGTTCATTCTGGCAGCTGTCCAAGGAATTAACCATACTCTTAACCCATATTATTTGCGCTCTCGATGGCGTTTACACGTGTCGCTTTGGCACTTGAAATTGATGATCTGTTGTTTTGATTTTAGGACCAAAGGGAGACCAAGGTATTCAAGGGTTACCCGGTGGAGATGGAGTCGGTGGAGAGCCTGGTATCCAAGGACCTCCTGGCTTACCCGTAAGTTTTTATTTCAACTATTTCAGTTTGATTTTGGTCGTCGGTTACGACAATTTACCGCACCCAATGAATTCAGGGACTTTCGGGACCGAAAGGAGAAAAGGGAGACTATGGTGACATTGGACCTCCAGGACTTATGGGTCCTCCTGGTTTACCTGGCCCACCAGTACGTACTATATGCATTTTATTGTTTTTGCCTTTCAAACTATATTTTTTTAGTTATCAATCGTCAAATAAAAATCAAAATTTAATTACTTAAAAAACATCTCTACAGGGCTATCCTGGACAGAAAGGCGATAAAGGTGACAAGGGCGAATCGGTATGTTGAACTTGTAAAAATAACGTTTAAAATTTACATCGATGAGTAATGTTGCCTTTCCATTTTTTCATGAACTGCCGAACCGAATGAACAGAAGTACAAAAAATTAAGGCGAAGACAGGTAAAATATCGAGCCATTTGATCGCATAAATTATAATGACACGTTTGTTAACGAACATTGCATTTAATTTTGCAGGGTGACAGCACATTCGAAGTGAACGCTGGCGAAATGTCGGGTTCCTACGTAAGTACCTGTGTTCGAGTAGCGAAAAAAGTAAGCTTTTTTTTAAAAAAAAAACAAGACCTCATTCTTGCGCATCTTTACAGATAATGGGACCTCCGGGGCCGCCAGGACCATCGGGATCGCCAGGACTACAGGGTCCGCCAGGCATCAAGGGTGACCGGGGACACGATGGCACCAAGGGTGATCCTGTCAGTAATCGTGATGTTTTTTTTCCTTCTCTCTCCCTGTACAATCCAAAGTCAGACCGATGTAATTGAAAATAGTGCGCGCCCCTGGAAATTATTCCGCAGAGTCATTCTCGCGATCTGTTTCAACTCGACAAAGCCACTTGGGCGCCACAAGTTTTCTCGTTAAAAAAAATTGTTGGCCGTAGTTGTAAAAAGTCACGTCGTCGCTCCCAGTAACGGCAGCAGCAGCCGCTAAGGGCCGCGTGTCAGTTCAACAACCAGCCGTGTGCTCGCGCGCCGCCCACGCTCCAAAACTTCCCGAACGCGCGCGCGCGGCGAGCGAGCGGTTCAATTTTATCGATGTTTGCGTCGACAACTCGAAAATAATGTCATAACTTTGCCAAAAGTACTTAGTTCTACAGCGCCCGAATCGGTTGCCATGAAAGACGAATCACATCCGCTTTTTTTTCACGAAAAGAAACTAAAGGAAATTATCGCTTTTGACGTTGAATAATGATAGCTTGTCGAGTAATTCGTAAATAGGCTCTTGTCTCTCTTTAACATATTACGTTTCGTATCTAAAGTTCTATTTTTTCAAATTTTAGGGTGAGAAAGGTTCGAAAGGTGACCCTGGCCCGATGGGACTGCCTGTACGTATAATTTTATTTTTGGGCTTTTTAGTTTATGTTTTTCGTACACTATCGCAGAGTTTTATTGCAAATTCTATGAGAGTCGTATTTTAGTCATGACACTTTTTAAAGTACGTTATATATTATCGACAGGGACCGATGGGGCTTCGAGGAGAATCAGGGAGACCGGGAGAAGGAAAAGCAGGCGCCATGGTAAGATCGAGGATTTCTCGCTTCTAAAACGCACCACTATCAGTGAACCTGTGGGATCCCCACTGAACTTGCTCAAATTTTGTTGAAATTCGTGGTCAATGCTATACAACCTCAAATAATTTTTTCCCCAATCTTATGAGCTTAATTGCAAACGTAAAGTATTCGATACACAGTGAAAAATTTTTTCCAATTGCAGCAACAATTGACGCGATTATTATATTCAAATCTATTTAACATTGGGTGCAATAATATTTCTCTTTGTGTACCTTGATTGAGCTTGTATTATTTATAACCAAATATTGAAGTTCTCAAAGTTTTCTATGAAAGAGCAATTTTGAATTTGCAACTGTAAATAATTAATGAAAGTTCCACGAGTTGTAAGATTTGTAAAATTTTATAAAGTATGTAAAAAGAGCTATATAGAAGAATAATTTGTTTTCTAACCGACGGACACTTACAATTTTATTTGCAATCATTATTAAGTTTTTTTTATCACACACGCTACTAAAGTGTTATTTCAAATAATTAATTTTTTTTACTTAAGATTCGGTAACTTTTTTTAACGTTTAATTTATAACGTAGATAATTGTTCCTCGCTATTTCGCTTATTTCTAATTTAAATATACTGAAAATCTTTTTTGTTTGTTTGATGTTTATATTTATGTTGAACAAAGACTGTATGTACAGAAATAAAAGATCTTTCATTGCAGTAAAATAATGGATCGTTTTATCTTATAAAGCGAATTTGTCACGAATCGCGCTGCTGTTATGCTACTGCAAAAACTTACATTTAATGGCTCATTTTGCAATAAATTGGTTTATTTGCTTAATTCTAAATTGAGGAGTAAAGTCTCAATGCCAAATTCTTTCAGTTCCGAATATTATTAGTTGAAGTCTCAATTTATGACAAATAACAATAGTTTACTAATGGCTAAATAAATCAATGCAAATTGAAAACCGCGTGAAAGAGGAATGTGACAATCATAGCCATTTAATTTTTCTAATAATTGTTAGCCAACGAATATTTTACTTTTGACATAATATTTACGTCAACATTTTTCTTATAGGCTATTAAACATTGTCTGTTCACTTTTTAAATATCATTATGTATATTACACTCGTATGTGTAATACAATATATAACGAGATTTATAACATATGGCGATAAGGCTTTATTTAGCGAATCACTATAAAATGTCATTTGATTAGTTCCAGTATATTTCTATTATTCTTAAACCAAATAATTTTGTAATTATATCGAATAATCGTACATTTTTATGCTTTTGGGGGTATGGTTGTATTTTAGAATGTCATGTAGCAATAACATTAGTAAATATTAATATATCCAGTTGTAGTAAAAATTTTGGTTTAAATCCTAGGAAAAGGTATATTATTTATACTCATTATTTGCCATAGTTTAATAGACACTACAATTTATTATTCAAAGTGTATAGTGAAGAAGATTGTTTAAAAGAATTTGATCTATTCTGCTTTAAAATCAGATTTAATTGATAACAGTAAGCTAAATTTGAAATTGGCATTGGTGACGCACTCTATTGAATGAATTATAAAATGCTATAATAAAACTCAATCCTTTATTAATAATCGGCTTAAAAACAGGTTGGCGCGTGGTGATGATCCGACTAACGACTAACATGGGATAGGTACTACAAAGATAAGCGACAATAACCTATCTAACGCAGACCGGCTGGGACTTTGCGGAGAGACGCAAAGGACCTGATTGTGAAAATGCGTCTTGAGCCTATTCTCATAAGCACGTGTTTATTGAGAGCATTTTCTCTCTGTAATCTATGCTATTAACATGAAGAAAAAAATAGTACCCCAGAAAAAAAAAACATGAATGCGCCAGATATATTTTGTCACGAAATCCGTAATCGTATAAGTGTATAAGCCGCGCCAGTTTCATGTAACATCTGCAGAAATCGGCGTACCTCAGTTGCGGGATATTCAGTGTATTTTGCCATTTTAGTCATCTAATCATCTCATTATTCTAACAGATAGACTTAAATATCTCTTTTTACAAAATCCATCATTTAAAACAGTTCGCTTGATTTTCATCTGTAAATGTTTAACATCTATTGTATGTACTTTACTACTTAAAAAATTTACGTGCTCTGCATCCTTTGTATTTTCGTGTACAAAATACCACATAACATAACTAATAACGCGACTTTGAAACCATACAAATAAGTTTTAAAAAATTTTTGCACTGAATCTCCTTGTTAAATCTAACGTTAAATTGAATTGAAAATGATTGTAAATAAATTTTCAATATTTGTTACAAAAACAACGATATTCATATTCTCAATATGGAGAATTAAAAAAGTTCATTCGAATTATAAATGAAATAAAATTTAATATATATTAATTAAGTTATTGCTATTTTTTATATACACACAAAATTAATCTATGAAAATAGTATAATCAATTTAAGATTATGTATAACTGTTTTTTAATATATTCAAAACAAAAAATTGTTTATGTTTCACCAACCTAAGTTACGTCCAACAAATGTAGTATTAGCGAGATATTTACTAAAAAGAAGTAATTGTATCGTACGATTTGGAATAATTGTATTTATTCTGATTATTTTATTTTTTAGGTTGTATTACAATGAAATGTGAATTGACCTTTCGCAATAAGGCAATTTCATCAAATTTCAAAACATAAACAAAAGCACGTGTGACGATTCTTATGGAATGAATTTTGGGAATCGCTTATTAATTAGTTGTAGATTTTCGAAACAAAAATTATTGCTCCACATATTAAAAAGAAAATTGCGTCACATTTACCAAATTAATTTTCATTCTTTTCTATATTTACGATATATTGAAAAGAAATTAATCGTAAAAATCTTTCAGTTAAATAATCAGAGTTCATTTGAAAAAATACACGCCGATCTCTGTAGAATAATGATGGTATTACAAAAGCACCCAAGTTCATATGAAAAGTACTAACGATATATTTGTAATAATTATAGCAAAAAAATATCGATCGTACTTTCTTTGAACAGTAATTTATAAGACCTAAAAGAATGATAGAGATCCACAGCTTCATATGAAACTCAAGCTTATTGGTAATTTCACAGTTAATTTTATTTTTCTCTTTTTCAGTAGCTTCGTACTGAATAAATATTTAAGAGTACGTTCCACTGCCATTGAAATATATTTGAAAATAGAATTCCAACTATTAAGCTTGAGTTTTGCTTATTTAGCTGAATGCGTAAATAAAGGAATGCAGCGATTTTTATATGCGCGTCCAAATTTGAAATATATTTTGAAATGCTTTTAAACAAGCACGATATTAATATAATATATAACATAATTCTTGTCAACTTAAATGATTGTGACTTCCAATTACATACAAAAAAAAATTCAAAAAGATTCTTAATAGTAAAATCCATATTTACAATTGATATTCGATTATTTAAGTCTAGAACATGTACTTTTTGCCTATTTTTTTATAAAAATATTTTTTTATTTGACTATGAATTTATTTATGGCTTTGTATTATTTATTTGTCATTTTTGTATAAAACAATAGAAATTAAATTAAAGAAATTGTATTTTTTGTATAACACCTAAATTATTTTCATTTGATACATATGATTATCATTATTTCATTTTTGAATGAACCTCTATTTTTTGACAATCATATTTTTAAATAACTATCACTTCAATACTTCTATAACGAAATTTGAATGCAATGTCAACAACCAAACGCATCTTATGTAACAAAAAAACAGTTCTTAGATTTACTTTTTATAATTTCTAATAACAAAATATTCATGTTTGTAAAAATATCTAATCACTGAGGCTAATTATCTTTGTACCGGCATCCAGATTACTTACAGAATCAAATTATATATTTTATTGAAATTATAGAGAAATCTTAAAATTAGTTGGAAAAAATTTGAATTACATTCCATAACACTGGAATAAAAATTAATAATTCGGTTTCATATAGCACAGAGAAAGATGTTTATCAGAATCATGTTGCTCTGTACTAAAAGAATTGAATTTCCTAATTCGTGACAATATAAAAAGCACCATTGTCTTTAGCCATGCATATATATCAAATGTGTGCTTCGCTCCGTGTGAAAATTTGTTTGACAACATGTATTCCGTATTGCACATTCAGACCTAAGAGCAAAAAAAAAAATGAAAATAAAACGATATTTTAACGATTATGAAAATTGTGCTAATTTAGCTTTTATTAAGTACATTGCTTTGATTTCTATAAACAGAATGAATCTTGTTGATATGAAATGAGAAAAATAAAGTTGATTGAGTTAAAGAGCATGCTGTTTTTATCGATAAAACATTCGTAACAATCAATTTTTTTATACAGATCATTCACATAATAATTTTTAATGATGCACTAGAGATTTGGAGCTTAAAGTACTTTCCAAGCGATTGATTTGACTTGTTGATTTACAATTATTGTTGAAGAAAAAGATTAAATTTTCGATTCATACTGTCGGGATTGATTACGAAATCGCCTAACCGTGATAAATCTCATATGAACTGATCACATTTGTATAATAAATTCATTCATAAAACTAATTGATGAAAAATATCTTGCCAGTGCATTGTGGCTCAAAGTAAAATAATTGATGGAAGATAATTTATATTTTGTGCTCGTACGTACACGCAATGACTCGATAACGTCTAAAATTTTGGGCGCGTGTTACAATTTCACGCAATGAAAACATATAGATAGTAGAAAAAGTTGTTTGCTGCTATGATAACAGTACTCTGAACCCAAGTATACTTTGCTTGTACATATGAAAATGAGGTAATAAAGAAAGAAACCAAGATCTTGTGCGCGACTCTGTAATGTTGATTGTAAGTTAAGTACTCAAACGACTAGATTAGAAATAAGTTGATAAAAATAAAAAGAGAGAGAGAGAGAGGGTGCGTGATTTGCGAAAAATACTCGATGTCATCGTTTGGGTTCGATAGCCCTGCACTTGTAAAATACAGATACTAAGCGTAAAATGTAATCAAATTTCTTCATCGCTGTAGAAAATATATATAGCATTAAGGGTTTAATGTTAATCAAAGTAAAATGATGAAGAGAAGAAGAGGATAATTGAATGAATCGCCTCGTGACGCCAGGGTGTTATATGATCTTCGAACGACGAGACATACGAAGTGTAACCTATGTTTGTTGATTAAACAATATTCACAATTAAATAGAGGATCGATAAGCGCTCCAACTCTGCGAAGCAAGCCAGCGATATCTATCGTCATCGATGAAAACAAAACAGTGAATACTTCAAAAACTCGCCATTCACGAACATTTGTTTCAAAAAGGATGTCCTGGTTAATAAACAGAATGTGCATGTGCCTAAGGCCTTATTGCTTTTTAAGACTTACCTTTATTAACGCTTACCTCAAACTGTCTTATTCATTTTTTTTTATTTTTAAATTATTTTTTCGTTTTTCTTTTTAGCTATTCTAGTAGTGAGTTGTTATAACTGCTTTGCATTTTGTTTTTTTTTTTTCAAGTATGCGCCAACCTTCGATAACCTATCTATCAGGTTACATTTTTTAATTTCTTTTATTATTTACAATACCAAATGATTTAGTGTTTATTTTCTATATTATTCTATCAAATAATGAGATTCGATAGAACAAAAAAATACTTTTTTATAAATTTATAAAACGAGAAACAATGGTTCATACGTGTTGATTTGCTGCGACCATACGTCACCACAATCATGCAATGCAACTTGGAGCTTATACACACACATCAGTCTCCTCTTAATGTAAAAGCAAAAAAAGAAACAGATATTGGGTAAACATGTATAGGATTTTGCTGGTTTACTTCATTCTCCAGGTGAAGCATTTCTTTCTACTTGTGATAAATAGTAGTTACGCACTTGTAAAAAAAAAAGAATTTTTCAAATTGTAAAGATATGGATGTTGGGATTTTATGAAGTCTTTCGCTTATCTTGTACTAATATCACTATTTCTCAATTCTTTCTTTCATTTCACTGTAAAGTACTTTTCGATAGACATTTAATTTTGACGACAACATTAGCCAAAGAAGGAGTGAGCTTATTCATAATAATTTACTAAACCACTTTACTAGTAATATTGACCGTGACGTACAAGTTGCAATGCTGGAACACCTTCTTTATTATAAATTTCGTTAAAATTAAAGGTGCACTGTTATTAAATTCATTAGATAGTGTCGTCATTTTTAAGAAAATCATCTACCTAAATGTCGCACCCATTCGGTATCAATTGCATTGTAGAATTGCGTCTCACGTGACTGTGTACCATCGCTATCAGTAAACATTCTGAGGTCATTCTATACATTCAGTAGTGTCAAACTTATTTCGTCTATCATCTTACATCTGTCACTTGTATTGCGTGTGCGTGTGCGTGTGTGTTTTTTCAAATATCACGATGTAATTAAATGCTCGGCTGCGAAAATCATGCCTATAATAGCTGGTAAAAAGACGACTTACGCGTCTTGTTAGAGTTGTGTGTGAAATCTACCGATATGTCTATTGTACTCTTTTTGCCTATAATCACATGTAAAAAAAACAATTGCATCGTATCTATCAGTTGGTTGTGCATTTTTCAATAATGATATTATTAATCATTGCTCTGAATAGTCTTTTCTCACTAGTTCTTATTGTTGGGTCAATTTTTCATTTGGTTTCCTTTACTTTTCAGGGTCCTCCTGGACTTGATGGAATGAAGGTAAGAATCACAATTTAAATGTATTTCTCGAACAACGTGAGCAACAAAAATGACTTATTTCAGGGAGCTCAAGGAGAACCCGGTACAAAGGGAGAACGAGGAGAAACAGGACTGCCCGTACGTAATCCACTTACTTGTACATACTGTGTTACGTGCAATCTACTGACAAAATTATATCTGTTCAATTTTACGTAACACGACAACTTTAATCTTACTAACTGAGCATAGCTGTGTAATGAATAACAAGGATTCTCGGTTTAGTATCGTTAGTAAACGCAATAAAACATAATTTTGTCGGTAAATAACGTATTTAACGATAAACTTAACAAATGCTCATGTAACAAAGGCTGCTTTCGTATTTCTAGGGTACTGATGGGATTCCGGGTAGTGAGGTATAAATCCTGATATAACTACTTTTTGTGTGATTGATTAACGACAAACCTGCATGAAATCAAAAAGAAACCTATCCTTTTATTCTTGAATACTTTATCACCAACTATTTTGACTTTGAGAATACTCATGTAAAAAAAAAGAAAACAATATTCTGCGACACTCATTACAGGGTCCAAAAGGTGAAAGAGGAGCTAAAGGCGAGCCCGTAAGTATCACCTGTCTAGATCAGAAAATAAATTGGGTTGGATTATTGTAATGTTCAATAAAGGTGTAAATAATTTAAATTAGCAATGGCATGAACGACGCAGCACTGACAAAAGTCGATCCGTATATTGTTATATGCTGCCACCACATTAACGAATCGCTAATTCTCTTTCGAATTAGACGATTTTATATATATGTATATTTAGCGTGTCCGTGATAAACGTATAACAAGTTCGCAGAATTTTGCTACGACACTCAAGTGTGAATTACGTTGAGAAATTATGTAATCCTGCATCGTCTTTCACGCATCTCTCGATTACTACTTTTTCACAATTATTCGCTTATTATTCTTACAAGTATATATTTAATTTAGTCCGGACCACTTTTTTGCATTATCGCCATTGATTTTTGCTTGGCCTATTTTGCATGCAATTTCTATTCTTCTATCAAACCCAAGAATCTAACGATTCACGTGAGAATTGTTTTTATCGCGCACTTGAATTCGAAATTAAAAGAAGTCGTATAATGGTTGTAAAACGTTTGAATGGCCGTGATAAAAAAAAAAAGAAAAGAAAATCTCACTTGGATCGTGCAGAGCGAGCGGTTAAAAGCGGTAGAAACGCCTGCCAAATGGCAATCCTCCGATGCAGAAGCGCGATATGAAGGCTTGCACGCTATTCCAGGGGCCGCAGGGTAAACGTGGTAAACGCGGTGAAAAGGGCAACAAGGGCGAACAGGGTGTACCTGGTTTGGACGCACCGTGCCCAGTAGGCGCTGATGGTCTTCCACTGCCAGGATGCGGTTGGAGGCCACCTCAGGTAACATTAGACTCAAATTTACATTAATAGCAAACTCTTAACAATTTTGGGATATCTCTTATACAAGTCGTGAGAGAAATGAATCTTAAAGATTTTTTTTGCCAAATAACCGATTGATCGAAAAAGATTTGTAAATTGTTTCTTTGATTGCGCTTTTTTCCATTAAACTTTTAAATGTTTTCTCACGAGTTTCACGTAAATCATTGAAATAAAAACAAGTTGGAGACATCGTTTCCGTAAGTTTTTATAGGTGGAATTTTTGAATTTTCTTGTTTATAGACAAAAAGCCGCTAAACAAAGCAGTAGTTGATAGCTATTAACTGTTTTTCAAACACTTTATTCATTCATCATTGTATGTACTTATCTCTTAATCAATTTTTGCATGCGTTCATACGATATTTCATTTCATAGTTTTTTTAAAATAATAGATAGCTAATTAATCTCTGATCGATAGAACTAACAACATTGAATAAATCAGATGCGCTGACTAAATCAAGTATCTGTGTGAATCAATTTTGTTAGATAAATATAAAAGATGATAATAGTGGATTTGTACCAAACATTAAAACACATATGAGTATTTTTGTAGTGCATCTCATCTGAGCATACTACGTGTTCCAAATCAATTTTCATTTGCAACATTCACTAGCAATAATAAATTGAAAGTCGACTATTATCAGCGAAATATTTGCGCAAGTGTAACAATAAGTAGTTTGTCTAACACGGTGTCTGTGTGCGTGGGCGATTGCTTTGACCGATGATGCAGGGAATACCGAGTCCGTCTTCAGCGGTGGTCGATATGCCGGAGCCCGCGGAGACAGACCACGACGATCAAGAGCAGGAGCAGGAGCAAGAAGATGATTACGACGAGGGCAACGCGACCGACGACCTCGACGAGAGCAGCAACATGGACGAGCAATAATGGACAAACAAATAGACCTATAGACAGAAACTCAGCGCTCAGATGCCTTACCTAATTTAATCGATCTACTCTTCGCTAGCTTCATTTCACCAACCTCCATCACCAACAATCATCACCATTATCCACTTATAATCTATACACCGACATCCAATCGAATTTTTAAGAGAATAATTAACAAACAAAAAAACACTGACTAATCCAGAGCTAACAATTGGGACTTGCTTCTGGTGGTAAGAAGTACTATTGCTATACTTTATTCATTTCTCCAATGTACGAAACTTGATTTTCGATTGTTTATAACGCAGATTGTAGTGGGCATTTTTAACGAAATTTCGTTTAACATTGTTTGTGTTGCTTTTTACTTAAAATTTTAACTTGAATACTAAAAAATATAATTACGAATACAATCATTTTCGCTTTTTGCAAATGTTGATTTTGTTCAATGTGATGTTTCAGCCAAAAAGAAATATTTTAAGAAAATGGTTAGAAGAGGAGGAAGAAGAAAATAATAATTAACGCAGCCGTACTCGAAGAATTCCATTTCCAGTGAAGCCTATATAAGAAAAATTAATCATCCCCAGCATCAACTGTTCCATTTTTATCTGCTTCTGAAACAACTTTATTGCCGAAGGAAAATCTATATGCTGAAGAATGATGTGCAACTTGCCTACAAGTGTTGTAAATAAATGTACTTACAGTGTTAATTGCCAATAGTGTGTGTACATAGAAAATAATCCCGAAGCAAGCAACAAAAGTATAGCGTCAAAATAGTTTGATAATTAATATGATTGTCTATTGAAATGAATTGTAACAATGCTTAGAAAACGAATCGATTCAGAAACCGCTAGATGAAATGCTCCGAAGATATATATATGTAATAATCTCCGAGTGTGGCGTGTTCTAGCGCTGAAACGTTTGGTACCTCAACAAATTAACGGTATTCATTTAGTGCCAGTGAATATAAGAAAAAAATATTTATTTCTATTGTATTTATAGACTGTATGATTAGAAGAAAATCAAAATCCTGTCGCCCACATTATACGTAGTGACAGATAGACTTGTACTGCAATATACGAATTTTATTTATTTATGTTATATTGACTACGGAAATGTGTCAGACAATAGTTTCTGAATTGTAGTACTGTATCCAGTTCAAAACAAGATAAATCATGTAAATTAGTTGAAAAATCACTAAAAAAAGATCGAGTATTGGATATTATTTAAGTAATAATTGTTTATAACAGTGTAAGGGTTAATGTTACACTATACTCCTGTTTATATGAAAACATATGCATATAAAATTATATAAGATTTTATTCAAGTATTAATGACTATGCTATATAGAGTTATTTCAATATTTGATTCAATAAGTTCAGCACCAATATAAAATATGAAATTAATATTACAAATGTAATATAAAATGAATCATGGAAACTCTGTACATCATAAACACAAAATCGATTTCGTAATTTTTATACAAAAATAATTTTTAACATAATCTTAAAACATTTCCTGTTTGTGCACAATGGAAAAAAATTAGTAAACAAATAATGTACACATGTTCATAATAACCATAAAAATAATATGTATTTGTGTATATCAGTCATAAGTTAGGCTATTTTTATTTTTCATATTTTCAATAAAAATAATATGAATATAATATTGATACAATACACTGTACAATTATAAAAATTACAAAACCAAAGTCTCTATTTTCATTCACCTAGTCAATCACATTCTTTCACAGCACTAGTAATTAGAATGCTACTTGAATAGCTTAAACTTTTTCAAATATTTTTGCACACTTTCTTTGGGATACGGTTTAATTACTAAACAAGTTGGTACATTTTCTGGTTGCTCAATCCATAGTTTATGTAGAATACCATTTTCATCTAATGCTGTGTGTAGAGCTTTCAAGCTTTCTTCTGATGGCGCCTGTAAAATATTTTGTAGTTAAAGTTTGCTTGAGTTTTCAACAATTTTTATCATATTTGAAACTTGCTAAGAAAAATAAAAAAAAATAAAAAATGTCAACAGCGAAAACAACAGTATAAATGTAGTTAACTGAACTTTATGTAATAATAAAGTAAAAGTATATTATAGCATTTTTTTATATTACAGCTCTGTTGTGGCATTTATTTTAATACCTCAATTCATTGTTTTTTACTGACAAATAAAGAAATTCATAAACAATGTATTAAAAATTAATGCAATGAGCATTATAATAATCAGAGTTTACAATTTTATGGAATTTTTTACAGTGTTGTTTATATTTAAGTTTGTACTTACTTCCAATACAACTTTATGCATGTTGTCTAGATCAGATAAATAAGTTTGGGTATGCGGATCATCATGGAACAGGTGAGTTACTGCACTGCAAGCATGACATGCTTGCGCTATGACAGCTCCTACAGGCCATTCCAAAGCCTTAATGAGATCTCCTCGAACAATAACGTATTGAACTATTCCAGCCATACTGTGAAGTTATCATACATTAAGTATCTACAAAAACTTTATCGAAATTCTTTTTTTATACAAAGGCAACTGATTTATATTTGTTTATATTGTAATATTATTGCCAGTAACTCACTATATGAAATCAAGAATAATAAAATATACAATTTGTTTTCATGCAAACAGAAGTACTTTGAAAAAAGTTAATAATGTGGGGTCTTATAAAATAATGAAGTATTGAGTATATCTAAAAGTGCATATATGTCTATGTTCATAGAATCAATTTTATTTTAAATTCTACCAAAGTAACAATAAAAAAGGGCCATTCTGGTTTACAGAAAACTATAAAAAGAATAAACTTACATGGAAAAGTATTATCCTTATCGTAATACTAGAGCAGATGCAATAAGTAAATAAACAAACTAACGTCAGATTCAGATAACGTGTGCAATAATATAATGCAAAAGTAAGGTTATGTTTACTACCGGCTAGCGCATCTATTCACACATGTCCCATACATAAAATCAGCTGTTCAATCGAATTATCGAATTATAAATTCTAAAAGATTGTGAGTGGAACAATATCTGCAATTTTTTTATTTTCAATACAGAAAAGTGTTACATCCAATGTGGTAAAAAGTAACTTTTGCAAAATGTTCATTTAATTGAAATTAGAAAAAGACGTATATGCAATAATCACCGATGACTTTGCAGAAAATCATTTGATAATTTACACGTAATTTAATACATACCAGCCGAACGCTGCATACGTTTCAATTCAAATTGATTTTACCTTGACTGCTAAGTAGTGACATCTACAGGGTGAAACGAACTACAATTTTCAATGCGAACGCGGCATACGCCCAAACGGCTCATTCGATTCGCCAATCTTATCGCTGATCGCGTGCTGTGCAACGCTTTCTCTCTCCCTCCCTTCTTTTTTATAACCGCGACCCTTCCATTCCGCGGTATTCAGCGGTGTTGCCGCTTGCCGGGCCCCGATTTTTGCTGTTCGTCACTTTGAGTGCTGTCGGCGTCCAGACGACATACGTTTTCCATTTTCAGCTTGCAGAGGCTTCCACATTTACGTGAGTACACATCAAATTCAACGTTAATTTCTGCATGCGGGCATGGCATTCGCCAAAACCGTTTGCCATGAATATTTTCCAACACGAGTGGCTGCGTGTCACGTTGTATTTTCGCGAAATATTCTGACTTTGTCCGTGGCAACGTTACACTTTAGAAAGTCGTTAGGACAAAGAAATCTTTTTCCCCGAGGGGATATGGCTCGCACAGACGCACACGAACAAGTACTTCCAAGAGAAATCCATTAGCCGCGAGCTGATTTCGCGTACTTTTCATCGTGGACTCGATCTGGAATAACCGCACAGTGGTCTTATTCGCCGTGCCGTGTATTACGTAAAGGCATTTTTTTTCCGTGGAATGATGAAGGATCTCGCTGAAACTCGCCGTTCTAGACGTTTCTCCGGGATAATATGAAGGTCGCGGTTGAGCATCCGTGTCGCGAGCATGCGTGCGTGTGCGCTCTTTCTCGCGCTCTACTCTGCATTTTCGATCGAACGTTATATAGAATAACCGTTGCCCATTCTTGCGCTATTGTTTTGAATTTTTCATCAACTTTGTCAGCGCTTATTATCATATAATCCGGAAGAGTTTTTTCATTTACCGCCGGTCAACTATAACGAATATCATCGTGACCTCACAATTTTCCCTTTTTCAACAGGTGCTTCGTGCCTCGTGGCATTGAAACATTTCGCGCAATTTTCTCTTTCTTTGCGATGGAGCGGTTTATTTATTTTATAATTGAATAAATAACATGATTATTCGTTTCTATTAGATTCTTGATCTTTTTTTAAATTTATTTTGAAATTGAATTCATTCATTATAGAGATCTTATTCATTCAAATTACATGGAAAAAAACGAACCTAAAATTTATTTATCAGTATTGTAATGACAATATAAAGTGAATTTAAATTAGTTTTAAAGATCAACTGAATTAAAATCGCGTCACGAATTTATTGATATTTACATACAATCCTAACATGGTGTAATGTACTTGTAGGTAAAAATAAATCAAGATGCCAGTCCCAGCTCTTCAGAAACCAGCTCCAGCTTTCAAGGGAACTGCTGTTGTCAATGGCCAGTTCAAAGAAATCTCTCTTTCTGACTACAAGGGCAAATATGTCATTCTCTTCTTCTACCCTCTTGACTTGTAAGTATAAAGACTCACTATTACAACATCTTTCTCATTGCTCTTTTATAACGCCAGTATGATAACGATTAGTTATCAGCATAAATAATGATATGGCATGAATTTTGAAATAACTTGTCTTTCAGCACTTTCAAAACAACATGATTAGGCACTTAAATACTAATCATTTTGTATTAATAATTACATTTCACTGAGTTAGCTAAAAAATAATTATTTTTTAAAACTTGTATAATTTTTATTTAAATTTATGGAGCTTTGACATTTTATTGGAACAGATGTTACACAGATATTTAAGGAAAGTTCTAGATATCTGGAGTTGATTAGTAGGAAGTGGTCATAACTTTTAGATAACAGTCACAAGTATCATAAGAGTTTTGATTGAAACTTTTGATGAATCATGCACTACTGATAAAGTAAAAATGATCGGAAGATACTTTGTAATTTATAGTATAGAAAATGAAACGAAAAAAAATTTTTTTTTTATCAGCACATTTGTCTGCCCAACCGAGATTATTGCGTTTTCGGATCGCGCTGCAGAATTTGAGGCTGTCGGAGTTCAGTTGATTGCTGCTTCTACTGACTCTCACTTCAGTCATCTTGCGTGGATCAACACGCCGCGTAAACAAGGAGGTTTGGGTGAAATGAAGATTCCCCTTCTGGCTGACAAAAGCGCCAAAATCGCACGCGACTACGGTGTTTACGATGAGGACTCTGGTGTTCCCTTCCGTGGTTTGTTTATCATCGACAAGAAGCAAAACCTCCGTCAAATCACGATCAACGACCTTCCTGTCGGAAGGTAATATCTACGACTCTCATTTTATAAAATAATTTCTGTTTATATCAATTTCGATTTACAAAATTTGCTGACAGTAATTTTTAAATTAACTGAATTTTGCCTTTTAACGCAATACTAATCGATTGAATTTTCATAATTAAATTTTAGTACAATAACAGCTTTAAATTTTGTAAAATAATCCGTTTGTCGATAAACGATTTATTAAAATAATTATTACTAATTTTCAGATCTGTTGACGAAACTCTAAGATTGGTGCAAGCATTCCAGTTCACTGATGAACACGGTGAAGTATGCCCAGCTAACTGGAAACCTGGCAAGAAAACCATGAAGCCCGACCCAGTCGGATCAAAGGATTACTTCAAGGACGCTTAAATTAATGCATCATAATTATTTATAAAAAATGCTTAAATGCATTGAAACTACACGTTTAACGTACTATATTGAAAAAAGAAGTATTTTTAAAGATTCCTGTAGATTAGGAACCAGTTTTGTTTTTGTCTAGCACATTTTTAATAAAAGAATCTCTTTTTTAACTAAATTACACTTATTTATCGACCTATATTTAGTATTACCAATATTATTCTATTCCAATTCTATCAAAAACTAATTGTCAAAGTGGATTATATGTTCAGACTAAATGTTGTATTATATAATTGTGCAGTGACAATTGAAATTGATCCAATTTCGGCCAGTTAGTAACTTTTGAATAGTATCAATCGATAATTAATGTCTTGTTGGTTTTCAACTATTTTTTATGTATATAAAGCTGATGGATGTCGCGTCTTGTGGGTTTTTTCACTTTAACTGACAGAACAATTTTAGTACTATATTTATTACTAGAGAAGAACATTGATAAGTAAAAAATAAATTCTTAATATTAAAGAATTTTGAAACGCAAAGATAGTCAACTGTTCGTCTGAGAATGCGCTTTCAGAAATATTTTCTAAAATACAAGCATTAAATTAATAAATGCAAAATAAAATTCAGTCACGAACTTATCGTTTGCACTATCACATGTTTGCATGCAATATTCAAACACAAAGTTATTAAACAATAACAATGGAAGTTTTATTTTATTCATAAAATTTAATGGACCAGTAACTATTGGTAAATGAATTAGAAAATATGACGTTTGTTTAAGATAATATTCGTTTAATCAATAAAATTCGGTGAACTCTGCAAACATTTGTTACAAAAATGTGGTAAACGATAATCCATCAGTCTAGACATAATTTTATCGAATTGATTCAAAAGATAACATAGATTAACATCGTTTAACGATTTTCGAGCGGTATCTAAGTTTTATTCGTATGTATATATATACAAGTGTCCAATTTTTAAAGAATACAATTTTCAATTCTGCTAAATCTGTTGATATATGGATTGGTTATAACAAAATTAATCAAAATTCAGCTCCAAAAAATGTTATCCATGGCAAATCTTTTAGATAGAAAAAACACATATCTTCTTTTATACTGGTAATTCTCAATGTCTTCTGTTAATTTTTCACTGCTATATCGCATTTCAAATTTCCATGCTACACATAGCTAATCAAACTCACACAGGAAAATTGTATAAAAAGTTTCTGTAAAGAGCAAACGGAATTGAACGAATCAAAATTGACGGATAAACTATTTTTGCAAAATCGATAAACTATTTGAACATTGATCTAATTTTACGTAGGCAAAACCCTGATAAATGATACATTTGGGTCAAGCAGACCATAGATTGTGTATTTATTTTGGCATCGCCTGTATGATGCAAGTCAATCTCAATCAAACGTACGTAACGAATAGAGTCCGCATAAACGACGTTACAGCGGAATAATTTGAAAATTTCCGGCAATTCGCAGTAAAATTGAAGTCGGTCAGCATGAGTTTACAAATAAACCGAAACCGAGGGAGGCGTTCAATTAACTGCTATAGTATGAATTAAACTTCTATTTCACGCGCGCGCAATACGCAATCTTTCAAGGGATGGCGGAGATAAACAAACGCAGTCGAATCTCAATTGCTACGCGATGATTGACCGAAAGCTCATTTCGATTTTCGAGAACGTGCCCCGCGAGTTAGTCCGAAGACTGTATTCGTTATCGTACGCCGGAGGAGAAAAATCGCGGAACGTACGTGAGCTCGGTCACGTAATCAAAAGGAATGCGTCATTTTTTTTACGTCGAATCGAGGCGGGCAATAAGTAAATATTTCCAAAGTTTTTCGAAATGTCGATTTATTCACTTCCTTCGAATAGCGATTCGAAATTTTTTTCGGTCTAGACGTTCAAAGCGCAAGCTCTAAAGAATGGCTTATTAATTATTCATGAGAGAAAAATCGTCATATTGTAAGAGAAGTGGACTGTAAGTATGTGCGTCAGAATATAATGTTGAAGGCCACGCTCGTAATAATCTGCATTTATCACAGTTTTCATTTATGACATAAATAATCCATGTAATTCTCGTTTAAATGACAAATAAAAATCTTGTTCTCTTTGAAATAGTCACTCAGGCATGTAACTGTACTCGACAGCGTATACGATCGAGTCAGTCAAAAAAGATTATCTCTCATAATTTGAATATTATCGATTAATATACTTTCACACGTACGTTTAATCATGATAACTACGCAAATTTACTCAAACACGAACGAAACTCGCTTTCTTTTCAGATAAAGTCTATACGTGGGCAAAAGTAAGCAATAAAAAAACAAATTCTCACGACCACGCTAACAATGGTTTTGAAGAAGCAATGCATAAAATCGTCATAAAGTAGTCTGTCACAAAAAAGCTAATAATAGAGGCTCGAAGCGTGTCTATGAATTGTTAAAGACTTGTAAAACGCGCACGCATGCAAAAAAAAAAAGTCAAGCACCAATGACGATCGCCGCTAGAAAGCTCACTCGCACGCAACGCGTTTTCGTAATATATGCGCACATGGGCGACGAGTGACGACGCGGTCTTTACGCAAATGCACGTGGACACGAGCTGGTCATCGGCCGCAAACAGGCAGCGCTTCATTAGTGTGACGTAACTGTCGCGTCGTCGTCGACGTCGTCGCGCGCGAATATTTGGAAAGTCGGGAAATGGATATTCTCGGGCTACGCTCGTGAGAGTCGAGAATTGTTTTTTTTTTATTCCTCGTGTTGTTATATTATTCACCTGCGCGCGCGCTTTCTCCGCAAGCTCAAATTTATCTCGCTCATCGTTTGTCCGATTCTCAGAAAACTCGCCCACACTGCGCAGCCAGCTCTTTGTTCTCTGTACGGTTGTTTCTCCACCTCGTGCCACATATCTTTGCGGAGTTTCATGTTTTCTGCAAATTCTTTTTTCGATTCCCGATATATACGAAGAATTTGTTCGTATTGATCAGACATTCCATATACTTTTAAATAATAACAATTTTGCAGTTCAATGTGAGTTCTATTAACAATCTTGACGGACGAAAAAGCCATTGGACTATTACATGGCGTTTATAGCAAATAACAAACGGTAAAGTTGTCAACGCGCTCGTCGTTGTCGGACACGAATTCTCTGGCTTTGTCGCGCGCGAAAATGCTGTTGGCGTGGCGGGGGGTAGGAGCGTGTTATAAACAGCCGCCTAAAATAAACAGATTAATAACGTTAAGTGAGAAAACGAGGAAGCCGCGCGAACACGGAACAAGCTGCTCGCAGCGGTGGGCTCGTCTGCAACAAACGCCAAGAGGATACTGACCTAAATACGAGTCGCTTCTTCTTCGAGTGTCCACGGAAAGATCATGCCGGTAGCATGCGAGCTTTTTCTACCACTCGATCAACAAACTCCAACTTCTCAGATACCAGTTAATTTTTCTCGTTACATTTTCAGTTATATATATTTTTACTTACTTGAAAAACTGCGATAGTACTTAAATGAAAACAATTTTTATCAAAGATAAATATTACTTAGAATCAGAAATGTCAATTCACGCGTCTTGATGCTAATCCATACATAGATGAGAAGCGTTCAATATTTACAAAATCATGGATAATACAAAAAATGTAAACAAAAAGAAATAAAATAAAATAAAACAAATACCGACCTCTTGGATATGCATTAAGCAATCTAATTTGTCGTCGATTTAAAAATAGAAGATTAATGAAATTATTTTTACACACGCTCAAACTAACATTTTAAAAAACGTTACTTCATACTTTTTAACTTTTCCATCAGCACCACACGCTAAACTGATTTTTTTTAAAAATATTTTCTTTTTTCTTCACGATGGTTTTTTCACGAAGACTTCTTCGAAAATATCCTTTTTATTTTTAAATATATATTTAATACCTTGAGCGTGGTTTGTCGCTACGTATATTTACTAGTTGTTTATTATTAGTTTCCACAGCAGTGTCGAAAGACGTTACGCGAGTATTTAGTTCTGCACGATTATGCAGAGATTTGCAACAACAGTTGCAGAAAAGTCTTTTATACTTGTGTGTTTTTTTTATCGTCGACAACATAAACTCCGTTTGGCTTATTTAAGAAAAGGAGGTTAATAGTGTTGAGAAAAAAAAGGAATTTTCCTCTGGAAGAAAAGATTTTCTCGGGAACGAGCTCGAAGGTGTTACAGCGAAGTTTTAAATATGTTTGCAAACGCGCAAAACGAAAATACAGCGTAAACGCACGAGGACTGGTACATATAAAGTTTGAGAAAAGGATACACGGCGAATCTCGTAAAAACAAACAGTCATCAGACGCAGCGAGTCGCGTGGTGCAAGAGAAAAAAAATCTCGCAGCAGAGATCAGACGCAGCGAACGAGTTTGAGAGAACAAACGTCGCAACGCGCGGGGCACGTTCGCGAACTGCAATTAAAAGGTAAAAGGAAGCGCATCATGAATTACACGAGCGCGGCGGCGAGGGAAGCCGATATAAAAGCACCGATCAGCCTTTGGCTCTCGTTCAAAATCCGCGAGCTTTACTCGAGCGAGACGTCACGGCGATTTTGGCAGGGATTTTAAGGCCATCGCACGCACTATGCACGAAAAGCGCTATAATGATTGAAGAGTTTTGCCGCCGCCGCCGCCGCCGCCGCCGCCGCCGCTGCTGCACTCTGATAGAGCTTTGCTCGTTAAAACCGGCAAATATAGCGAGCCTCTGGAATTTTTCTTTTTTTTGTTACGGCCGGCTAGGCATCATAATATTGTGGCTCGTTTGACGGGTAACGCGCTTCACAAAACTTTTTTATCTGCTACTCGTCACGCATAGCAGCCTCGCTTCTTGACTTTTATGTTATTTATTTCGGTCATTTTCTCTGTTTTTATGTACTATACCGCGTGATTTAACACCGCGACCGCGGAAGACCAATAATAATGAGCTTGTGGCCCCCTGATATAAATAATGACCAACCAGATATAAATGACAAATTAAAGCGTCAACGTATATTTTTCGTAATTATTGAAATAGAGTCGTTGACAAGATTACAAATCGTTGAACGCCATACCTCTGTTTTACCGATTTTTTCTTTGGGGCATATATTCTCCTAAAATACGCAACGAAGGACGTTCATGCCATGGCAAACAAACAACTCTAATAAACAAACTCGTGGTAAACAATGCTTATATGACAATCAGCTGATCGATCGATGCTTCTTACCACGTACATAAAGAATCGGACACGTACCCTCAATTTCCAACGATGCAGATGTCACTTGCGTACCACTCGCAACTAATATTTACGTAGGGTGTCTAAATATTGAAGACAAAATACGGCGATGTATTGCGAACCGAGCAAAAATTCCATCGATGCTACATAATTAGAATTTTTTCCATTGCCTCTTTTGCGAAATACAGGTATTATAGTTGCATTTAGAAGTATACTTATATACGTTCTTTATTTATTTTTTTATTCACAGTATATATTGATAGCGGTGGCACCCTGAATAAAACGTTGATAAAACATAGTATGCATTGTTTACCATCGTTGCATGTGTTTATCAGAATTGTTTACATATTTTCCATAGCAACTCGGCGTGGCGACAGTTTATTTTTATCGTACAAAATTATTGATCCGATTTTCTTTGAGAAATATAATTTTTATCAAATTTTTTATCGAGTCGACCGTACTTCGCTTTCATAGCTAATAATAAGCTATTATAGCCCCAATATAAACGTCCTCCGTTGCGAAAAAGTCGGTAAAACAGAGGTATGGCATCCCCTTAAGCGATGGACAATTTTACGTGTTGTTTAACCGAGAATGAAAAAGACTTTGAGAAACATACAAAGTATGTCGCGTGATAAAAAAAAAGAAAGAGTTGCGGGTGGGTGGGTGGATGATGCGTTGCAGCGTGTGTTGGGACAAACAAATTTAGAAAGCGGCCCCCCGATTCTTACAAAATCAAATTTACGAAGAGGCTGATCACGCGCGGGCGCGGGTCGCGGGACCTGGCTATCGACGCGATAAAAGTAAATTACACGCAGCGCTCGTTGTTTTAAAAATAAACAGCTTTATTTTTGGCTTCGCGAGAGAGATTTTTTTTGTTCTCCTCCTCCTCCTCCCAACCCCGCAACTCTTTTTTTGTTTTCAACGTCAATCGCGCGCAGCGTACTTTGCAATCGTTCAGTCATTGAATGTTTGGCAGTGGCACCGATAGGAACACAAGCGAAACCTTTCACCTTATTGCTCGTACCAGCTATTTTTATTACCTTTTAAAACAGCTCCCCTCGAAGCTC
The DNA here is from genome assembly GCA_035047105.1 of Galeopsomyia nigrocyanea. Taxonomy (NCBI): domain Eukaryota; kingdom Metazoa; phylum Arthropoda; class Insecta; order Hymenoptera; family Eulophidae; genus Galeopsomyia; species Galeopsomyia nigrocyanea. Next base: position 12,901,121 of record JAWWMK010000032.1, on the reverse strand, counting down.
GAGAGACAGCCACTCAATGACAGCTTAATATTTCAAAAACAAAAGCGACGTTATAATTATTCCGTGTACCACTCGTGACACAAGTCGAAAAAAAACGAATAATATTTCTCAGCAGCACGTGGCAGGAAAAAAAGCACTCGTGATTTGACAGGCATCATCTAAGAAAAGCTCGTAGAAATGGAAATCATTGAAGTGCGGCGTTTGGCTGCAGCATCGAGAAGCGAGAGTCGGTCAGCAACAGTGGTCGGCACGTCAAAAACCCGGTGTCAAAAACGTCGTTTTTGACGCGTCATTTATGTATGTCAAAAACGACTG
>JAWWMK010000032.1:12856174-12900706 GCA_035047105.1 Galeopsomyia nigrocyanea | reverse complement strand
ACGTGACGAATAATCCAAACGTGATATCATGTGACTAGACGAGACTTCACATGAAAAATCAGTTAAAAATGTCACGTAATATATCAGGTGATTTGTCATGTGTGCAACATTACATGACAGTTTTCAGTAGGGTAGTAGCATCACCACTCGGCTTATATGCCGCGCCGCGCGCTAGGGGGGCGTCGAGGGGGCGTTCGCTATGATCGTTTGCTGCATTGCACCCATTACCTATACTATACATATAGTATCCATGATTGCACCTGACGACGGCTGGTTTGCTGTTGACGACTCGGAAAATTTTAATGTTGATTCTTCTAGAAACTGGCCAAGGAATACAATAGGGAAAAAATTTTCAAAATCAAAACTGCTTTTTGAGATATAGCTACTTGTGTACAAAAAAATTAATAACTTTTTGAATAATTAATAAATTACATTTTTGCAACAATCATTTGAAAGTTCATGATTTGAGGAGTATTTTAAAACAAACTTGGCATCGATAGCTTAAACGGTCACCGAGATATGAATTAAAAAAAAAATATTACTTAAAACTTCATACCGAAGTTCCTTACCGTATAGACAACAATCCCACAAAGTTTCAATAAAATCGATCACCTACAACCTCCAGGCTGTCCGTACTAGCTTGGAATGGGCCAATTGCGCGTCTGTATTTATTTGTTGCCAGCGTTTATTGTCCACCTTAGCTTCATCCCTCTTTTACTGTACACACATAACTTGTTGTAGCCTCAGTCAAATGCTCATATCACGTCGTTCATCTGCTCACGAAATCAATGATAAATGCATTCCACATTATAATTGTCATTTCCTAAAAATTCTAATCGTTCGATAATTTTTTTAGACTTAAGTTTCCTATTATACATTTTATCTAGATTAAATATTCTATATGGAATATCGAGTGACCACTCAAAATTCATCTGCACACAATGGTATTTCGCTCGTACATTCGTACATTGAGCTTATTAATGAAAACTTTACGGCAGAAAAATATGTCTATTATTTTCGAGTCGACAAAAAATTATTTAATTAAATTACAGGATGAGAGGCAAAAGTGACAACAACGTAGTATTTAACTACATCATTAAACAATTTTATTTGGAAGAATTATTATTGTAGTTGTTTATAAAACTTTACCTTTGACGTACATTTTTCTTTACAAAAATCAGATTACAGATTACATCAAAGTATATTTCTTACGTGCGACAGAAAATCTTGATTATAGCTAGAGATTGATTAGCTTTTGATGTCCTTTGCGTATAATGATCAAAAACCTTGACCGCATTTTAATAGGGCAAGAAGTTGAGTTTATACATTCATAGCTACTCCCTTATTGACTTTTTTGACATCATACAAACTCACCCACCAAATGTTTCATTCTATAAGTGCGGTTACCTATAGCCGTGTATAATATATTTCAAAAGTATCGTTGAATTGTCACGAATTCATCATAGCAATTTTTTGTTATCTCGTCATATCTTTATTTATAACAAAGCACAATTTTTGTTTCCATTTTGCTCATGCATTTAACAAAACTGCTAATTTATCTCATTAATCAAATCGAAGTCAATAAAAAGTGAGCTTGTTAAGTGTAAAATTCAGTCAAGATACTATAATTGAGTTTTATTTATTTTTTACTAAGTAAAAATTTTTGCTTTATCACAAAAATATCTTTACTATTTTAATATAATGATTTTATTCTTATGATTGTAGGCATCTGGTCAGCGAATCTAGTCGATCCAGCCAATGGAAATGAAATCAAATAACAGAAAAGTACCCAACAGAGGCGCTAGCAGACGAAATAACTATGTAGGTATGTATGCTTTCGATCGCCTTACTCGCTCACTCCTGTGCTTCAAAAGTGTAGATGATACTTCCAAATATTGAAGACGTCAGCTACTGCAAATAGAATTCCAATGTCAGTGATGGTGTACACGCAGTAGAGTTGTCCATTATCACCGCCCATTCGACGTTATTGCAGTTAATCAAAAGGTTATACGTCAAAACAATTTAAAGAGTAAACGTTATCAAGATGGAACCGATAACTAATCCCGTAAGTTTTTTAAATTCTTGTTGAGTTTAATTTATTCCAATATACAGTTGAAAAAATCGTTACTCCGAAATAGCTTTCAATACTGCAATGCTGTCTCTTATGCGCAGTAGAAAACATTTAAATTTTGTTATAGAAACGTTGCCAAATTCCGCGACTGATGCGAACCGAACGAATTTTCTTTTGTTTATGTTAATATAGTTATAAGTAGATACATACAGTATAAAACAATATTTTGATTGTAATTTATTGCATACAAGGAGCTGCCTTATGTTGGAGGAGTGACTCTTACTCCAGGGAAGATGCTCAAAGTTCAAGGTCAAGTGCCTCCAGACTCAACACGCTTTGCTATTAATTACCAATTAGGCCCTGGCTTGAATCCAAGGGATGATATTGCTTTACATGTGTCACCAAGATTCGATGAGGGATTTATCACTAGAAATCACATCCAATCCATGACCTGGGGACCTGAAGAAAACAGTGGTCCTATGTGGATAGAGCGTGGCGCACCTTTTGAAATTATCATACTCTGCGAATACCAATGCTTTAAAATTGCAGTTAACGGAAGACATTTCGCTGAATTTGCTCACAGATTCCCTTATAGCAGTGTCACTCATTTAGTGATTGATGGTGAAGTAGAAATAAGCTCTATTTTCTTTGAAACAATTTCTATTCCAAAACCATCAGGTCCAATACCTGATCCTCCCATAAATGTTGGTCCACCAGGTCAGTTTAATCATGCATAAGCTTTTTTTATAAATTGTGAAATTAATTCATAAATAATTGCAGCACCTGGTGGTTTGTACCCTACATTGAATCCACAAGCACCTCCACCAGATGCAGGTGCTCCTCGTGGGCCACCTTCCTTTGCGGATGATTTCAGAAATAATCCACAAGATTATGGCTATCGGCCAAAACCACAGAAATCTGAAGAAGAAGATGATGGTCTTTTTGGTAGTTTTGGTGATAAAGCTGCCCTAGCAGTTGGAGGGCTTGTTGCAGCAGGAGGCTTAGCAGCTGCAATGCATGCATATAATGTAAGTTTACAAATTTAATTGCATTACCAGAGAGTGTAATTTGATTTGTTACTGATTATGGCATTTGTTTGTTCAGAAAAATAAGCAGAAACATGGTTATGAAGGTGATCATGAAAGATCTCAGGCTTCAGAAAATGAAAGTGGTCTGGGTGGATTAGGTGCTCTGGGAGCAGCTCTGGCAAGTAGCTTAGCATCCAATTCTCATGCACAACAAGGCTATCCTCCACCAGAAGCTAAAAGTGATGTTATAGGTTCTATTTTGGGAGCTTTAGGTAAGCTATATTTATAAATCCATAGATTAGATAGTTTTGAGATTCTATTTAGTATGAAAAAAAATTTGATTTATTTGATATAGGCAATTATAAATAATACATAATAAATTTCAATTTTCTAAATATATAAAACTTTAAAGTAAAGCAAAATGTCGAAATTTCGTTAAAAACTACTTTTAAAAAGTAGATATTATAAAATAATGACACAGAATAAAGAATAGATCTAAAAATAGAAAATTGCCAACTTGAATGATACTTACATGACATCACACAATGGTATCTGCTTTTATTGGGAAGGTTAAACTCTTAACTTACTTTCAAGATAGCTAGCTGTGGAAATGAGTTGTAATTTTGTAATATGTGGAGTCGCAATCATGGATTAAAATAATTTGCATACAAAATAATATTTCAAAATCTGTTTCACATTTACTGAAGTCGTTGATTAAATTAAAAAATTTCAATATTATTTACTGGTTATAATAAAATAAGCAAGTATAGAAATTTGATGAGCAAATATAGAATTTGAATTGAACATTTTAGGTGGAGGAGGATCTCACAATCAGCAGTCTTCGTCTGATCCTCTTGGTGGAGCTCTGGGATCAATTCTTGGTGGATTCGGAGGAGGATCAAATTCTAATCACAATCAGCAATCTTCGTCTGATCCTCTTGGTGGAGCTTTGGGATCAATTCTTGGTGGACTTGGAGGAGGATCTCATTCTAATCAAAATCAGCAATCGCCATCTGATCCTCTTGGTGGAGCTCTGGGATCAATTCTTGGAGGAGTCCTCGGAGGTGGCAGTGGTCATCACCAACAGCCTCAGTATCAACCTTCAGGGGGCTATGGAGGCTATCCACAAGGCCAAGATTCACAAGGGGGTGGCGGTGGCAATGATTTACTCAGTGGTTTAGGTGGAGCTTTATTCAAATCAGCTCTTGATGGCCTATCCAAACATGTAAGTTTCAAAATTGATACAAAATTGGCTAAGAAGTTGACTATGAGCTTAAATACAAATTTGAATTTGACGTCGTACATATTTTAATTTTATTTCTACTATTTACAATTCTGGGTTGCTTTATTAACCATTAACCATATTGCACTGCTCCATTAACGTAGATTTTGAGTTATTATACCTAATTCCGTCTGTTTTTGAGTTGACCTTCTATTATTTTTATTTTATAACGTTTTATATCCAAATATATATAATATGACGTATATTTTCCAATTTTTTATTCGTGTTTTTCTTTTCTATTATTCTACGCCTTATTTCTCCTGCAATAAGCATCTAACTTTAAAATATTCCTTTCTTTATTTATTAATTTTTGTAATCATTAATAAATAAATTTTTTTATTAAGGATCAAAAGTAGAATGGGCATTTTCAAAATAGAAAGTAAGCTATATATTGAGAAATATCTACCTGCTTCGAATTTTTAAGGTACAGAAATTCAAAGGTTTTGAATAACAACTAAGAATAGATATGCTTGCAATAATTTAAAAAATCGTTATAGCATCATTTCATTTTTATTCATTTAATAAGCTTCAGTGATCACGAAAATGCAGCTTACAATTGAAGTAATTTGAATAATTTTAATGGCTTTCGTTTTTTTTACACAATGATAATTTTTTCTTGCCTTTTAGATTCGCGGCTTCGGATTACTAGAAATTAAAAGTTCGTTTTCTCTAAGAATAAAGACTCATAAGAACTAAAAGATTCTGACATTTACAATATTGCAAGCTAAAACTAATTCCGAATACTCGAGAAGAAAAAAAATTTCAGAATGATATATAAATCTTTAGTAAAACCTAAATTATCATGGAAAAATAAAAAAATATCATTTATATTCAAACTCATTCTTCGCGTTTAAAATTTAGAATGTAATTTAATTGTCAGGTTTATTCAAATTTTCCGGACAACAAGTTTGATATTGGATTATTTTCTTACTATTGTGCTTACTTAACAATATATATGTCCGTTAAAAAACATTTATTTTGAATGGATATCATTTTATTAACTTTAACTCAATAATACTCGCACTCAGTGTTATGTAGCAAACTCCGAACATCAATTAATTATTTGCACGACAAAAATTTGAGAGTAATGTGTCAGTTTCCACTAATGAAAGCTTTCTAAGCTAAGAAAAAAATATGATGTTTATAATTGTCATTTGGCCACAGTCGCAAAAACCTCGATACGATGATGAGCCCAGCGGCGGGCACTATTCGGCGCCTCCACCTACGGCACATTATGGCGGCAGACATGACGGCGACTACAACTCACCCCCGTCACGACCACCACCCCGAGCACCAAGTCCATCAGCTCCAGGTGGTGGTAAACTTACCGCCGAGGAAATTTCCAAGGGCCTTGGACTTGACGATTAGACGTCTTCCGCCGAACAGCTCAACGCGTTTTTTTCAAACTATGCACTTTAAAAAAGCTTCAGAAGCCCATGTTTTTTCGATTCTATTGCATGATAATATTATTATTTTGTTTAGCGATTAGAAGTCATTTTATTGTGCACAGCTTTGAGCGCTACACTTACTAATACAGAAGTACAAATTGTGAGGAATGGTATTAACTCTCTATATACGATAAATTATTATAAAAACGTTTAATAGCAACTCTAAATGTAAAAAAAAAAAAATAATTTCAACTGTAAGCAACTTTGGTGAATTTCAAAAATTCATCTCGAGTTTAGCATTTAAGATTATGTTGTGTGAATTTATTTTAATCGGAGGACCTCATTGCAAATTGTCATGGGTACTATACACGGGCACCTATGTTAATATTATGGTTAATAATTTGAAGATCTGATTTGCAAATATTCAAAGTGTACACAATATTTTTCAGAACCAATTATTTTTATTTTAAGATATTTATTTTAAAGACGAATTTAATATCTAAGATAAATAAAACACGTTCAAACTTGAAATTTTAAAACTTGCTTACTTTTTACTAAATAATTTTTTATAAGATACTATTATTACTATATAAAAAGTGAAATTTATTGCACCAGTTACATTTACTAATAGTTTATTAACGAAGGTAGGCATTATTATTGTAATCAAAAAAGTTGAATTACCTTATTGAGAATAAAAATAATATTGGTTTTTATAATTATTTGTATAAAACTCAATATTATAAATGCAAAACTGTGTTTTTTGGAGCTATTAAATGTTGTTCTATTGATATATTGCCATAATCAATAAATTTAAAAACAGAAATCCAATTTCGAAAAATGTATGCTATGGTATTGTAATAATTGAAATAATACAATTAAAACACATGCTAATTTGTATTACTTTTAAATATGTGATATGTTTCAGCTTCGATTTAAAATTTAAATTGTACTACTACTATTTCTTTTGCAGTTATCAAGTTTGAATTTGTATCGCACCAATGGTGATTGTAATATTTATTCTTGTGTGATTTGTTTAAATACTAATATTAATCTTCCATGAATTTGCCTACAAAAGCAACGAGTGAACTGTTTTGAATTGATATTTGATAGAAATATATTTTTACATACATATTTGAGACAGCTTATTGGCTTGAAATTTTGATGTTATTTTACGCATAGAAAATAAAAATATATATTTATACTACATGTTAGATCTGCTCAAAAATTATATCAATAAAATATTTTTTTTATAATCTTACCCTGCAAAAAATGAATCATCTTATAAAAAAGTACCGAAGTTTTTTTGTATAGAAAAAGATATTAAAAATGCCAATATTGTTGCATGTAATTAATATTAAGCAATGTTAGAATTTTCAATTAAAAAATAAATATTTCATTGCTAATTCAATTTCTGGTTTACGTAAATTCTTTGAAAAAAATTAATAAAATTTACCGGAGCCCGGTCACATGAGAAAGTATTCATATTCAATAATGTTTGTTGAAGATCACCCTCCATGGTTTATAAGTTGTAGGTTTAAACCTACAACTTATTCATATTCAAGTTGCTTAGTTGTCAAGTTGTCCCCACCGATTTGTGTATTTTTATTGCTAAAAGAATCTGTAATTTTATGACAGCGATGTAAATATCAACAAATTTAAAAAAAATAAATAAACGTATGAAGTGATAAAAGAAATAATTTTAATCTATTCAAAATAATATAAAAAGTAAAAAAAAAAGCAAGAGTAAGTATTTTTAAATTATTTCTTTTATCACTTCTTATTTGTTTTTTTTTAAATTTGTTGATGTTTACATCGCTGTGTCATCAATTTACAGCTGATTATTTTAGCAATAAAAATACGCAAATCGGTGGTGACAACTTGACAACTACTAACAGAGCAACTAACCAGCCTAAAACATAAATGTATTAAAATTAGTAAAACCAATATTGTTTTTAATAATATTTCTGTGTATCTAATTTATCGTAATTGTTTTTATATACAAACTAATCTACGCCAGCTCTTCTTAAACAAAAACTCCAAAATCTACATATTTGTACTTTCTACTTTTCCTTTTATTTGTATTGTAAATCAAGTGACATATTTTCATTCTTAATTAGTTTTGAAGATATTACAAATCATGTTATTTAAAAAGAATTCATAAAATGTTTCAAAATATGGAGATTTAAATTTTTGCGTCGTTTCATACCTCAACTAATCAATCACAATGCTAGATGTCGGCGACTCATCATTTTTTTAAGATAGGACAATTTTCTACTTTAAAATCAGATATAACTTAATTACACTACAAATATTTATCATATTTATCAACAGGTATATTGTCCGATGTTAGTTATTCTTTTAAACACCCATAATCCTGTCAGTCATTCATCATCGTTCGTCCTGCAATGTATGTATCAGTCAACATTAAATATTATTTCGTAAAGAGTCTATACTATGTATTTATTTCTAATGGACAGTAGACATCAGCTATTATTTAGGGTACTGAAGCAATCAATCGGCCTCAGATCTTCATTTTTCAAGAATGCTATAATATTTCGACAACATAGGTCCGGCAATTGCCACTTGATTAGTGCACTAAACGATATCAAAGCTGGCTCAAGCAAATGTATCCTCTCGAAAGTTTGCCGATACATACGTACTTTAATCTTATCATAGAATTGATCTCGTAAAATTGATCGCTTCTCATATTTTCAATAAACTGATCTACTTCCCGACGTTCTGCCATTGTCATGTTCTTATAGACCATGTGCATATCTGTGCTCATTACAAAATCGTAAATAGAAAGTATAGATGTGCCAATTTTCATATTCTCTTGCTTTTCTCTAATTCCGTATAAAATTCATCGAACGTATCACCGCGACCTCATCTCATTAGATACTTTTGTTCGGCTTGGATTGATTTTTTCTGCTCGCTTATACGTTGCCCACAAAACTCCAACTTGCAAACATGCTTGGCGAGAATGAGTGCTGCTGTATCGTGATTATCCAAATAAGCCTTATCCGAACAAGAAAAATACGAGAAGATCGTTCTTCCCTTTTCGTCAGTCCAATTTATAAGAGCGGTCTAGACTCACCCGAACAGCCGTATAAGATAGAAAATCCAAATTTTTCAGTATTCCGGAAAGAAATTGGCAAAAATATTGGTAGCGCTCGAATCCGGGAATACGGAGCTTTCGATTGATATAATTTTCTTGTCGAGAGTGAGGCAATTTGTAGAACCGGAGCCATTTATCATTTTTTCCGTAGAGCTCAGATCGCTGATTTTCAATTTCGGATATCTCAAAACCGAAAAATCCGGAAATGAAAATTTTGGTGGAGACTATTTCTGGGAGTGAGGAGAAAACGTTTTCGCTCTTCAGAACAGTAAAATAATAATTTTTTTTTTTCATTGGGCACTGAAATCACAAGTGTCTCAACTAACCAACTAATGCCAACTAATATTGTCGTGATCGATCGGACTTCCGTAGAAATTGAATTTCCCGCTCTATTTACCAAAACGATTGATCGGATATATTCATATATCGACTCTTCTAATATTACAGTGCTAATATAAGATAACTTCACAGTGGTTAATGTTTGCAAGTTGATGAATGTACACAACAATCGCGTATCTATAGAAAAAACAAGAATTTATTTATCCAATAAAAATTAAAGTAAGTAGTGAAGTATCGGAAAGTAAATATATCTGACTTTTTTGCACTAAGAAATTTAGATACTACATTTTTTTCAAGTACAAACGTATGGGTATTACTTTTGGCGCCAATCTCTAAACAATCATATTAATCATAATAATGCAATATTATTTACGATAAGAAAACAAAATCTTCCATTTAAAAATGAAGGATATCACTGTAATGAATTCTAGATGCATTTTTGTTTTATGTTATTATCCAATGTTTATGTTTTGCTTGGAGGTTAGTCATACAAATTTCAATTGCTTTTTATGATTTTATTTACGGAAGACCTTCATTTGCTCTTGAATTCCAATTCATAATAGCTAATATATCAGCAATACATATTACTTTATGTGAATCTCAAGTAAATGGTGTATTATTATTTAGATGCCAAACAGTGTCAAAGATGAGTCTGAACCAGAAGGAGATGAAATGTCCCATATCAGCAATGACAGCAACGCATCCACATCATCTACTGAAAGTAGTGAAGAACATACAGATAGTGATGATTCTTCCGATATGGATGAAGAAGAATGTGAAAAACGCAGAACTGAGTGTGTAGAAAACATGGAAGATTTGGAAAAACAATTTTACTTACTCAGAGAAAAGTAACTAATTTATATTTATAAATTTTAAATAGATCTCTTTAAACACACAAATACAATTTATTTGTAGTATAATTTGCTGTACTTGAGATGAATTTAACATGAATTTTTGTATGATATTACATGCATTTTTATTTTTGATTCTTGTAGAGTATATGAAGAGAAAATAGCTCAAATAGAAAAAAGTTTGATTGAAATCAGAGGAGAAAGATCAGAAGAGTACTTGAAACATGTTGAACGCCTTAGAGAAATTATGCGAACAAAAGAAGCAGTTGCTGAGGTATTGAAAAAGTATAGACTAGAAAATATTAGGCATTTATTTTCATCTGAAGAATTAGCAGCATCTCAAAATTTGAATAGTGAAAAAGGACTTTTACGGGATGATATTCAAGAAGAACTACAAGAAAAAATTCGTATATTAGAGGAAGATAGGAAAAATAGTGATTTGAATACTGATCTCTGGATGCTATCCAATGGACGAAGACGTAAAAGATCTCAAAGAAGAAAAGCTGTGACCGTAAATGGACCTTACATTGTGTACATGTTAAACGAGACGGACATTTTAGAAGATTGGGCATTAATAAAAAAAAGTTTGACTTCCTTCAAGCCAGAAATATTATAAACAAGATTTAATTTACTAATTTAATGTAAACTTATAATTTTCATTGGAAATACTAGTTTTATAGTTTATAATCATAACATATTTCGACAAAATAATGAAATGTGATTGGTATTTTCTATGAAACAAACTTTTTCTGAGTAAAGCAGCACTTTTTGTGTTAATACATTTTTCTTTAACTTTTTCTTATGAATAATATTTCGGAATTTACGGTGAATAGAGCGATATTTTAGATAATAATATTATAATAATTTATGAACATTAAATAAAGTAATCCATTATTAAAAAGAAGATAATAATATGCAAACTTACATTTTTATACAAAGAAATTTGTAAGCGTAGAAATAATTAAAAAAACGGATCTTGAAATTATTTATGAAATGAACAATTTTCAATATAGGTTGATATTTATTTCTAATATTTCATAATATTAGAGTAAAATGATAAAAATCGTTTTTAGCATTGCATAAGAATACTAAAAATACGGGCTATAGTCCGTAAATAAAAAATTTCTCGATATGTATTGTAAAGAAATGAGATACTGTTGTACAAAAAAGAAAACTTACGAAAGGAGTATTGCTAGATAATACTTGTTTTCATTGAAAGACATTTTCAAGTTGTAAATACTGTAATAAAGCTAAAAGTTCTTTGCAACTGTGTCGAAAATGTATAACAAAACCGCAATTCCCATAAATTTTAATGTTTATTAAAGTCAAACTATTTTTTCATGTATGTATGTGTATGTACTGCTTTTTAGAGAGCAAATAATACACGATAAACTTGGATAATGCATAAATTGGCATTAATTCCAGTACAAAACCTATAGTGACCTATAGTAATATTAAAAAAATTATTTACATGCATTTTTTCAGCAGTAAAATATTGTGTTCAAGCAATATAATATGAGCAATTTCATGAAAAAAATGCCTTTCCGAGAAAGTAAGTTTCAAATATTCAAACTGCGAGCACTCTCAATACGAGGTCGTATATTTAATGTAAAAGGTCACTCAAGAAAAAGGACAGTTTGCTAGTTTGAACAGGAAAGACAAAAGGAGCCTCTACTCGTCATAAAAAGGGGAGCCGCATCGCACGGTTGAGTTTATGAGTTTTGCACATAGTCTAGTCGCCAAATAACAGCACATGTCGATCGTCGACGAAGGGCTTTTCGCCGACTCGAGAAAAACACCAATAAAAACACTAATCCTCTAATAGCCCCTTCCAGTCACGCACGAACTCTCTTTTTTTTTGGTCGCCTACCTCATCGATGGACCCATACCAAGCCGCCCCCTCTCTTGCCCTCCTCGAGAAAGTTCCAAGTCAGAATGCACCCTTTTTGGAGAGGCGGGGAAAAGGGCTCTTGGGGGGAACGCTGAAGAGAGCGAAAAACTGCAGCGGCTCTCAACGGAAAGAGACGAGCGGTCAAACGAGCCTCGCCTATACCATTTATCATTTTGTAATTTAAGTATGTACGTTCATACCATGCTACTCTTCAATCCAAATTCATTATTATTCAGAATATTTACGCTTTAAACATTATCCAGCGAAAGTAAAAATGTAGTCATTCAAAATCTACATTCACAACAACGAGTATTCGAAGTCAAATCAACGCTATCATTTTTCGTTTTCTATGAAATGCCAAAAAACCATGCAAGATACATTAAAAATCATTACTTTATTTTGCAAGGCAATAATCGCTTAGACCATGGATGCATGCACTTAGCTGCTTCAGATCTTCATTTCTTAAAAAGCTTATACAATATATGTCCACAACACGAACCTGGTCATTGGTTTTTCATTAATAATTTAAACGATGCCAGAGCTGTTTCGATCAATTCCATTCTCTCGATAAATCTGCCGATATTTCAAATTTAGCAAACAATTGATTTCCTGAAATTCATAATTGCCGATATTTAAAAAAAAACTGGTCAAATCGATTCCAAACGCTCTGCTCTCGTCATATTCGTGTGTAAAAAATGTCAATACCCTCATCAAGAATTCGTAAACAGAAAATACGAATGCCTTGCTAATTTTCATATACTCATCATGGCTTTCGTCATATATTTCCTCGTGAAAACAATCAAACTCGTCATTTTCGAATCTATACTTCAGATACTCCTCGACGATTTCTAATATTTTATGCTGTTCGCTCACGCGTAATCTAGACCATTTTTCACGCTACTCTTTGTCCTACTTTTCTAATAAAAACGTTTCAATAATGCAATTATATCATTAAAGTAAAATTGATAAATCTTAGTTAACTTTGGCACTATAAAAATAAAGAACTCTGTCTAGCTCCATTTGCAATTGTTGGTTTTCTATCTTCTGCTGTTCAAGTCTTATTACTTCATCCTATTACTGAACATATAATTTTATCACGCTTTATTATAAAATTACTAAACTCAAATGATTTATAAAGTGTCATTCATTGAGAAAACAATCGTCCGATTTACTGAGTGAGGCGCTATCACTATTTCCGGCATTCGCAATTGACCGCCACGCATTTCGATATATTCGATAATCGATGTACGGTTTGGCGCATGCGCGCTCTTGTGAAATTGACAAGTTGCCATATTGCTGCGATGTTTACACCAGGGAAGTTTTACCATGGTTTACACCAGTTTACACCAACATAGAAAAAAAACAAGTATAAATATTTGATTTGTCTCAATATTTGTCACGGTGCAGGATTTAAAAGTCAATACCATCAAATAGATAGTTATTTTATAGATTAAACAGATGGTATTATCATAAATATTTTACAAGGTAATTCAGAAGATTATTATCAATACGTTTCAATTCGAATATTTTAGGTTATAAAGTAAATATTTTACATGTAACATTCATAAAGAAATTAACAATTAAAATTGCCCTTTATCATAGTAAACGATTCACTTTTCGAGTGTATTAGTGCGTCTTCAGTTTTATATTTCCGTAAAAGTTTTAATAGATTTTACTTTTTTATATTTATGTTATTACATGTATATTTCAGTAATACATTTTCTTCAAATTCTTTACTTAAATAATAATTAACGTTTTAGGTGATAAGCAATAGGCAGAACTGTCCATCATTGTAAATACTTATATTTTTTTGTGAATTGTAATATACCTATAATTCAACTCCAAGCACTTGAAATTATCTGAAATCCCAAAAGTTTTCAGCAACTTTTAAAGTAATTTTAAAATTTTGTAAATTTACTAAATAGTACTAATTTCTTATAATAGAAAATGGCAAACCCATCAACAAGTGCACCTGTCAGTCAGATATTAAAAAATGCTAGCACCTTTGAGGATGAACCCAGAAAGAAAAGTCGTGAAGATTGGCGTAAAGCAAAGGAGCTTGAAGAGGCTAGAAAAGCTGGTACAGCACCAGCTGCTGTAGATGAGGAGGGTAAAGATATTAACCCGCATATCCCACAATATATAAGTTCAACACCTTGGTACTATGGAGCTTCGGTAAGTACTTAAAATGCTTCAGTAAGATATTAATTAAATTTGAGATTATCTAATGGAAAATTATTTAAATGTTTAATTATTCAATCTTGAAGTCTTAATAATTGAAATATATTAAGTTTATTAAATAAACCACAAGATAATTACTTAATTTTTATTGTGCAGGGCCCTACTTTGAAACATCAGAGACCACAACCTGAAAAACAGAAGGAATTCAGTGATATAGACAAATGGTACATTAGAGGACAATCAACAAAAAAAGCAACTAAGTGGCGTGAAGGAGCATGCGAAAATTGTGGCGCCCTGGGACATAAGAGAAAAGACTGTTTTGAGAGACCTAGGGCGAGGTTAGCTAGGTTTACAAATGAGAAAATAGCACCAGACGAAGTCCAGCAACCCTCACTCTCATTAAGCTATGATGGAAAAAGAGACAGGTATGTTATATATTTAATTTATTCTATTTTGTCTGTGCAACATAATTTCAAACATAACTTTAAAATACAGGTGGGCTGGTTATGATCCATCGGAACACAGAGCAATCGTTGAAGAGTATCAGAAAATTGAAGAAGCCAAAAAACAACTCAAAGCAGAAAAACTTAATTCATCAGAAGCAGAAGAAGAACAGGATGAAGACGAAGATGATGAAGATAAATATGTTGATGACATTGACATGCCTGGTACAAAGGTTGACAGTAAACAACGTATTACTGTTAGAAATTTGAGAATAAGAGAAGACACTGCGAAGTACCTCAGAAATCTGGATCCTAATTCAGCATATTATGATCCCAAAACACGTTCGATGAGAGATAATCCTTACCTAGGAACAGAGAAAGAGTAAGTTTTAGCTTACATTAATTATTGAATTTAAGGATGAATAAAAGACATGAAAACGCGCTTGTAGTTCAGAATTAATTATATTATTGAATTTTTTCATAATCAATTTTCATGTTTTAGGGCTGACTACGCAGGTGAAAATTCCATAAGATTTACTGGTGATACTAATGAACACGCGAAAGTGCAATTATTTTCTTGGGAAGCTCAAGAGAAAGGAATTAACGTTCATCTATTGGCCGAACCGACTAGAATTGAGCTTATGAAACAAGATATTGAAAAAAATAAAGAGCAAATTAAAAGCGTGGTTCGTGATAGCATTATTGACAAGTATGGCGGTGCTGAACATCTTGATGCTCCACCTCGTGCGTTATTATTAGCACAGACAGAGGAGTATATTGAATATTCCCGCACTGGCCAGGTAATTTGAATGTTTAAAAGAAATTGTAATTCTACAAATATTTGTAATAATGCATATTAAAATGAAATTGATTTTTTTAGATAATAAAAGGACAAGAGAAAAAAATAATTAGATCGAGATATGAAGAGGATGTTTATATCAATAATCATACGACGGTATTTGGATCATATTGGCGGAATGGTCAGTGGGGTTACAAATGTTGTCATTCATTGACTAAAAACTCGTATTGCTGTGGTGAAGCCGGTCAAAGAGCTATAAAGGAAGCGGAACATTGCTCCGGACATGCAATACAATCAGAAGACAAAGAAACAAAGCCTGAAGAACATGAAAAAGAAGATATAATTAAAGAGAAAGAGAAAGAATCATCCAGTAACTCAAATGAGTCTTCTGATGAAGATACTCGTACTACAACTGAAAGAAAATCAAAGAAAGACAAGAGGAAAAACAAAAAACGCAAACATAAGGAGAAAAGGAAGAATAAGAAGAAAGACAAGAAAGAGGAAGATAAGTTGAAAGAAGCTTTGAGAAAAGAAGATGAGCATAATAAAAATGTTGAAAAGTTACTTCAATTGGATGAGAGAAAGAGGCCTTATAATAGTATGTACAGTGCTAAAGAACCGACTGAAGAGGAAAAAGAAGCTTACCAAATGAAGAGGTTTAGAGAAGAAGATCCAATGGCACAGTTTATGCAGAACTAAGGTCAAATAATTATTGTAAATATATTTATGCGCGAATAATCTTCATAAATGCAGACGATGCACCCTTGTTAAAGACGTTCCAACAATGAATAAGTTGTAGCTTATGGGTATAATATATAGATTTATATAATCAATTTAACTACAGAATTTTATTAAATGATTATATTATTATTTAATCTTAAAATAGTTTCTTTTTCTGTTCACAAGATTGCTTTAACGTTTTCTATATTATTTAAAAAAAGATGTTCTTAGAATCGAAAAATTCATGAGTAAGTAACTTTATTCAACTAAAAGATTGACAAACGACGGACGTCTAACATTTTTTTATGTGTAAAAAATAACACAAGGAGTATATGATGTGTGTAAGTTTGAAAAATATGTAGTACCATACGTAAAAAAATATAAGATATCGTGACTCGATGGAACTCACAACTCATGATGATTCGGCCTTGATTTTTCCATAGTTACAAGCTAATTTCATCTAAACGTTGTAAATGTATGCGTATTTTGTCGTGAAATAGTTCGCGAATCAAGTCATGTGAAGTTTTTATGTTTCTCGATAAAAATTGGAAACAAATCTTTTCAATAAATAAAAATTATGGAAAAAATTGAGTTGCTGAAAAATCAATTTTTTTTACCTATGAAATTAGAGTAGATGGAATATAAAAAATTATTTTGACAATCGTAAGGTCATAATAATTAATAAATGTTTATTAAACGTAATATAAAATTAGCGAAGTCGAGAGATGCTGATAAAAATTACGCTTTGAAATAAAATTGGTATTACACAACAAAATTTGACAAAATATTAGTCCAATAATATAGGTGCACACGAGCATGTACAATGTATATACACGAATTCAATTAATAATTATGTTTACATTTTGAATTGGCATTACTCAACTGAATTAATTGTTATTATATATTTCATTTAATAAGGAACATTTTATAAATGTAATATATTTTGATTTTTAGAACCAAACTTTTACGATCATTTGTACCGTGATTGTTGTGATGGTACTTTTAATTTCAGAAATGCCCTTTGAAAATAGTCACTTTATCTTCGACGTGAAATCAACTACTTCAATCTTCAATCATTTAAGACGGTCAGCTAGAAAATATCTATAATTAGGAAAGTGAGAACCTATATAGATTTTAATGAAACTAATACATACTTGATTTGTAGACCGCATAGCATCCAAGTCTTCTTTGCGTTTGCGATTGAAAAATCCTATTTTGATTAAAAGTAATGCTAAAAGCACAATTAAAATTATTCCTAGTAATACTGATACAATAATAATCCACGTCGCAACTTGTTCTGGCTTACGACGAATAAAAAGATTTGTAGCTAATAATTTGTAATCGAATAAATCATTGAACAGTTTTTCTGTCAAATTCTTTAACATTTCAGTTTTAACAAATCCTTCGCTTACAAAATAAATAACATCTTTGCCTTTATAATCCCTTTCTGTAAAAATAATAATACAAGTAAAGTGAGAACGCCGGTGTAAAGACTTATAACATGAAAATTTAAGAAAAAAAAATTACCAGTAGCATTAGGAAGTCGAAGATCGATCGTCATAGTTAATGTAGCTAGTGACTGATTTTTCAATAACGGACCGAGTTGGCACTCAAATTTTTGGCATCTCGTATGTTGATCTGTGCAATTGATGAAAAAAGTATGCTCTTCCGAAGGAGTGGCGAGACTACTATTTTTATCAATAATAAATTCAAAGTCATATAGCGTTGAATTCAATTCTTCATTGAATAACCCATCGCAATCATGATCTTTCCCATCAACGGATATTCGTACTTGTCGTATTTTCGTTATTTCTTCCTCATTCCAATGAGTTGGCACGTTGATAATCACAATGGTTTCTTGTAAGGGAGTCACACCAATTTTCCAAATTTCATAGATTTGGTTGAAAGTTACCGTTTGGTAATTTTTATCAATTATGTCTTGCTCTACAAACGAGTGTAAGTCTCCATCCGATTTTCTACATAAAATTTAATGATAGAAAAGTCAATTAGTCAAATCAAATAAAAATATGCATTTTCATAAGTAATTAATGTACCCTTCAATTGTGATATTCGCATCAACAAAATAAAAAATATTAAATTTTGCCAGGTTATTAGACGTATTTTCTTCTTCACTTTGCGTCCTTACCAATACTTCGATCTCGTTAGACTCTTCGTAGTAGTTGACAGCACGCATGTCCAACTCCATAGTTATAGTATTCTTTAAAAAGTTTAATAAATTTCATAGAGTCATATACATTAATTTATTAATGAATAAATTTAATAAATTATTTTATGTGAAAAATTACAAATATTTTCTCTTGTACTGAACGAAATAAAATGAGAAAAAAAATAATGAAAACGAATGTTATAAATTTAAGCTTACATTAAATCTCAGCGGATTACCAAGACTACAAACAACTTCCAAAGTTCTATTAAGTTCCAGTTTTTCATCGCACTCCGGGGGTATCCTAGCCAACGTCATTGGCGACGGTATGTAAACGTGAGCTTGACTTTTGTAGGCAGGTTCCGCTGTATTCTCAACGACAATGCTAATATTGTAAGTGGAATTCGATCCAATTATGAAACTGTTATTGTCATTCACACTTGTGATTGTCACTCGTAATTCAGAATTGCAAACATCGTCCGCGCCGCAGTCCAGAATGTACGCGAGTTTCAGATTGTCCGAGACTTGTGATAATCTTGGATTTATCACGGGGCAATACGTGCAGTTGGAATTTTCGTTTGATGTTATGTTTCCCATTATTTCAATAGGGTCTAGCAGATTTTGAACGTTTTTCTGAAAATCATCGAGAGGTCAAATATATACAAAAGTCAAATGTTCGTACATTGAAAAATTGAAAAAAAAAATATATCCTGCCTTCAAGTTAATTTTGATAGGTGCACACTTTTCCTCTCCCCTTTTCAACGTATTGGAAACTCTATAAATATTGCCAAACAATCTTCCATTCTGATAAACAATGGCTCGTTTGTGTACCTCGTCGATAGTCAGTGTTTTTGTCACAACTACACAATAGTAACGAGAATTTAATGAGAATGTGGCACTCAACAAAAAGCAATGACAATGTAATATCTTACCAAAACTGGCAGGCGCAAAAGGTCCATCGTAGAAAGTGCAAAGATCGAGAATGAAGTAAGTTGCGTTCTGCATGAGAGTGAAGTTTTGCGATTTGACGAGCTTGAGATTGAGAGTGACGACAGGTCGGCTGCGAAGCAACAACGCGTGACCAGAGCCATATGCACCGAAGGCCACGTCGGGAAAACGATTGCCGTCGACGTCTCTTGGCTCGGAAATCGACATGCCTAAGCCTCGCAGATTCATCGCGGACAATTCCACAGCGCGGATACGCTGCGAAGGCTGAAGTGACAAACCCTCGGGTGAACCGTTGAAGATGTAAACGGCACCTCGACCGTTATCTTCGTATGGAGCACCCACCGCCACATCAGCGTAGTCGTCAAAGTCCAGGTCGTTCAGGCAATTCACCACTGTGCCAAAACGACCACTTTCCTGTTCGCCTTCGATTCTCTGCACTTCGAACTCGACCTGTGCACGAATGTAATCAATGACTTTTATTCGTAAGCTCGAATTATTTCTTCTTCGGAATTGAAATACAATGTTCTCACTTGGCCTTTAGTTTTGTAAACGTATACTCGTCCTTCATCCGACACTTTCGACCACAATGGAGCACCGATAATCAAATCGTCTCTCGCGTCGCCGTTAATGTCGCACGACGTCAAACTTGCACCAAAGTACTCGCCGTACTGCTCGCCTTCGATGATTTTCCTAAACGAATATTTGCTGCTCATCGCTTTATACGGTACACCGTGAAGGAATACTTTGCCCGCTGCGCCGCTGCGAGGTGCACTCGAGGCAAACAAGCGCTCGCTCAGTTTGTAGAATCGACCGGAAGTTACCGAATAACCTGATCAAATCACGCAAGAGCTCTTAGAAATATTAAAATAGCAAATTTCCAAATTATCGTTCGTTTACCCATGTAATTATCGAATTGTAAATGCGGATCGCGAATGACGTCCCCAATAATGCCACTGCCAGGGCTGCGTTGATCGCGTTCGTCTAGAAATACCGTGGTGCCTGTCCAGTGATAAAAACCCGGAGCACCGAGGATGAAATTTCCAGCGATTCCGGGTATGAGGTGCATTGAAAATCCAACTTGACCCATAGCCTGATAGTGCACCGCTTTCTTTTCGTATCTGTTGCTCGGCAGATCAATTGTTTGTCTCTCGTTATTCGACATCGGCATATGTTTGCGCGATGCAGGCCGAGAAAAACTTGTGTTATCGATTGCCGTCGTAGAGTAACACATGCCGTTCAGGTACCACTTTTCGTACACCTCATTGTGCATTGCTATATTTGTCCAACGCGGTGCACAAACCTGTAAATTAGTTGGGTAATATTTATCTTTGTAGTTGACGATACGTGTTCGTCTACTTTAATTTTATTAATCGAGAACAGCCGAGTATTCGAAAGTTTATTTTACATTAACATGAGTGACTGTCGATCGATTCTTTAATGTATTGAGTGTATCAATCGATTGGAATTTTTTGAGAATGTTCCTAAAACTTAATTATTATCATACATTAAATTGAAATTTAATTACAATAAAATTTTAGTTAAATTGAAATGTAGTAATTCAACGATCATTGCAAAGATAAGTGCAAATAATTGGAAAGTTTGTAATCGGTATCGAGAAGCTGAAAACATACTACATTACTTTAGAAATTAAAAATGATGAAGTAATTACCGCGACTTTAGGCTTCCTCGTCATGTTTTGAACACTGATTGTAGCACCAAGCCAAGCGTAATTCTTCGATTTCATATTCGAATTTTGATTATTGATCGGAGAATACGGCCACGGATCAACCGGCCATTCAACACACGAGCCATTCGAATTCAGATGACAATAATATACGACACCTGGTTCAATGAAACCACCCATCGTGTATGTGGAATTGGCTCGCGGAGCACCCACTAGCAACAACGAGTCCGAGCCCAACGCGGCCAAGGCCACCGAGAAACCAAAGTAACTTGGACGTCCATTATTGCTAGCTTGTGGATCCTCGAATACTTGCATATTCTCCACATCTAAATTGTAACTTTGGACGCCGATCGCTAACAGCGACAACAAGTGCAACAAGAGCGGCATTTGATTGGCGATGGAATTTCGATACTGGGCTCAATGATTATGTGTACCCATCCGACTCCGTTCCTTGAAAAAAATGTTTTATATTCTACAAAAATTTGCATAATGGAGTGGATTGAAAAATGAGTTACGATTTAATAGGTCGTGAAAATTAAATGGTCAGTGCTATTTATAGTTCGTTTCTAAACATGTATCACTCGCCTCTAAATCTTGTACTAAACGAGTAATCTTAGCACAATAATCAAAAATTAATTTTTAAGTAGCTTTAAATGATTATTAAGTAAAAAAAACCGTTTGCTTTATGTGTTATAAAAAAAAGGCTGCAAAGTGTATTATACACATCTGACGGACCACGAGCTTTGTGTTATCACTTCCGTTTCACAATATCTTATAAAATTAAAAAAAAAAATATTCCGTTGAATGTATGAGTAAAAAACACTTCGATTTTAATACACATTCGAAGCACATAATAATTTGTTTAAATAAATTTCATAGCAAAGTTATGAACTTGATATGCAATTATACAGTAATTATTTCATCGAGAATACTCAATCCTAATAACACTTTAAATAATGCGAGAAAAACTCAAACCACTTTACTATTGTTCAATAACATTACCAGGCTCATTGATCTTCGTAAATCTTCATTGAATACTGAATCACATGCTTAGCAGTTGGCTAAATAATCGTCACTCCCCGCCAGCAAGTCTTCATCGTCATACTGTTTCTTTTTTATCAAACGAAAAAATGTATTTCCGCAGCTACAGGAAATGATTGTACGAACTCACACTCGTTTTCACGGATTTTAATTAATTTACTCTTTACACGGGCGCACGACTTTAATAAATCTGCCGAAAGTGATACATTCAGACTAGCTAATGAGCGTTTACTGATTCGCTCGAGTCGCAGGATGCGTCGATAATGTGAGAACATTTTGATGATCTCACTCTTTATACTTTAAAGTTCAGACAGATACAGGATTTGTTTAATTTACATTATACTCTTTTTTTAGAATTTTAAATTAATCTTAAGAAAAATGCTTGTACAATTTTTCAGTAGCACTAACAATTTTAATTAATATGTTATAATAAATATGATGAGGAAAGTGTCACGATCTATATTTCAAGATATAAATAATTTTTTTTAATGACATGGAAAACATCACGTCGGGCAATTTTCACTAAAAAAAAATTAAAAAATCGTATTTTTCAAGTGAAATTCGTGAACTCGTAAATATAAATAAAAGAGTACGCATGAATATGAATGATTATTTTGTTTAAAATCATATGCATTCAAAAATTATCACAATTATGAGTCACAGAATTTATTTTACGTTTCTTACACTGACGTTGCCTTTCTTAGTAACGCTCTGTTGTAGAGTCATAGAATTGAATGAATAATTTTCTCAAGTGTAACAATGACTGTTAATGGAAACATGGTCATCTCAAAGTCACATAACAATTGACTTAAAAGGTATCGTTTTGTTTGAAATTATTAATATTAGCATTATATGTAATCGATAAGTTATTTTAAACTTTATTAGTTCTACAAACAGGATAGTGTACGAAATATTAACAGTTTCCATTGTTTTTAAAATTGACTATATTTAATAATAAACCATAAGACTTACATAAAAAATGATACAGAAATATTTTGTGTTACCATTGTCTTTTTTAAGCTTAATAATAATTATATCTCATATCAACTAAAGTTAACGATAAAACGGTAATAGTGAGGTAAAATCGGAGTACTCACTCTGAGATGTTGCATCGTTAATTGAAATCAAAAACTCTCATTCATGAATATTTATAGTGATTTCACTGTATAACGTAAAGCAAGGTTTCTACTCACTTGTACTTTACTTTCACATTAAACTTATACTGATTTATCAACAATACACACACTTTAAGGTCCATGTACAGATGCACTGCCCATGTACAAATAGTATTTATATATCTACACTTTTCTCGATTTTGAAAGTCACTGATCCTCCTTTTTAGCATGATTGATATTTAAGTCTTAATTAGATGTTTTATTAAAAAAAAATATGGTAATCAAATTTGAAAAAAAAAACAGAAAATTTTAACATTTATAGGACTAAGGCGTATCAGCAAACGTAAAGTTCCGGTTGTCTATTTCATAACCTGAAGAAATGACTGATAATTGTTACACAGATTCTGAAGTTTTTGCGTACATACATTAAAAGAACGTCAATAAATGAGTTATGACGAAAATTTTATTGAATTAATTTCAGAATGTTTTTCTTTATGCTCAATGCTGATCACCGTCAAACGAAAAGTAATTATCATCATTATCATCCGAATAAATAAGAATAAGCAATCAACGTAAACAATATTTTTGAAAATTAAATATAGCTTAATTTAAATAAATTTCTATCCGATAAATAGTAATTACTCGCGAATTCCCAAATAGACACCGGAGAAGAGTAACAGAGAAGGAATCGCCAACGAGAGATACACGATACGCACAAAAATCATATTCCACGTTATATAAAAATATATGTAGCTCGAGGAATCACAGATTCATTATATACACGCACATTCGTTTTCGCACTATCCGATTGCTCTGCAACTTTAGTCATCGGAGGAGTCGCTGCTGCTGGACGGTGAAGGTAACATCGTTCGTTTCCTGTAACCGCGCCTCGCAACCTCCACCTTCTTCTTGAACCACTCGTAATTCTTGGTCGATCTCTCGCGGTCTGAGCTTGCAGTTCGTCCTCTTGAGTTAGACTTTTCCGCCGTGGACGCGTTATTCTTGTCTGCCGACATGCCCGAAGCAATGCCACTGTCCGAGTTCATAGGGCATCGGTTGTTCTTCAAAGGTGTCACTGAAGGCTCTTTTGAAGTGCCGTTGTGCGTAGACTCTTTCGCAGAGTTGCGATTATTGTTGTGATTGTTGCTCTCTTCGGCGTTGACTTTCTGACGTTTGCTCTTCACGCGCAGTTCGCGTCGAGAGAGTACTGCCATCGACGATGTCTTAGTTTTGCGGGTGATCTTCCGCTTCTGCACTTCTTTGGAGGAGCTGTCAGAGTCCGTTTTAACGGAACGACGTTTGTCCACGTCGCCGTTTGTCGTAGGTTTGGCATGGGTATCCTCGGAGCTGTTGCTGCTGTTGCTGCTAGAGCGCGAACGTCGTTGTCGCACTTCCGCGATCAGAGGTGTCGGTGGATAACGTGAGCGACGAGCTGATATGACACCGGTACTCGTGCTAGGCTGTGCGTCGACTACATGCTGAAATAAAAAAATCATACAGTTCTTAGTGTTACATGTTAAATTATGTATATAGCTTTTCTTATCAAATTACGGTATTGAACGATTGTAATATTATTTTAGCAATGTTTCAAAACTAAATATCTGAATTCGTCATTCAAACAGAAGAAACATTTCTCAATGTTACTAATGCCAAATTTTCGCAAACACATGATGTACAATAGTTAATTTAATGAGAGCTGGCAGTTGGCCATTCAACATATTAACTTGCAGTCAGAAATGTGAATGTGTACAGGCATGTTATAAATTTGTATACTATAAAAAATAGAAATTTCGGTAACTATCGCAAGTAATTTTTGAAAATTAGAAAATGAACCACTACAGAAATAATGTATTCTTCTATGAAAATAATAGTATTCTTACTTGAAAGATATGAAAGTATTCTTATACGATTTTCTTACATGAAATTTGAAGAAAAATGAATTTGAAAAAAATCTTACATTTTGTGTTTGTTGTTCTTCAGGCTCCGAATCGCTGTCGTCCTTGGCGTTACTCTGTTTTCTTCTGGCTCTATTTCTCTTTGATAAGCAACTGTGTTTCCGTTTTGTTCCTTTGGATCTCAGAGCAGTTTTACTTGATCTGCATCTGCCGCTACGCAACGCGTAATTGTTTTCAGGTTCGCTGACCGAAGCAGTGTCTGGAGCATTTGAGTTTGTCGTGGCAGAGGCGTTCGATGTCGAGCAGTTATTCTTGGGATGCGAACCATTTCCGACAGTCGCGAGACGCACGAGTTTCTCGCGACGATTTGCAATAAGGCGAGTTATACGGTTCGGTGACTCGAGTGGCCTTTCAGGCACGTTGGTTGTTGAGTGCGAGTTGACAGAGCCAAGGAAACAACGCATTATCTGATGATCTGATGCTGTCGAATCTGGAAATGAACATGTAGATTTTCACTTTAGATGAGCGAATTTTTGCAAAGTTTAAAAATCTTTACCATCTGAATCCGATGGTTCGGTGCGGTCGGATGCGTTGTAATTTTCAGGATCACTTGGACTTTGTGGAGTTGCCACCTCTTCTGAACTCCAATTTTGAATTTCTCGTTGAACCAAAGAATCGAAAAATGCCATCATTCTCTGATCTTCATCAGTAGATTGATGACTATAGTCGTGAGTCATAAACTGATTGCTTTGCAAAACTAGACCAATGTATTCATCATGGGTATAAACTCGGCGTTGCTTTTCTTCTTTGTCATCCTCTCGCTAAAAATATCACATTGATACATAAATAATCAAATAATTGAAAGAAATGAAAAATATTGTCGGCTTAAAGTATTTACCTTCAAACCTCCTAGGCAGTTTTGACTAATTGGGAATGGAGACCACAATTTGATGATTTTCTCCACGCCTGAAGATGCCAGAATACAACTGGCTGAATTATAACGTACTTGGTTGACTATAGATCTGTGACCACGGAGAACCATATGTGCAGAGTCAACCCAATTTACGCTTTTGTCAGTGGGTATTTTCCACATATACAGATTGAAATCATCAGAGCCTGTAAAAACGTTAAAATAGTTGGATTAAAAATTGAATTAATTATATAAGAAATTCCAGATCAACCAATATTATACCTGATAATATATATTCACTATTGGTTCCAGCAAAGCAACATGATTTCATAGTACAGCTATTGTAGTATCCAGGGTGGTCAAATTGACATAAATGAGTCGTTTGATTTACACCATACAGTACAGGTGGTAATCGTCGACGCAATGCTAATAATGTGGCGCCGTCGTCACTGAATTTAACATTCATGCAGCTTTGTGCTGGCCCATATCTCATTACAGGCCTGTTGAAGCAAAAAAAATAAAATTTATTTAATAATGTACTTTAAAAATGACTTAACATTTGCAGTAAAAAATAGAAAAATGAGAAAACTTACTTCAGTGGTTTTCTTACATCCCACATGCTAACTCCTTCTTTTGCATTAGCTGTTGCCAACATTTTTGGATCAGCAGGGTTAAACTGCACTGCATGAAATGGGCTTTTGTGTTGTGCAATACACAAGAATGATTCTGCAGAGCTAGCAGTCCCTCTAATATCATAGATAAGAACACGCCCATCATCACAGGCACTTGAGAAGACATTTTCATTATGTGGATGAGGCGATAAACCATAAACAGGTTTTTCATGTCGAAAGAAGTTAAGGACATCAGTGCTGTAAATAATAAATAAAGCTTAGTATATTTATATCACCACTAATTTTATAATCCTAACTTTGAGTTTTATTTCTCTAAAATTTCACTCATACAAGGAACATCAGTTGATTAATTAATTGATTTTGAAAAATAATCAATGAACTATTCATTGTAAAGTATCATGCAGTTAAATAAACTCTTAAATATTTTTCATAATTACTTATGAACATTATTCTATGATAAGTAATAACTTTTTACTTACGTTACTAGGTCATGTACAATAACTTGATCATCATTTCCAGCAGAAAATATTTTTGAATTGCAGCAATTGTAGCCCAAGCAGAAAATGTTACTCATATGTTGAGCTTTCATAACAACTGGTCTGCCATGGTCCTGAAGAGCTTTTTCTGTTTTCCACAAAAGCACTCTTTTGTCATCTCCACCTATATTCAACAAAAATTTATTACTATGATATTGGAGAACCAATATTTGAATATGTTATACTGGCATTTTAATATCCTATTACAAAAGTAAATATGCATCTATTTAACGATTTCTGTCATTTATGTGAATTTCATCGGGATAAAACAATTAAATTAATGAATTCATACCAACGCTCAAATAATAAATGCATCTTTGAAGGATGTAAAGTTCAAACTTGAAAAAGATTTGTTTCAAATTGTTTTTAATAATTTGACAGATAAAGAAAATTTGCAGAATATATAGCAATCACAAAGGTTATTTTTACATGAATTCTCTTTTAAAATTATATATTCATTTTATGATTATGAGACTTGATAAATATGAAATTATGTAAAAGTACTCAAATAATGTATATCTAGGTAATAAACCTGAATGAACATAAATATCAATAGAGAATGATAATATCACCTCACTCCCTTAAATTAAAATCAATACTCTGGGAGCTTATGGATTGACTGTGACCTAGCCCTTATTAAACAATACTGTTGAATTCAATGCAAGCCAAATTTTCCCACATAAAAGTAATACTACCAATAAATTGTTTTTTTTTTTGCAACCAACAATAATCCAAGTACATTAATCAGTGTCTCATTATATACTGTCACTGACAAAACAAGATGGGAGGGTACAGTAAAAAAATTGATATTCAAGTTAAATATAGAATTTGATGATGTAAACTATAACTTAATAATTGATCGGACTCAAAGATTGCCATTTATTCAATTGTTTAAAAAAAAGCTGAATAAAAATCTTGGCTCAAGGCCATCATCAGTCGCTTGTACAAGATCAAATAAAAAAACATTGTCTAACCTGAGACCAGCAAATCACCCTCCTTGGAGAATTCAATAGCATTAATGCATCCGTAGTGAGCATAAAGATCCCGTCTGAAGAGGTTCTGAGCATTGGAAAATCTGGCATCAACGAGTTTCTGGCAGTAGTTGACTCTGCTGTCAGTCTGCCTGTTGATGATGTAGTTAATTGGATTGCAGGGATTGGTCTGCAGCTTGGCACTAGGCTTGGCCATGTCGAGCTGCTGGTCGTGATCGTTGTGTTTGTCGGTGTTCATGTCGAGCTTGCGCTTCTTCCTTCCGCAGCGACGGCAACAGGATCGCCCGCGACCTGTCGTCACAAGCGGACTCGTCGTCGTCGTAATCGCCTTCCTCCTGCGACTGCTCCTATCTCCCATTTATTGCCGAAAACAGCTCTATCTGTGTTGTGTGTCTCGCCTGGAGAACTACGCCACGACAGACAGAGAGCTCGGTCCGTTTATTTTTTCGTTCTTTCCAGAAAATTACCTTTCCCCTCTCTTCCCCCTGTTGCTACTCACGCAGTCTTTGTGCTGGCTGCTGGCCCTTGGATTATCTTGCTTTAGGCCCGTTTCGCCTGTTTCACCAACGTTCAGACCTGCTGCCTGCTGCCTGCACTCGCTCTCCTCTTTCTTTCTCTTGTCTCTCTCTCTCTCTCTCTCTCTCTCTCTCTCTCTCTCTCTCTTTCTGTCTAACTCAGTTTCACTGCAGACAGTGCAGAGTGCAGACTGTTGTTGGTGCTGCTAGTCGGATCACTGCGACACTTCTGCTCTCTCTCTCTCTCTCTCTCTCTCTCTCTCTCTCTTTTTCTCTCCCCCGTCTTTGTTTATTTTTACGATCCCTTGTCTCTCGTCGCGCCCCCCACGTATTACGGGAAATTTCCTTGCATTCGCGGATTATATAGACTCAAGAAAATGGAATGCTGTGCACCCAATCAGCTGATCACCACTATATCGTGCTGCTGCACACTCAGACTCGATTCATTTTCCAATCACGCCAATAAAAATTCTTGCTCCTCCCGCTGAAATGTTGCGTGAATTTTCCATATCTCGAACAAGGCGAAGTTTTTTCTCATCACCCGATAAAATTCGCAAACTGTCACGCACACTACTGCCGCAGCTTAGCTATAGGCACATATATGTTTAGTTTATTCAATTTCCACAGGCCGGACTGCTCATAGCTCGTTTTCAACAATATTGCTAAGCGCGGAACAGCTTGGTTCTTTGTCAAAAGAACGGTGTGCGCTCCTCTTCAACACTTCCCCCACGCAGGCCTGCATGCACGCTCGATTATTTTTCACGCTCGGCTGTTTGGGGCAAGCCAGTCGCACGATCAGATTAATTCGGCCGATTGTCCCAGTAGAGAGAGAGAGAGAGAGCGAGATTCGATATGACGATGTAAGAAACTAAACAAATAAAACCGGCTCGCTACTGTGCCAATGACGATAAAGTGAGGGAAAATCTCGTCGCAAAAAACTCTCGCGGCAGTTAAATCGCCTCTCTCATGTGCGATGTCCCTTTAAACATGTGCGGACGCATATCAACACAGCGAGCGGCACATGTGCTGTAAGAGGCGAGTCCACTGCGTCGACTCCGACTCGCGCTATTTCTTTCTAGCACATTTTAAAAACATTTCACTGAATAACGTCGGTTTGCTTTTATTTTTC
Source organism: Galeopsomyia nigrocyanea (assembly GCA_035047105.1). Taxonomy (NCBI): domain Eukaryota; kingdom Metazoa; phylum Arthropoda; class Insecta; order Hymenoptera; family Eulophidae; genus Galeopsomyia; species Galeopsomyia nigrocyanea. The sequence goes on along the minus strand of JAWWMK010000032.1, from coordinate 12,871,037 downwards.
GATCCTGTAGCCGCGGCTTGAGCTCTATTTCAACGACCTATTTCAGAATAATGGTTCACCGAATTTCAAAACATATTTCATTCTCTTTTTTTTCCTTTTTTATCTAAATTGCTTTAGACAACCACCTGTGTCCACTAAATTTATGTTTCATAAATTTTTTGTTCAATGATGACAATACACATACAAAAAAATTCATGATGGTGAAATGAATTCGAAAATATATTCTATTTTTTGTTAGAAAACATGCTTTTAAAAAAATATTTGTTTCACCGAGATCCCACATTTTTAACGACCTTTCCTGTATATTCACATAATCAAAAACTTTCACATGAATAAATAAAGTAATGAATGCAGGAAATATCTTACAAGGAGACTGCCACATCTTTGGGGTCACCGATTTGCTTGTAACTTTGGGAACTCTTTCTGTACGTAAAAATATGTGAGAAGCCGCGTTCATTGAGTCTAATACTCGTTTTTCCAATACAGGCTATTTTCATAAAATTGAACAAAATGAATGGCTCCCTTATAATAAAAATTGCTTGTAATCTAAGCATTGTAGAGTTTTTATAATATTACTAAACGAAATAGCTGAGAGTAAGTCCTATCTATAGAGAAAAAAATTTGTTGAAAAAAATTTACCCGTTCATACCGTTATGCGGTTTTATTTCCTAATAAAATTACGAGAAAAATAAAATAAATTTGTGCTCCAAGAAGATATTATGAGTTAGCTCTCATTGCTTACCTTCTACCTATTTTAATTTGCACTGGAGCATCCCGAAAGGGAAAGAATACTATTAATAAAATTACCAATAAAATCCTTTTTTTCGAAAGGATTAGGTAGCTTATAAAACTTTATCACGTTATAACTTTTGAACGGGTAAACCTATTTCGAAAAATTTTGTTTTTCATCGAAAGGATCTCGCTTTTCGTTTGGTAATACTATATAAAAATCCTACAATCCTTAGATTACAAGCTAAATTCATTACAAGAGAGCCATACATTTTGCCTAAGTTTGTGAAAATAGCCTATAACTATGGAAAAAAATTAGTATTAGACCGAGTGGACGCGGCTTCTTACATATTTTTTACGAATAGAAAGAGTTCCTAAAGTTATATACACAGTAGCAAATTAAGGACCCAAAAATGTGGCACTCTCCTTGTTAGTTTATAAAATTTTGATTTTTAAACAATTCGTGAAACTCAGGTGTTATATATTATAAAATATGGAACTTTGGATGCACAAGTTATTTTCATAACATATTTCGTTATATAATAAATACGTTTGCAAGGAAGAAAGTGATTTAAATTGAGAAAAATATTCTTTTATCGATACTTATATCGATCATGAATATTTGTCGAAACCGTATTAAATTTTTTTTTGTCGCATACACACAGTTGTAAATAAAGCTAGACAATTCCTATTCATTATAAAGTCAATTTATTGAATAAAATGGTGTTCATTTTCGAGTGCAAAATATAAATATCGTAATCAAACTCGTTATTATGAACATCATTAAGTTCAACCACATGTCATATAAATATGTAATACACTGCCTATTCATAGTTATTAATAATATAATTTTTACAGAGTGGTCACTTGTACTGCTTGATAAAATTATTATGTTGTAGAAATCGCTTCAGTACATTGCCTCAATAAAGTTACAAATATTTCATGTTTACTATTCATTGATAATTTGAGATTTAAGATCGGTCACCAATATATATTGAGGGAGCAAACAATTAAATAACTCCAGTATACCAAAAAAAAAGCTCAAAATCAACTTTTGAAAAAAATTGGGAAAGGCTAAAATTTCTACAAAAACTATATATCATTATATTTTTATTAAACAATAATTCAATTTATACTTTCAAATTGAAATAAATTTCAATTAAAAATAGAAATTAATTAATCGTACTTGCAAAGAATGTACGTTTTATTCCATTTTTACAAAATTTTGTCAAAAGTACTTTGAGCCCACTACAAAAGTTAATTCAATTATAGAAAAAACTTTGGGATTACGTGCGTAAAAAAACAACATGAACATATAATTGAAAGTAGAGATGAGTAATACGAATTCTTTTTGATAGTGTAATACTTACAACACACAACTTATTAGAACCAATAAGTTTTTAGCACGACAATTATTTTTTTAAATGAAGTATATTAAGCAATCAAATGCATATGCAGAATTGGCGTTGTAAACTCATCACGCTAGAAATTGATTCAGTCAAAATCTATTAAATTGTAGTTAACTTTGATTCATTGTATAAAATTATCATTATACAGTGGCGGTTACTGTAAATGGATCTTACAATAACTGCAATAATGTAGATTTCGAGACATTCACATTGCAACAAGCCATAATTGTTTCGAGTTGGCTGCTTTGTAATAATAACTTGCACGCGGACCTCAAAATAATATAAAAAAATTTAAGGTTTCCATAGCTTTACTAGACCGTCTTCACTGTAGGAACATAGTAAGTTTTGATGTGGGTGATGTGCTAATCCAATGACGTCTTTTTCATGAATCTAAAAAAATAATGCAAATTAGTAATTTAGTCTCTTGAATAAATATAGGTAAATATAAAATTTTGTACATACATTCAAAGTTCTCTCAAGTTTTCCAGACGTAGTTGAGAAACAATACAGTACAAAATCTTCACCAACACAATAAATGTACTCTCCTTTGGGTGAAACAACTGCACAAACAAAGTCACCACCTTCACGCTTACCGCTCGAAAATGATCTGACAATTTGTCCTTGCATATTCATAATCACAACTGTGTTCGATCGATTACAAACTACAAAATGTTCCGGATTTTTCGGTAATGAATGTACACTATTTACAGTTAAATCGGCAGCCCCTAATGACTTATATGTTCCAATACATTCAGTTGTCTTCAAACTCCAAACTTTAACTGTTCCATCTGAAGATCCACTGCAAAAAAATAATTTAAACATTTAGTACAGTACTTTTGTATTTAACAACCCAACAAAAAAGTACATAATTGCATTGAAAATACCTAATGATGTTGTGTGCATCTGAAGAGAAAATAACTTCATTGACATATGAAGTGTGTCCTCTAAACTCTTTCAATGTTTTGCCTGATTTCAATCCATGGATCCTGATTGTGGCATCAAATGATGCTGAAAGAATTTGACTGTTATCTCTACTAAATTGCAAACATGTGACACCCTTGGTGTGTGCTTTTTCAAATTTCCTTAATGTCTGTCCACTTTGTACTTTCCAAATTTTTATTTTGCCATCTTGTGATCCACCAGCTAACATTTCACTGTCTCTACTAAAGGCCAAAGCTAACATTGCCGCTTCCATCATCATAAAATTATCCTGAGCTTGGTACTTCAAATCTTTTCTTATTTTACCAGTAGTGAAGTTCCATACTTCTATCATACCATCAACTGATCCAGTAACTAAATACTGGCCATCGGGAGAAAATCGTGCACACTCTACATGAGACTTTGTACCAAATTTAATTTGTTTCGACAGTTGAGTAGGATATTTTTCATCTTCTTGGTCTCTCACTGCAGCTTTACCTCGGAACAAATCTATAGTTGTACCAGGAGGTAGAAGTCCTTGGTGCTGTTGCCATTTCAGAGCTTGTCCTAAAAGAGCTAACAATCTACTTGATGGTACAACTGATACTTCTCCTGCCAAAGATGTAGCAATATAAGCTCTTCTTTTTTCTTTAGTACTACCATCAGGGTAAGCTTCTCGAGGATCAAAGTATGATCTTGCAAGCAAATTTTCTAAAATATAGTAAAATAATTGATTTAATTGACTATGTATTTAAATATTTATAATCTAAAACAATGCGAGTCTTTTAAAATAAAATTACCTAAATGGATGTATCTCTCTGGTTCTTGTTGTTTCATCATTACCATAGGTTCAGTTTGTCTCAGTAAACTCCTAGCTGCTCCAAGTTCTCTCAATTCAATTAACTCCATAACTACCTAAACAATGTAAAACCCCATGCCATTGTTCAATTATTCTTTTACTAAGTATTTGATATTTTATTAGATTATAATTAATTTTTCTTTCTTACTTGCTCATATAGATCGATGAGTTTTTTATCTGGAAGTTTCAAAGATTGTATAGCTTTGAGTACTGTATCCCAGTGACCATTATTTATATCAGCTACAAAGCCATCTACACTGTCGACTGTATTTAAAGAAACACCAGTTTCCTCCTAAAATTATATTTATATTGAAATACATACTTATTTCAAATATTCTGAGCTATAGATTTGCAACATTACCTGTAAAGTTTGTAAGGTTTTTACAAGATTGGATTCCTTTAGATACTGTTGAATAAGCCGTATAACACTGTGGAAGAAAAAATGTGATCAGATAAAATTTTAATATTTAGCAAACCGTTTGAATAAATATTATTAAAAACAACTTGGTTATTCACTCAAAAATACTTATTTGGATAACAATAACCAGATACAAAAACTGTTATGGTAAAAAATGGTAAAAACTTACTCGGCTGATTCAATTTCTATAGACATTATTTAAAAGTGTGCTCTCTGTGATTATTGCAAACAAACAATTTGACGGAATCAAATTCGACTCTTCGTTGCTCTTCGTCTAATACTGTTGATCAAAACATATATACAATTTCGAGCAATTTCGAGGTTATATTATTCTTTAGACCGGCCGCCATTCGCCCAATCGCGGGCATGCTTCACGGCTGCTCTTCTGCCATGTGTCTTTATTCTCATGAAAATGCCACCCTAAATAAAATAGTTCCAATTGCTTCTTCTCTTCTCATGTGCCGTATTAGTGTTTATTGTTAAAATTATTTCCAATTTTCGATCGCATTCATTAATTTGGCTGTGTTAATTATAAAAAATATATAATTTACACGAATGAAGAAGCATGTTTGTGATAAACATAAATTCCTGGCTGAGCAAAATATTTTGGAAAAGATGGAAATATTTACTATTAGTTGCTGCAATTATATTTGTTTTCTTACAAATCGGTAACATGAGCATTTTAGGGTTTGTTAGTGAATCTTCTAATTCTAATACTAGAATAAATACGAAACATTTACAGCATGTAGCTATTAAAAAAGTAAGATATTAAAAAAAAATTGATAAAATATTCTGCATGAAATATGAATAGCCATTAATGTAAACACCAAACTTGTCAGAATTAAATTTGATTATGTTATAACTTACTTCACAGGTTTTGCCAAAATGGAAAGAACCTCAACATTCAAAAATCATTAAAGATCCTGAAGGCCATGCAATATCTCTACGAGGAACTCGTGATGCTGATATTATCAAATACTTTCCTAATATTAAAGGAAAATTCACTTGTTTTAGTACTAAGGAAGAAATCGACTTTATCAAAGTCAACGACGATTACTGTGATTGTCCATTAGATGGTAGTGATGAACCAGGAACAAATGCTTGCAACAGTGGAATATTCTATTGTGAAAAAACAATACACAAGTTCCCAGGTTTGTTTGCTAATAAAAATAAATAATTTTCTTTTAAAATTCAGAGTTTTTTACTTATTTTATTTTAGCAAGTATTTCATCTTATAAAGTCAATGATGGTGTTTGCGATTGTTGTGATGGAAGTGATGAGTGGCAAGAAGTGTCTGTATTAGATTCAAATAATGGTAAGAATAAATAATGCTCATTGTAAGATAAAAGAAAATACATACATCTAAAAGTACGTTGTAATCCTTCAGTTTCAGAAAATCATCCATTGAAATATCGCCTTACACAATGTCAAAACCACTGTAAAAATGTAATGTAATACTATATAAAATTTATACTTTTCTATCGTATATCCACATGACAAGTCAGAGGATGAACCTCAATGGATAAGACTGAAGATACAACGTTAAAGATTGTATTTCAATATATTACTTTATAAGAACAAAAGGTATGAAGAGGGTATGTTAAAATTTTTGAGTTTTTGTAGAAAGATATGTAAGATGTAATCAATACATAAAAAAAACTTTGTTTTCCAATACAGGGTGCTGTTTTTGTGTCTTAAGATTGTAATATATCATAATTATGATTATTTATATCCTAATTTATTCTTTTATGAGTCGAAATGAATTTGTTTTAATATCTTATAATTATTATATAAAGTTTCATCAATTTTCTCTTTACAAAATTAAAAAAGCTAAATTTTTGTATGCTTAAAAAGGGACAAATGAATCGTGGAATTTGGCCTGTACCTGTATTGTTATAATTGTAAAACTATAGTGCTTATCGAGGTGCTTATTGAGCATGCATATGTATTTAATGGGACATATCAAAATCGAATCCATCTTATTAATATAAATTTTTCAAATGTCTGTGATTCTTGAATACGCATTCCTTGAAATAATAAATGAATAATGTTTGAATTTATATGATTATATATTTTTTATATGTTTGTAATTTCATTGGAGGACCTCGGATCTCGTAGCATAGTACAGGAATCTACCTCGTAGATTTCGTTATTCTTATTTATTGTTAAACTTTTTATAAATATCTAACTAAGAAATTAAGAAAGAACTTAAGAAATTACTTTTGGAAGGATGACTGGGTCAGATATTTACAAAAAGTTCAAATATGAATGAGAATAATGAATTCTACGAAAATGTCGGTAATTATCAATTAACGAGAGAAAAAGTTTTATTTTTATATATCGATGTATATATTTTTTTAAAAGTAACATCTCTTCAAATGTTGAACCATGCATGTTGATCGAAGTATAATAGTTAAGTTATTCGGGATAGTTTTTTTTATTAACATGTAAGTAATTCAAGTTATTATCAGAGATTAATAATATTTGCTATCATTTTTTCTTCTTTTCTTAATACAGATTTGAAAAAAAATTCAAAACATAATTATAAACTAAATACAATAATACGTATAATTTTGTCACGATAGCTGTTCGCATAATTCTCGATAAAACATTGCAAAGTATTTAGATGATCTGTTAATCAAGCAAATAAATGAGGCGCAAGCTTGAACGAGTTGACCTACTTGTCTGAAGACTTCAAGAATAACCAGTAACCAGGCTCTCAATTAGCCTTTTCTCTCATATACTTTAATAAACCCATAGAGGCGGCTCTCAATTAAGTCATTACCGGATCGGCGCGACCCTCGATATACTTATTTTCTTTTTTATTATTTTTCTCGGTATAATCTCCGGATGTAAAAAAGCGCAAATAAAAAAAATAAAATGAAAAAAAAGTGGGTGGGAGGAGGAAGGAAGAGGCGAAGGTGAAGATCGAGCCGTGGCGTAATGTATACCTGGCGTACGGGGGAGAGAACGAAGAGAGAAGAGAGCGGCGCGTCAAAATACACGTGTGTCGGAGGCAAGGCGCTGCTTTTGGCGCTCCGAAAATCGGAAAAGATCGCTGATAAACCATTTAACTAACTCCCCTCACCCCCTCCCATCGTCTCATAGATTCGAGCGAGCGAGGACCCCCGTCATTATAATATTTGCCGAGAGAACTCGACGATTGCTTGTTATTTGCTCGAGGGCCAATTACCACGACGCGTGGGTGCGATGAGAGGATGAACAAAAAAAGAAGGGCGGGGATGCGTAATCACTTGCGTTTCGAATAAGAGTTGTGAATTTCACATGTTATATAGCTTTTGTTTACTTTTACGGGATAAAATATCGAGGATTCATTTGGAATAACGTACTGTGAAATGAAAGTCGATTTGTATAATATTTTTAATGAGCTTCGAAAATATTACTAATTTTTTTGTGTATCTTACTGAGAAATGTGAATATGTTATTTGAATTATTGTTTGTATACAATGTACCGAATCTATTCAAAAAATGCTAACAAACTTATGCATATAGAAAATAAAATTCAACAGTTAATCGAGCTAGTTCTATATATATTTATGGTTGACTTTTTGCCCATATGCCCCATGTACAATTAAAATTGATAAATTAGAAGAAAAATTATAAGGTAATGGCACTAGTTTTCGTCACCTTAAGGAATCAATGCTCTAGTTTCCGGCCACTTAAGCTATATATAATTTGGAAAAGCTATAAAAAATAAAAATAACATCAAAATGTGTTCAGTGTATACTGCAGAACAATTATTTGGAACAATCATATCGTTGAATAAGCGGAAAGAAGGTTCCTTTATTCGTGTTTATTTAGTGGTCGGTAACTAGTCTTAATGAAAAAGTTGAATGCACTAGTATCCGACCACTTTTACATCATTGTTCAACACATAAATTCGATATTTTTATGCAACGAAACAAGTTTCAATGCGTCCAACAGATTCAATTGATTAGTATTCAACCGTTTATTTTGCTTGTTTTACCGAAATTCATTTAATAAACGTTCAATGAAAAGTGGCCGGAAACTAGGGGTGGTCAGAAACTAGTGCCATTACCCTACATATTCAAACCAAGCAAAGAAATTAACTAGAAAGTCGTGAACCATATTATTTTAAAAGAACTCTCAACGCTCAGTTTGCGGTCGAACAAGTGTTACACATACAGTGTTACTTACTTAAATTTCTTCTCGAAAAAAAAGAAGAAGAATCTGATCGGATGTGTATCTTATAGGTAAACAGCGATCAGTGAAGCATCAACGATACATATATGCAAGCGGAAAGAAGCGAAAAGACACTTGTAGCTAAAATGCGGAAACTCAACGATGAAAGGCTTTCCGAGGAAGCCCAAGCGTTCGGAAGGAATTGCGACTGGTTTAACTTTCGCTCAAGGATAAGTATAATATAAGCGCGATCGAGGACATCCGCTTCATTAATTTTCTCCTGATGCTTCGCTCTCTTCCCCGTATCAAGAGGTCTTCACCGATCAGTTTGCTTTCATTTCAAAGAAGAGTCTTTTTTTCAGTATATTCTAACGTTTGTATTTTTTTTTTATTCAATTTTTTTTATTTCTGATAAATCATGAAGTTATCTTGATGATCGTTCATATAACTTCTGTCAAATGAAGAGTCAATTTATATTCTGAATATACTGCGTAAAATTTGATCGTTGACCATATGAAATTAATGTTTACTGACAAAGTCACGCAAACAAAACTGTCTATTGTTCCTCGCGGTTGTTAATAAGGGTCGAGACTTAAAGTTTTCTTAACAGAGTCGAGAGAACCAGTAACCAGGTATCTTACAAAGTACTTTGGCAGTATAAGGTATAAGGCTACTATAGAGATGAGCACAGATATACTTAAACACGTGAGGCCGCAGACTCATTGTTTCCGGATTTCCGGAGAGCTGTCCGCGCTCAGTTTTTCTCTCTCTCTCCCCAATTTCGCGGTTATAATTTGTTAATAATTGGTCTTTGGCGGCCTCGTGTGCGTAATACGTATATCGTTATAACGCACGTGTGTGTATGTGTCTGTGTGTGTGTGTATATTGGGCACGCTGGCCAACTGGCCCCAGGTGCGCGCGCTCTCCTCGTATACATATATACAGGTATAGGTGTATATAAGCGCGTGCGGCCCCGTGGCGCGTGCTCTCGCCTCCCTCTACCTTTATTTAACCCCACGAGCCTGACTTACAGCAGTGCTCCCCTAAAACACCAAAAACCCGACTAAGGCCTCCTTTCTACTCCACCGCGCTCCATTCGTTTTCTTTTCGCTGCTTTTTTCTTTTTTTTTTTTCTTCTTCTCCTCTTCATTATATGCAGCTAGGATGCATCCACACCGAATAGTTTTTTTTTCTTTGTATAATATACTTTCTTTCGTTTGTTTTTTTTTTCTCGATTAACACGAGATATAACGCACTTGCGCACGGAGACTTTCTCTCGATGCCTTGTCAGCGATATACTTTTTCCGTTGTCTCGTATTCTGAACATCCTATCTTTCGTTAAAGTGCTACTTTGCGTTTTTCTCGAATATTAATTTTATCTACGGTAGGTCGTCTTTTTTTGGGGCGAGAAAAATGACAACCTGGTGTACAATTTCGAGATTACTGCGAACTAGTGTTATCAACTATCATTCAAATTATTTTTCTTCTTAAATTGTAGGCACAATTAAATTTTTAATAATCTGTTTTAAACTACAGTAACTTTTTAGAACATTGGAGTTTGAAGTTTGAATTATTTTATTTTAAAGAAAGTGCTTATAGCTTGCCACTCGGGTATATAGTAAAGAAGATCAGAAATGCAAAGATTCGATTAGAACTATGCTTTTGTTTGTTCGAAACTCCGATAATTATTCTCTGCAACTCAAATATTACTACACAGCGAATCGTAAGCAAACCATGAGAACCATTCCTCTTTTAGCGTACTATTAATGCTGCTACCAGTTTTTTGCGATTCAATTATTATTTGAAAAATATAACTTTGACATTTAATAATGATTTCGCAAAATTTTCCGAATGTTTAGATCTCCTGTTAATTTGTATGAAAAAAAAATTGTACTGTTTTTTATTCGATTAGCATGTGTGATGAAATTGAATGGTAAAAATTAAATGATCATTCGATTGAGCATTTCCTTTGAAGAGAAAACCAAAATTTTCGAGAGAAAACAATAAACAAAAGCTTCACGCGATAAAGGGCAGTTTGGAAAGTCGTTACGCAACAACAACAACAACAGCAACGTACTTCCGTATCAGTCTGCCATCGGCGTATGTCAGAGCATAATTGTAACTGGTAATCGTTGATCTGTTTAATTAAGTCTTGCAGCGCTGCAGTCGAGAGAGAAAGAGCTGCATCTTATACGCTGCAGTATATATAGCACCTCTCCTCGCCATGGCCAAAAGTGCATATCCGTTTTATTGGCTTCGTTCTTTTTTTCCTCACATCCTCTCTCCCTCTCGCACTGTTTAAGAATTCGTGAATGTCTCCTCTGCGTATGGGCGCGCGGGAGCATCGGAATCTGCATGTGCGCGCATGAGGCGGAAAGGTGGTGTTTAGGGAAGCAAGAAGTAGTAGGGGGGGGGGGGGGAGTTAAGGCATTGCCGAAATAACGTAATTATCGAATTAACCGGTGATCGCACCCCCACACGCGGCCAATTTGAATGATCGCGTGATCGCTGCTGAGATGCGCTTTTTCGTGAGCGATCTATGCGTACCCCCGTAATTTCAGTCTCGGGCGAGTGGATGACGCACCGACGATTTTTTCGAGGCTTTTAAACTTACATATAGGTAGGTGCATCCTTATGCACATCGCATGGCTATCTGCGAAATCTACCGTCAATTGCTTCGACGTTTGATAAGCTTTCAACTACTTTCTCCTTCTTCCCATCCTTTCTACCTTTCCTTCACCTTCGCGCTTGTTATCTTTGATCGTGCAATTACATCGCCCTTCGTTTACGTTCAACTATACGTATTTTGCTGATTTTGCCAACGCATAATTTAAAAAAATAACTATTGTCACATTTGATAATTGAAAATTCTTCAACAGCTTAACTCATGAATAATTTCAGCACGCGCGGAAAAAGAAAAAAGTAATTCACTTTGTACACAGCACAATCGTTTAAAATTTGTTTGACGATAAATTACAATAACCAAGGATGACCTTGCAGCCAAGCCTTGCATACTAATAACATGAAAAATCCTGTAACACAAAGAGAGACGCACGCGTTCGATCGTCAATCAACATTATCGAGAAAGAGAGACGAAGCCGAAGCCTTAATTAATCTAACTTGACCTTTACACAGAGAGGCGACGAAGATTGATCGCATAATAATAAAATAATTGGCCCTGCGTACACAAAAGCGCGCTCGGACACTCAATCTCCGCGAACGTATTATTAAAACGTTTTCTATTGCATTTCTTCTTTTTTTCATCTTCTTTCATTCAATCGAATATCGATGGCAAAATAAAAAGCTGCAAGGAAAAATGACTCGAAAGTTACAGACATGTAATTTCGCGTGAAAAATCCGACGGCAAGTATCTCGCGGAGAGAGTGCCACTCGGTTACACTTTTGATCGCGCCGAAGCGACGCGACGTAGGACGCCCCGTAAAATATCGTGCGGAAACGTTTGTTTGCAAACGTCGAGAAACGATCTCCGCCCTTTTCGAAAAGACAGTGTCGCCAGCGCGCACCCTCATTATTTCTCCATTTGCGTCAAACGCGCATAGGTATATATCCGCGATCTTTCCTCGGATGGCGCTAGTAATTAGAGAGGCTTTCGGCACGCAACTGATTTATGAGACGAATGCAGATTCCTTGCTGGGCGCGGCTTTTCGGCAAAAGGGTATAAGGTATAATTGCCGGCGCTATCTGTTTTTCCTTCCTTCGACGGAAGTGTCGACGACGAATGTTCAGGTGTGTCGCTTTTTCAAAAACATTCGAGATTGTTTGACAAACGGGTGTTTTGGCGTTTAGACTCGTACGGCGGATTACTCTTAAATATATGCGTTTCTGGGTTGGCGAAGATCCTTTGAAAATATCCGGTGTGGAATGTGACTGTGATGAGTTGACCGCGTTAATTGAACAGGTGGAAGGAATTTTTGAGATATTGCGTAACTGACTTTGAAAACAAATACATAATTTATTCAGTTGTTTATTACACTAATTTTTAAATGTAATTTTTATGCAATAATTCACTACAAAATTTTTATCTTAATGTAAGAAATTTTTTTTGAGAAGAGAAATTATTATCTCGAGTTAAGTAAAATTTTCTAAATTAAATATATTTTTTTTAAGAACGTACGAGACAATTAAGTAAAATTTGTTGTAGTGTTGATTTTGAAAAACCAGTTAATTACTAAAAATTTGCTTCCGACGATTAAGTAATTTATGGTGGAACGCTTATTCTATAGGCGAAATCTTCGACCCTCGCGCGAGTTCGGCCCTCGTAAAATCCACGCCTATCGCGGCGAGTATAATAGCTGCCCATTAATAAATCATTAATTCTTGGATCGCACACCGCGCCGCGACGCTTTTCTTTGTAACGAGTATGCGTGCGAGCGAGCGAGAGCCGCCAAATATTTGCGTTAACAATATTGGCGTCGGTGCAGCAGGTCCTTGAGTCGAGGGCATACAAGTATACATTGAAGAATTAGAACTGCTTCACCCTACTCACGCATCGTGCACGCGCGATTGTTTTCCATTAATAAACCTCGTGCCGCACAATTTTCGTGCCCGTAGGCTTTAATTTCAAAAGTAAAGCTTCATTTTTTTTAAACCAAATATTTTTCTTTTCTAATGCACTAGTTTCGTTGCAATAAATATTTCAATTTTGTTGAATGAAAAATACGTGTGGAATCATATCAAGTAATAAAATATAATAAAAAATGAATGTAATTCATATACATGTTTAAAAAGTATTACTTTAGTTTCGATGTAAAAAATTTGAATCTCAAAAAAACACAAGTTGAATAACGTAGATCAGCAGTTGTAGAAATTGAGACGTTTCAAAGCGTGAAAAAAAAAACGCAGCTGCTCGTAAATAAAAAAATCAATAGCACATTACGCAGCGAATGCTCGTAAAGTTGAAAGTTTATTAGAAATCCAAACACTCAGAGCACGCATATAATTACAGCGATATCTCAAGTTCTCGCCTGTCCGCCTGCAAAGGAATATATAGAAAAGCGCATTCGGTATGATTATCAGAACTAATGTTCATAAATCTATCTTTATATGGTTACATAGGTGGAGGCGCATGGCGAGAAGAACAAAGCACCGAAACAACCCGACCGCGAATTCTGTCGGGGAAAAAACAAAGGAAAAGCACGCAATATATAGTTGAGATCGCCCACGTTGCTAGCGTGTCGAATGCTTGTACGGTCACACCCCCTCTCCAAGGAGATAGCTTTTTTTTCGCGCGTTATATGCCTCTATATTTTTATGTGTAACGGGGTGGCGCTCTCTTCGGGAAATGAGTTTACGCGAGACGCGCCCATCCGTGTTAATTTTTTCTTCTCGCCTGTGGGAGGTGAAACATGTGAGTTTTCTGATTTTCTTCACCTCTACTACACGTGTGAGACTCGGCACCCTCTTGTTTTGATGGGTCATTTCGGCGGCGCCGACAGTGAATGTGTGCAGTCCGAGGGATTTTTTTACGATGATTGAAAAGCAATTTTTACCCTATGGGGCTACGAAATTTTCAGCTGAATCCGTTCTCTTAGATTTTTTGGAGTTAAACTTACTATGGTGTGGGAAAACAACTTTCACTGCGATGATTCTTTCAAGGTTGCTGATAGTGTATGGGTGATTGTAAAAAGAAATTGCGATGGTACGGTATAAAATGTCAAGTTTTTATTTAGCTTTTCACCGCTTTAACAATATTGTAAAAAATTTTCCGTAATTTCTTAATCAGAAAGTTGATTAACTTGTAATTTGCTAGAGAAATATTTTAGGCGCGAGATTTCTAAAGTTACGGTAATAACATTTTTACGTATGGACTCTCGACTCTGTGTTCGGGATTTTTAATGCACAAATATACACAAATTGAAACGTAATTTTTTGTTTAATAAATCTAATTATTTGATATAAAAAAGTATACAACATTTTTTTACATGCGTATCATAAAAAACGACCAGTTGCTTAAATGTTTACTGTTAAAAAAAATCCATAGGTAATCATCCTCATCCCGCACGGACAATAACTATGACGACGCAGAGCATCTCATTTAGGAAATGGCAATCAGCAAAAACAGCAGAACCGCAAGTGTAAATAAGTCGGCTGCACCTGCGTAGAAAAGAAAGTCATTGCACCTTTTACCACGATGTTCTGATATCTCTGTAAACATTCGAGTTAGCCGCTCGAAGGTATATATCTAATGTTGTTTCAAGTAATTACAGAAAAAAGATTTGTGAACGCGTCTTCGGACGTTTTAAGAATCCTGCACAAGTTTTACAACTCAATTAAGAAAGTTCATCTATTTTTCGAAAAAGTAATTCACGCTTGCACTCGTCTATACACATATATACATATACATAT
>JAWWMK010000032.1:12823356-12853586 GCA_035047105.1 Galeopsomyia nigrocyanea | reverse complement strand
CACTACGGTGGTGAGCGAGGTACCCTAAAAGCCCGAGAAGGGTATAGGGAGTAAAATAACAACTAGAACTAGAACTATTCAGGAACCTAAATCCGAAGTTTGAGCTAAGATCACCGCGGAAAATTGAACGTAATCAATTGATACGTGAACAAAAACTCGAGTTTGTAGGTTATGCGGGGAGGTGCGTGGGCAGCTGAGCGGCGCGCGTGGTGAGAGGGGTGACTCCCCGCACCGCATGCCGCCAATGAAACCTATGAACGTCCTTAATTAAGCGTCTATCTTCGTTGGAAATATCGAGCGTTAGGATGAAGGGATGCAGCTTCTTACATATTTGTGTATGAAAAGAGATCCCAAAGTTACATGCGAATCGGTGACCCAGAGATGTGACACTTATTATTGTAAGAGGAAATTACTCTTATATATGAGCGAAAAATCTCCGAAATGTTACACATTAATTTTACAAATAACACTATCAATGATTAAGAAGATGTAGAAAATCTCAGCGTTTTCTACAAATTTTTATAATCGTAAAAATACCAACAATAGCCTCACCGTCTCCCTGCAGTCCTGTTCCTTTAAACTCGCAAGTGACTATGCAAGTAATAAAAATCGAGAGGCTACTCGAGATCGA
The DNA here is from genome assembly GCA_035047105.1 of Galeopsomyia nigrocyanea. NCBI lineage: Eukaryota > Metazoa > Arthropoda > Insecta > Hymenoptera > Eulophidae > Galeopsomyia > Galeopsomyia nigrocyanea. The sequence continues at coordinate 12,852,955 of JAWWMK010000032.1, read as the reverse complement.
CGCCCCAACCACGCCACATGTGCTTTTCACGCCGTTTCCACGCGCTTTTTAGTCTACGGTGTGGCACAGTCTTAGCAAGACCTGTCGCCCCTGAGTAGTCTGCCGAATAAAAATGTAGAATATATTTTGTCATTTTGTTCTACGACAATTACGGTAAATACCTAATTATATTATGCATTTGTTATTTTTCAATCTTATATCAACTTTGTAGCACCATTTGTATTTTTTAATAAAAAACAGCCTGACGATGTTAGCGAAGTAGCTAACGAAACGCTGCATACAAAAAATATGCTCCAGTGTTTTTCTTCTTTTTGAAAACCCATACCCTTTAGCCCTCTTCAGATCGCTTTAAACCTACAACTTATATACCATGGAGGGTGATCTTCAACAAACATTATTATTATAAAGATGTTGTACATTAACTTACAGGATAATATATTTAAAATCTTCAGGTGAAATTATAACATCTCCTTCGCGATGACTAATATTCTAAAGGACTTGAACCCTCTGTTAAGCAAAACCTGTTCTGTTACTAGGGCAATACATGTACAAGAATCTCGCGAAAGCATATCGCGAATATTGCAATCGCGAATACTAATACATTAGTCTTATTGAGAAAGGGGGATTACGTTCTTCAGGAGACATAAATTCGCGAAAATAAGTTATAAAAATGCTATACTTATTGGACTTTTAGATCTTTATTTGTATGGAAATAGTCGGTTAACGCGCTTCTCATGTCTTGCTCGTCGTTTAATATCACTGTAAAGCTCTTAAGAGGAATTCCTAAGGACATAAGGCAAGTTCACATGGCACGCTTGAATCGCATACTCGGACGATGTATCAGCGAAAATAATATACACAATTACACATACCGCTTACCCCATACTTGAATCTTGTTTTGATTGTCATGTATAGTTGATTCTTTTATTTGTAACCTGCATGCAGGTAGACAATCATAGAAACTTTTCCTCCACTCTTTAGAAACTATAAGATTTTAAGCTTTATGGTCGAAGTTTCTTTCTTGTTCTTTAAAACTAGTATCTTTTTTAGTTTTATTACTTGCAGTAATTTTTCCACAAAATTTATTTGAAAAAAATTTAAACGACAAAAAAATGTTGTAATTGAAATTACTGTATGTCAGTGAAGTCAACCGCGAATTAAGCGATCAGTTTGTTTTGCGCGGAATAGTGAGTATGTGTCTCAATCGACTAACCGCGAATCCGCGAATCCTAAGTCATCACGGTAATGCAGCTGTGCAGAGATTCTAGCTGTGCAGAAAAGTAGAGTACTTATGAGTACCACGAACATCAAGGGATCCCTGTAGTTATATAAACGGCATCTATGATGAACACATTTAGTATAGTGTCGCCTTCACTTTTATTACGTGATCTCGGGAATTCTTGGCAGCTATATATGCATTAACGAATAATTCAAATGTGCTGTCAAAAGCTGTAATGTTTCTGAGGAACATATGTTAATTTGTTTTATTAACTGGTCCGCAAAAACGCATGCATTTTTAATCGTACCCTGTTGCTTGAAAATTATTTTTGTCGGATTGATTTCCAAAATTTGAAATATCACACTCAAATTCGATTGAGGTCGAACATGAACTCCACGATCTGATATTCTAAAACTTTGAAATTTTGCAAGTCTTTAGATTGGGAGGTATGATCTTTTGTTAATTCCATCTGATCTTTTTTTGAGCTTGCTTACACTCAAAAAACGAGTATTCTCGTTGTAAGAAGTAAAATCTTACTTGAGGTAATCCTCTCGCAGATAGAGGATCCTCTAACTGCAAAAGGGTTTCTCTTGGGCTAAGAGGAATTTCGCCGGGGTGTTATTTTGAGAGCAAAATTCTCTTGTGACAAGAGGATTCCTCTTGTCCAAGAAAACTTTTTTCTGAGTGTAAGAATTACACTCTGAATTCCTTGGACTGAAATCCTCCAGTCCAACGATCGGTTGACTTCCGTTCGCCAGTTCAATACGCGGTTATTGGGAAGCCACAGATATATTTCTCTCACATGATAAGCTTATTTAATTCACTCAAATAAAACGCATTGCTATCAGAATAAAACTGGCATCATAATAAAACTGCATCTCGGCCGATTATTTTGTATTATTCATTATTATAATTCCTGACAATGTATAATTGTAACTTTTAGAAGCCTTCTGTTTTAACAAGTTTTCACATTCACTATAACATTTCAAATCGACTATCGATTAATAATGTTAATAATTAATTAAATTAGAGATATAATATTACATTGATGTATCTAAAAATCTGAAAACGAAAGGACTGCTTCACCTTGTTTTTAAAATTTTTAATTTATTCGACCAGTCGAGGGAAATTCAACTATTATGCTTTGGAATTTATCATCAAACTGTTAACAATATTGTTCAAAAACGCTTACTTTAATGGATACGTTACTTTGTGAATTAAAATTCAAATTTCAAATTTCAATTCTCTTTTCAAAGATTCCGGAACCTAGTCGGAAATTAACGAAAATCCTTGAAAAATATACAGAAAAATTGCGCATTGTTAATCGCATTGCGCATTGTTAAGATCGAGTCAGTAAAACTAATTACTTTGCTTGTGCAATTTGTTTATCATTGTTAAAAAAAATCATAAAGTTAGTCGCGCGATATTTTAAACTGCGCACGCGTTATAATAACGGTTTCCTAAACGAATTATTGATGCCAATCGTTTACAAAACTCGCGCGCAAATTTTCTATTCATCAATTTTGCCGTTATGATGTGTGGTTTATTAATAATCATGAAAAATAAGATTTTGGCCGCTTGCTCCTCCGCGCTCTGATTGATTATTGAAAATCTTATCTTCCCTGGGTAATGTCGCTTTCAATGGTTACCGGCAGTGGGTACAGTATTTAAAAAAAATAAGCAGTGATTTTTGAATTAAAAGACTAAATTTATTTTCTTTCGCGATTTCCACAAGATCAGAATTTTTTGTATTCATTGAAATAATAATTAAATAAATTCGGTTAGAATGATATTTTATTAATGAAGCGAACACATTACATATGTTAAAAGATAAAACCAAATAGTCGTTGAAAACATAATAATAGATATTTTTCTTTCTATACGATGTCAAACTCATGCAATTTTTTATATTCTCCCTGCACAGTAAAAATTTTTACTCATTTTTGGTACAAAAAGAGTAAAAAGTTACTCACAATGAGTATAAGTAATCGGTTTCTCATTTTGAGTAAGTTTTTACTTATTTTGAGTACCTTTTTACTTGTTCTGTTCCAAAAATGAGTAAATTTTTTTTACTGTGTGTGATGCAAAAATAACTTTTTGTATCAGCTTCAAAAAAAAATTGTTTACAAAAATATTATTTTTTTTCAATTTCGAAATAAATTTTTTATTTGGAAATTGAATACTTACTGAGCAGTGAGAAAGATAATGATTTTTTATTGTTTAGTTGGATGAAAAATGATTATACCGAGTACCGAGTGTACCGACTAAAACATTGATGGACAATTTTACTCAACTGGCAAAGTAGTATATTGTTTTGCTTACATATTGATATCGGTAATCGTCTGGCTCATATTTATGGCTGCAGACCAGGGCTTTTATTAAAAAAAATGGCTTTTTCTTTATTAAGAGTTTATAGTTCATACATCAAACCTTTACAGCAAACATTACTGTCTAACTCGGGCAAGTATTTTCGCATTATCCCGTCATTTACTAATCTCTTAATTTATGCAAATCTTTTAAATTGTTGAAGATGAACATAACCTATTCATCATTTTTATTTTTATATTACGTTATTAATTTTAGTTACAATTATTATTTTCAGGAATAGTGAATAAAATTAACAATCAAACTTTAAATATTTTAAAGTCACAATTTCCTCCAATATGTTTAGTCAGACACACTTCCATTTTTGCGAAATGTAAGTTTACTTTAATAACTAAGAACACCTATACTAATTTATTTATTTACATGAATAACATAAAAAAACGTTTTAGATTCTGCTGAAAGTTTGTGGAAGTCTGTCGTAAGTGTCAGTAATGCTGGTAGAATGAGAGGTAGAGGGAGGGGAATGAAAGGGGTTCAAAAGAATTTAAATAGAGGCCAAATAATTGGTATTGGTAAGATAAACATGTTGTGGCCAGGTTTGACTGGTCCAATTATGCGAGGATCTACTGTTGTCAAACAGCAAAGATTGCCCGATGATAAGGAAAGAGAAGCCAAACTTATTAAAATGAGAGATGAATGGGGAGCGAAAAAATCAAGAAGAGTTCACGCATTGGAACGGGGTTGGACAAGTGCTAGAGTGGGTGGAAAAAATATTGGACCACCAGATCCTGTCAACGATGGTATTAATTTGTTTTATGTTTTATTATCTCTCTTATACACAAATGTATATTCCAAATCATTTCCTTGACACAATCTCAAGTTTTTACTTAAATATGAAAATATAAATAGAAGTATTTTTCCCAACAGAATAGCAATTGATTTTTCAAATTTATTTTACAGAGACCTTTGACGGCTTTGACACCAAAGTTCTTGAACACAAAATTGTCAACCACATGACAGGAAACTTAGGAAGGAAAAAAAGTTACAGTTCATTTGTAATTACGGGTAATAAAAATGGATTATGTGGAATTGCTGTAGGCAGAGCACCAGAAGGTAAAGGGGCTTTGAGATTGGCAAAAAATAGAGCAGGGTTAAAGTTAATGTACATTAAAAGATACAAGGAGCATACAGGTGATTTAGTGACATATCAATCAGCCCAATATCATAATCAAATATAACAAATATTTTAAAATGTTTGTTTAATTTGTTTAGTATATCATGATTTCTTCTCTCAATTTGGATCCACAAAAGTATTTGTTAACAAGAAAAATGAAGGATATGGCTTAAGGTGCCATAGGGCAATCAAATGTGCTTGCGAGGTAATTGGAATAAAGGATCTTCGCGTTAAAGTTGAGGGAGCAATGAACTATCAGCACATCATCAAAGCCTTTTTGCTTGGGTTACTGAAACAAGTAAATGAATAATATATTCTAAGATAAGAATTTGTTGTATACAAAATCTATACATGGCATTTTTATGTTTTAGAAAACACACGAGGAGTTGGCAGAAGAGAAGCAATTACATTTAGTAGAATTCAGAAAAGAAAATCTTAACTATCCAAAAGTTGTTGCCTCTCCATCAGTTGTAAGAGAGCCACAACAAGTTAAATCAACTGAAATTTTAGATTTCAAACAATACGTTCTGGGGGGAAAAGTTATACTGGAAAAGAAAAAGAGACCTCGTTTTTATGTCAACAGCATTGGATATAAAATCAGGCTAAGTAAAATGGAGTACTTGAGGAATCAAGATAAAGTTAGGATAAGAATGTTAGCTGAGCATGGAGAGTACAGAAGCTTTTTAACAGATAAATATCCTGAAGCAAAGCCTAAGTTGTGGAACAAGAAGAGGGTCGAGCAAGAGAAAAGTGAAAATAATTAATGTACATAATACTTTGTAAATATAATCAAAAAAATAAAATGTTTTTATTACTTTAAAATAAAGATTAACGTTATACAATGTCTCTTAATTTCAACACAGTTTCAAAATTGCTTAGAATAATATCCTGTACATGTGAGATGTATAAGGTGAGAATCGTAGAAGTTACTTCCGCCGAGCTTATAAAAATCAGATTTCGCAAATAGATTAGAGATAGGAGAGAAAACAACGAAACGAATCTCGCGCGCGCGCCATGGTCAAAAATCAAGTTCTATAGGAATTCAGCGGCAAAAGGCGGAGGGGGGAAGAGGATGAAAGGGCGAAACCGCCACTTGTTTCTCCCATTTTCTGATTTTCTCGCATACACGTGCGCAATCGTCGGAGTTGAGTGTATGTATGCGTGTGTGTACGCGTGAGCGCGCGTGTGTGTGCATGCGAGGTCCAGCTGGCCGATCGTCAGCTAGTTGGAATTATTGGCGGCGCGGCATTGCTGCCCAGTGACAAAGGGAGCAAAATAGACGCAAGACTAAAGAGCACTAAAGAGCTGCGCGCTAGCGACAACTTCCTCGCGGACAATGTTAGCGTGTGTGCACCTCGAGCGAGACCTCGAGGAACATAGACGACTCTCATCGATGTGACGTCCTCCGCTCTCAAAGATGGCGTGCACTGCGAGCTGCGCCATGTTCCTTGCACTGTGATAGGTATCCGCGAGAGAGCAACGAGAGGAGGTGAGGCGAGCGATCGAGAGTGGAAGAGAGTGGAAGAGAGAGAGAGAGAGAGAGAGCCGCGAGTTAAGGCGTACGAGAGAGAGAGAGAGAGAGAGCGAGTGTGAGTGAGAGAACGCGTTGAACTTTTTGGGATTCCACAATTCGAGTTGAGACCTGAGCAGCAGATATCAGAAGCTTCGACTCGCCAGACGACGAGGCAGCAGCGCTGGCGACGACGAGCCGCTTAAGATGGCCGATGACGATCCCTGGCTGCTCAAGGAGGACGGCTTCCTGAACGTCGGCGCCGAGGCCAGCCAGATCGTCTATCACCCCAACCTCAATGTCCTCCTCGTCACCACTGCCAACCCAGCCCAGATTTACGTCCTCGATGTCAACTGTGGCGAGATTCTCCAGAGGTGCACCCTCTCCGGTGAGTTTTGCTTTCTTCTGTCTTTGTCTCTTTCCTCTTGCTCCACTCGCGGCTACGTTCCTTGATCCCGTCTATCCACTTACTACGCCTCATCCTGGCCCTGGCAAACAATTGTCCTGCGAGTTTGTTGTCATTGTTGCCTCTCCCAATCTCTCGTGTTGCCTCGCATACTTGCTTCTCGCGGGCACACTTCTCTGTTTTTTGGCAACTCAACGTTTTTCTTTTGCCAGACTTCAATGTCGATGACCGTTGCCTTATCGTCGCCTCGTTTCTAGTAGTACGCTGCGGATCGTATTAAAGTTTGGCGGTTGTCATTAACGTTTTTTTACGCGCCTCTGCTTTGCATCTTCACTGATACACGATGTTTGTTTCTTTTCAATTTGATACCAGTTCCACATTGTGTGTTCATTGTCTACTTTCATTCCCATTACCGACAATCATTTTAAACGCTTGTTATGAATCGGTATACGTTTTCAAACTACGTCTATTCCAGTTCTTTGTTTCTATGACGCCTTCTGATAAATTTACAGTTACATTAGTAAGCCTTAACTGTGATGATATGCAAATTGATTGTTAACTTTTGATATCATTTTTCTATAATTGACCTTGATAGCAAGATTATTTCGATTTTTCGTTATGTAACAAACTTTTATGAAAACTAATTTATTTCAATCAACCATGTCATAGTAGACGATACAGACTTCTGGCTTATGTTCTAAAACAACTTCATCATAGTCTATAATGAATTTTCATGATTCACGCAGTGAATTATAACTAATCACCTGGTGATGCGTTCTACAGGAAAAGTCTACAATGTGAATTCACTAGTTTTATTTTCCATCGGAATGTTAAAATTTGATTATAACTATTGAGATGATGCAATATTAAGTGCCATTTTTCAATTGAAAAAATTAATCACTCAAGTGATTATTAGACAGAGTAAATGCACTTTATAAAAATGTCAATAGATTAGATAAACTAGTTTTCAATGAAATATTGTTTTTATTTGCAGGTAAAGCAGATGGAAAACTACAAGGTGTTTATTTGGGTGAAGGGATAGACAAAATCTTGTATACCGATGGCAGGGGCCTTGGAATTAGAAGCGATTACAATGGTGTCCTCTTGTTGGATTCTATTTTACAATTGCCAGTATACAGGAGTGAAGATGTAGTTAAATTAGAGATGCTACTCACGGAAGCGATACTGTTGCACCACTGTTTGCGATCAGTTGAGCTTCCAGGTGTAGATAATGTTCAAGAAGTGCTGCAGGAATTGTCCACCAATATTGCTTATGCCAAAACAAATAGAAAGAAAGGAATTAAAGCTCAAAAGGTATGATTATAATCAAGTTTCATCTCGCATGAAAAAAGCACATTTTTTTACTACAGTTTCTTGGTTATGTTTTTCACTAATGTATTCAGCATTAATAAGTTTTTTATAATTTTCTTGATTTTTAATTTGTTGCAAATTAAAAAATTCAAAGTTAAAGTTACTTAATACTCCTGTTTTTACTTCCAGTATAATACAGTATGTTTAGAATTGTCACATGGAGCTCTGAAATTAGTATGTTCAAATTTGGTAATGGATTTGAAGAAGCAAAATAAACATATTCCTGCATTACCTATAGCATCTGCCATTAGCGAAAGACTTAATGGCCTACTCCCTGGCCTTGTTATGGAAAGCGAGAGTACTGGAAAAGTTCTTATGTATAGTGAAGCAGCTCGTCGTGATACTTTTTCAAAGTGGCCCCACATGAGTTACAAGTGAGTTTTTCTATTTTCTTTCAATTTTTATGACGTTTTCTAACCAAATTATCTGAACTCTATAAAATATTCGAGAATTTATACCATCCATTTTGAAATTAGCGATGGAGAACGAATAATTCTCAACCTTTGCCTACTACTTTACTCATTGAGAATTGAATAATTCTCAATGAGTAAAGTAGTAGGCAATTAACTAGGTTGAGAATTAAATTATTTAATTTAAAACCATAAATTTAAAGTTTGATTTTTTTAGATTCAATTTGAATAAAAAAAACAATAAAACCTCACTAGGATCATTTTTTTATCATAATGAAAAAATATAGATTTAAACTATTAATAAGTTCAAAATTTGGCAAAATTTTATTTCGATTCGTTTTACATTTAATTTGAAGGTGGGCACTGCCAGACCAAATGGCGCAAGCTGGCTTTTATCATCAGCCAAACACGACGGGCGAGGACAGAGCGATGTGTTTCACGTGTAACGTCTGTCTCGTCTGCTGGGAACCCACGGACGAGCCTTGGTCCGAGCATGAGCGACACTCGCCAGCTTGTCCCTTTGTCAAAGGCGAGTACACTCAAAATGTGCCACTTTACGTGACTTTGGCCACAGCACCCGCGCAAGCCGTTGGCGAATCTGTTGATGTGATCGGCACGACGAATGTCAGTGGACTCGTTGCTACGGCTTCGCAAGGCGGTTTCATCAACGTTTGGAATGTGCAAAGCCAATCGAAGGTATGATTTTAAGATGTCATATTCAAATTAAAAAATCTAAGAAGTTTTTAAAAAGAATCATGCTAAAAAAATATTCCATTTTGATTACAGAGAGAAGTGTCCTTCTATTTGAGTCCAAGTGACGTAGAGCCAAACAACAAAGATTCGTTTGAATTCGTGGCCTCGAAGACATCGACGTCAGTGTCAAGCGTATACCTGCCGAGCCTCGTTTCAGAAACGGACGCCCTGACGGACGCCTACAAGCCGACATCGAGCTCGAACAGCAGCAGCAGTAGAAAACTGCAAGTGTCAGCTTTGGCGCTGGTCGACGGGCCGAAATCTCAGCGCGAAGTTCGAGGCATGTCGAACGCCGGAAGCCAGGAGAGCAACTCGAGCTTGATCAGGCCGTCACTAGTATGCGGAGTGTCCGTGAGCTCGAACTTCGCGAGCGCCGGTTCAAGTGCCAGCTCGTCTTCGGCTCAGATGCGCACCCTCGAGAACGTCTGGGCAACGACTACGGATTTGGCCTCCTCGTCGTCACTGGTTCGCGCGATGAACAGCGTCAACAGCGCGGCCAGCAGTAGCAGCAGCAACAGCTTGGACATCATGAAAGTGGCCTCGAGCGACGTGTACAGTTCGACGAGGTCGCACTACCTCGTACTCTGTGATTTTCATCACAAGACCGCCGAGGCCCAACCGACGAAGAAGGACAGCTCCAAAGATGGCACCAAGAGCAAGAAGCAGCTCTCTGGTACCGGCACCAGCGCCAGCTCTAACGGCATTCGACAGGAAAGCCTCTATCAGGAAATCCTACTCAGCAAGTTCCTCCTCGAGGAAATCAATGAGGACGTCGACGCGGAGATGGTCGGAAGTGGAGGCGGCGGCGGCCCTCACTTCGAGAGCATCTACTCGCCACACGGAGTCCTTGCTGCTCCCACCGCTAATGGCATTTTCTATGGCGTCAATAGCTCCTTACCAACGCTGCCAACTTCGAGCTCATTCGACGCCAACTCTAATCCCATAAGCTCGTACGCGCCCGAGCAGTTCGCCTCCACTTCGAAAATGACCCAGCTGAGGAAGACTCTCGACACGATCAAGACGAGCAAAGTCGCCGAGCCCGTCGTCATACAAACGATACGCATCGAGGCCGAGGACTCGCTCAGAATCAATAAAGTTCTGCCCACCAAGGACGGCAAGCATTTATTCGTAACACTTAGCCCACTGGTTGTGGACGTGACAGCTACCGAGTCCTTTTCCAATACCAACCAGATGGATGTCGACGACGAAAGTAAGTTTCATGTTCTGTCTTATTGAGTTAGTAAAAAAAATGTTTTTTTGGTGTACTAAACCCATCCATCAATTATTGAATTTCAGGCGCGCCAAAGAGCTACATGTACTGGGACCACAACGACGTGCAGTCTAAGGCATCGATGAACGGCGAAATACCAAGCGAGTCAGAGACGAGCGCGAGCCCGATCCTGCTTGTGTATGCTTTGGACTTTACGGACAAGGTGGTGAGACTGAGGCCGGAGCCGATACTCAAGCGGGAGCTACCAGTGGAGCAGGCGCCCGAAGAGTGCGTGCTGCTGCCAAGCCTCGAGAGGGGTCGACTCTTCAATGGCAATATGCACCTCGAGGCCCAAGACGCCCAGGAATCCCGGGGACAAGTGGCCTTAGTTTGTAGGGATGGAGTGGTGAGGCTGATAGACCTAAGCAATCTCAAGACTGTTACCGAGGCTAAGCTCACTGGACGCAAATTCATCTCCGCTGCTTACTGCACAGGTAAATTGTTATACATTCGATAATTAATTGTTTTGCTTATTGTTGAAAAATGCGTCGACATTTATCGTTGCGGTTTGTCCTTCAGGTTTGGATAGATTGTGTGCGTGCACAAGTGATGGAGCTCTTCACTTCTTCAAGATGACATCTGAAGACGATGCGGCTGAAGAGAAGGACGTAGACGATCTACAAATGATAACCGATCCAAGCGTATGTTACGAAAGTGAATTAGCTACTCCTAGTACATCAACTTCATCTCCTATCAACCAGTAAGTTTCACGAAATGATATCGAAAAATTGCCGTGGAATCAAATACGCCTTTCGGCTAGGCTTTACTTAGCCTCGTTAAAATAATCGTTTCTAATGATGAAATTACTTTTCAGAGAGCAAATTCTGGCACACAGACCAAATTTAACGTACCAAGATTTACGATCGCTGTACGAGTTAACGAGATTTGATCGACATTCACCGGCATACAAAGCTACCGTACCACCTTGTTGGAGCGAAATGATGCAAGCTCAGCGCCAGCGCCGTTATCCGCAACATTTGCATCAATCCGAAGATCAACATCATACACGTACTTGGCGCTTGCAAAATGATACGTAAGTGAACTATTTGAAAACATAAAGGATAATTAAAAAAAAAATGAACCTATTCACTAATTTTTGTTTTGCCCTTTGCATAGGGGTACCTGGGATGAGCACATTTTCGAGCTTACATTGCCGAGAAGTGCCGCAGGCAACGTTGGACATGTTGATGTCAGATTCAGTTTGCATTTCCCATGTCTAGAGCTTCCAATGATACAAGTTACTCTTCTCAAACAAATTATGACTGGAATCGGAAACAAGCCCTATTTAACTGCTGTGGATGAAAAAATAGATTTTAGAATTGGACGTGAACAGAAGGCTGATAATCCTGTTATTACGGAAGAGTACCAGAGACATCATAATACAGAAATTCTTTGTGGTCCTGTAAACTTGCAGCGCTGCATGGATTTGTCTGATCACTCTGGCTGTGTAACTTTGACTAGCCCTAAGTTATTTCGCACGAAAGCCAAGACACTTTTGGTTCATATAAAGGCATTAATAGATCCTACAAAAGAAGGGGTAAATTATTCAAATCAATTTTAATTAAATATACATTTGAATTCTGTTTTATTACATAGAACGTATGTTGAATTTTAGGCGTTATCAAAAGCAAGATCTACTTTATTGGAATCGAAACCGCCAACTTCGAAAAAATTGAGGATAGACGAAACTGGTCCGCTTCCTCCTGGTGCTACAGTAGAAAGATTTGCTGCAAATGCAACTAAAAAGTTAGATAGTTATAATGGTATGTATTTGCTAATTGTTTTCAAAATATTGAATTTTATGGGAAAAATTAAAAGCGTATTTTTTCTTTGTTGCATAGGTTGTGATTGGGTTCATGAAGTCTCAATTACAGTGAGATCAGTTCATCCTACAAATATTCCAAATGAGAAATTACAGAGGTGTGCGATGTTGGAGTCCAAAGCTTTCCTTGAGAATTTACTAAGTGTAGCTTGTTTAGAAACGTCGAATAAGTAAGTGCATGATTTGTTTATAAATCGCTTGTCATGTTGGTATAATTTTTCGTACCTAACAATTCATTTTGTAACAGGTCACCAGTTGTTCAGTCACTAGCTTTGGATATTTTAATATGGGTTGCTGCAATAAGATTAACGAGGTTGCGTACTGGTTTAAACAGTACTAAATCAAAAGCGATGCAGTTGGAAACTGTTCATTGTGTACAGGAAAGACTACCTAGTCTGTTACGTACTTGTTTGCTCCACGCTGGACGAAGTATAGCGCACAAATGTGTTAAGCTCATCGTACTCTGTATAGAGTGAGTTATGCTCATTTATTTTCCTACAGATTTAACCTTAATTTATTCTTAAATTAATAATTGTACTTTATGTCACATTCGCAGGGGTCTTCATAATTTAGAGGATCCATCGCCTCACGCTTTTGAAGAAGCTGTTTTATCAGTTTTAGTTTCTATATTACCATACATAGTTAGTGTTCAATGGGCTGGTTCGTTAAGATGGCTTGCTATACTTGTAACAAGATTGTTACCTCTAGATAGAAATCACAGTGTGGCCCAACAGTGCATTAAGCTTATTCAAGAAATTTCTACTGAAATGTCAAAACGTGTTAATCCTTATCATTTATTACTTGCAACGAGGTAAGTTGGTAGTTCTATACAACAGCCTTTGTTTAGAATTTGAAAATTGAGTGGTATTATAATAAAATTTTAATTAAATGTTTTTTAGGTTTGGACTCTACAACTCACCATTTGAAACTGAATTATTTGATATGGATCCACCTGTCTCTGCAAAATCCACTTCAGTACCTGTAACTAATACCTACTCTATTGTAACTAACGAACAACCCAGCACGTCTGTAGCTGCTACGAATATGTCGTATACTCAAGATGCCATTGATTTGCGAGATCTTCTGTCTTTACCTTCACATTCAGCTGGTGATCTTATTGTGCCAAGCAAATTAAAAGCGCTCTGTTCTAACCACAGTATGAAAGGACTTCTTGAGGTAAACCAAATAACCTTTTAAAGTAAAAAAAATTGTAAAATTATTATATTGTACATTGCTTGATGTTGTTTTCTTTTCTTTTCAAGGTTGAACCATTGCATTTCACCTGCCATGCTGCTTCTGATGGCACCAAGATGGAAAAAATTGATCCTAACGTCAACTCTGTATCTGCGGCGGTGTTGTACGAACCAGCAGTGCCTACAACAAATGCAACGTTTGATGCCAAAATCATACATCATGCATACGTAAGTAATCTTATAAACATCAAATGTGATTGCTATTGTTACAGTAAAACAATCTTAAAAATAGTTCGATAATTTGTATTTGGTTTAGCTTTCAAATATCAGCAAAATTTTAATGAAGCAGCATTAAAATATTATTAAAAATAAATTCAAAATGTTAGAAAGCAATGGCTACATTTAAATGGGGTTCAGATAAATTTTTTAACTAAATCGTTATACTATTGCAGAACTTTGAGGCTGGATCGCTAGGACCAGATCTGCAAGCAAAGTTGACATGTAAATTAACTGATCTGCTAAGCCAGTGCACGAAAAACGCGCAAAAAGCCAACTACCAATCGCTGGCGAAAAAGAGCCAAGACTTTTACACTCCTGACGATCAGTCGGACAGTGACGATGGTGGTAATATGCAATGCAATACTACGCACATTTGGAGCGTGTACAGCGACAAGCCCCCATCGTTAACAACAGTCCCTAAAGAAAAATCTTCCTCTTCATCCATAACAAATGTTGGCACTTCTTCGTCAACCAGCAAAATTGAGGACATCGGACCGAAAAAGGTGCGTTTTCATTTTGCATTGTTTGTTCTATAATTTCATAAGTTATAGAAATTTTGTATTTTTTCATAAGTGGTACTTTTATTTGAGTAATTTTTCACGCACCGTTGCTCTAATTATTATGGCCTTATAGTCACTCTTAGAGCCACCGATAAACAAAATTATGCAAAAAGAAAATTACACGTTCATTTTTTACGATTCAATTCTTGTAATAAAATGTATAAAAAATCTTTATTTAAACAATTTAAGAATGTATTCATTGTGTAAATTAATTTTTTCCAAAGAAAGTTTTCTCTAGAAATGAATTTTCAATAAAATTTATATTTTAAATAGATGATTACCTTTGCAATATTAGAAATATATTATCTTTCAGAAGGATGATGTCGCTTTTCCATGGGGAAGGCTACTTTGTTGGCCTCCGCAGCAGGCTTTGGTTGTAGAGAGAATGCATTCAGGAGCAAGGAGATTTGTTATTTTAGACTTTGGAGCTCCTGTGCTTCTCACTGATTTAATGATACCAGCCTGCAGCGATTTAGTTTCCCTATCCATTGACATTTGGACAAAAAGTGAGGAAAACGACGGTATCCGACTAGTAGTCGCTGGAGATATTGGCAATAAGCCGTTAGTTGTTAATGATTTGCAACCACCACCAGTTTGTAGATATTTAAAGGTTAGTAATTGTTTATGAAGGCAGTCATTCAAATTATCAAAAAAATGCAAATGTAAAATAAATGTTTTTAGATCACGACTATTGGTCGATATGGCATGTCAACAACTCGTTGCAAAATTCCTTTGGGAACGTTTTATGGACACATGGTTGTATTACCAGGGGAAGACTATTCCGAACTTTCATCCTTTGAAACGAATACATCGGATTCAGGACTCCAAGCGACAATTGAATCGCATTGTAACATATTGTCTGCTCTTGCCGAGGATGTACAGTGTAGATTTACCTTGGCAACAGAGCGTCTGAAAAGTTATCTTGATCCTTTGTTGTGTACGGAAACTCCCAACGTTATACATATGCAACACTATTTGAATAATAGCAAAAATTCAACTGACAGCAAGGAACAACCTTCAGTAAAAATTTTGTCCACATACCAAGTAAAATTCATTATTATACAATTAATCCTTTTAAAAACTTCCAAATACGAAATTTCAAATCATAATATTTTCATAGGAATGTATTATGTATCAACATCAATTGAATATCATTCGTGGAGTATGGCAGAGGTTAGAGTCGTGGAGGAATCCGGAAACTAATCCGCCAACAACATTAGTAAATGCATCTAGCGATAAATTGCGTATACTTGGAGAAACTCTCCTAGATATACTGCTTTACACTGTATACGAAATCGGTCCTGTTCCTACTGTAAGTTCGTTTTACGATTCTATATTCCAAGAGTAAATATTTTTGTCACTTGTCATGTCATAAATTAAAACGAACGATTTTGATCCAAAGGTGCCAGTTACATTGTACGACTCTTTCACACCAGTAGTATGCGAAAAATTGTTCAGTTCAATTTGTGTGATGACACCAGCTCCACACATGCAACTCTACACAGTTGCCTTATTAGCCAAAATGGCTGGACATCAACCGTGGTGGGGAAATTTTCTTGCAAATGCATTGATAAATTTGTATTCTGCATCTTCAACGCATATTTTCCCACAAGACAGGTGAGTTTCTACGATATAAAAGTTAATCAGGTTAATTATTTTGCACTTACTCATGCTCTGCTGTGAAATCATTTTCAGGGTATTCATTTTGTTAACATTCCTTGGTCGCAAATCATTAATTGCTTCGGCTAATAAATCTTCGGTGATTGACGCCATGGTACGCACGCTTGGAGGGCTGCTGGCACCTTTGTGTATGGGCCAAGCTGAAAACTCAAACAGATTGGATACAACCCTGATTGGCTGGGTACTTCTATTTTTATCTGTATGCTTAGACACAACAGCCGTTCACTCAAATTCTTCTGAGGAAAATCATGATAAGAACAAAGAACAAGGTATTTTTTCAAATATTAAAAAATAAACACCGATTTTTTAGTTTTAACTATCAAAAGTATAATGTGGTGCTTATTAAAAATGTTTTTTTTTTTCAAAAGGATTTTCATCTCGTTGGGAATTTATCCAAGGAGAGCTTGCAATGCAGAGAAAGTTTATTAGCTCCAATCGTTCATCAGTGTCACGTAGCTATCGTAAGAAGTTACAGAAACGTCTCATGCATCACAAGCAACAGTTACAAGATCTAGAACAGGCAAAAAAATCTTTTCATTCGTCTTCTCAGGTAACTTTCGCTTGGCCATTGAAAATTTATATTGTGAAATGTTTTAAAATGTATTTGTTGACATCATTTTGTTTTGACCCAGGGTGCAACTTTCTCTACAAAATTGGAAGCTGCATTAAAGTCTCAAGAACGTTATTACAAGAAAACTCTGAAGCAGCATTCTGCAAAGTATTCTAAGGACTTGTACAGCCTTAGAAGGAATGATCTGACACATTTGAACCGAAGATCCCAGTCACAGCCAAGTACAAGGTAATTATTATCGTAACAGTGACTTTTTGTACTTGTTCATCAATCATTTAAATTAAAAATGATTCTCATTACTTTTCTTTATTTTTCAGTCAATCAGATTCAATGGACACCGATGTTGACTTTACAAATAACTTGTCACATCAGTACGTTCTTCCAGTGGCACGTGGTCTTGTAGCTCTGTTGTTGAACAATGCTTCTAACGTTGACATGTTTTTGTTAGCATGCAAGGTAAACTTTTTTTTACTGAATCAATCAACGAAAATTTGTGTTCAAATTTCGTTTTTAAATACCTTTCCTGTTCTTGTTTTTTTATAGGTTGTTGCCAGATTAGTTGTTTCCACACGTCCTGCTATCAGTTTGGGCGAATTGATGAGCGAAGACCAACTTCTCAGACTAGTTAGATTAGCCACTGGAAATTCTGATACGGCATGGTCATCGCACGCTGTCTCGTGTTTATTACAGGATTTACTAGAAGGTATTTGATTTTTTTAATTTAATGTATAGTCCATAATAACATCTAATTGTCAAATGTTATAATTTAAATTTGATAAATTCTCTGGTGAATATGAAAAACTGTATTGCCTTTTTTTCAGGAGAAAAATTGTATCCTAGAAATTCCGCGCCAAATGAACCCAGTCCATCTGACGATGCCTTTGAACCTTTACCTGCTGAAGAAGCAAGGGTAGCTGACGATGATGTTGCAGCAGCAGTACCTGGACCTAGTAGTTCTTCAGCTGCTTTTGGAAACGATGAAGGCTTTGCTGACGGAGACGAAGATACCCAGGATAGCATTGTTCATGCACCAACAAATGCTTCTTCTTCTAAAAATAGTGGATTTAATCTTCCTTCCTTGTTGGAGTCTGATGACAGCGAGTTTGAAGATTTTCTTGACAATATTCTTGATCGTAGTAAGACGATCCCGAAGAAAGGAAGCGCTGTTTCCAAATATCCAACCATTACAAGTTCAGGGTATGTATATTATAATAGTTATTTTAAAAAGTTATACGGAACATTATCAAATTGATTGATATTTAATTCAATTTTTTTGTTGTTTTCAGCATTTCACAAGCTATTGACGCCAGGTTGGAGTATGGCGTTGAAACGAATGTGGAAATAGCGCTTCGAAGGCTCTCTTCTCTTGGAACCTACAACTTGCCTCTCGGCATAAACGCAACAATTAACGTGAGTTTATTTATTTCTATTGCATCCCAGCAATGAGTGTACGTACCATTAAAAAATCAACAGCCACTTTCATTTCCTAATTTGCATTTACAGCCATCAACGGACTCTTCACGTATTGTGCAAGGTTCATCTTCAAGGCAGAGCAGCTATTCTGATAGAGGTCAAGAAGCTTGGAATTCGTCAGAAGTTCCCATTTCTAGTTTACTTATGCTGACAAGATGTTTCGACAAAATCTTCACCGAATTGTACATTCAGAATATAGGAATTAACCTTGAAATGGTTCTGCAGCTGTGGTTAACATTGAATCTTGACGCAGCATCGGAATCTACTACCACCCAATTCGACCCATCGTTAACACCTGTTATTTCTCTTAGTTCAACAGCAATTGCTGGACTCATCTCTGCCTTTTCTTGGTAATGTGCAATTGAAAAATTATTGAATTAAATATTTTAATAAGAATGTATTTTAATAACCTTTTTATATTGCAGGCATCCTGGTTTATCTTTGCGAGCTTGGTGCTATGCTTTACAGTGTTTGACACTTGCAAGCAATCAACCTTTACAAACTGAACAAGTTGAGGCTGCAAGTTGTAGTACTCCACTAGATGGCTTATTAGGAGGCATGGCTGGTTGTATAATAAAAGAACGAAATATGGGCGCTATGCTTCTTCGTCTCCTCTCTGGAAACGGATTGAATATAGATACGGCTAATAAGCATTTTGGAATGGTAACGCATTTTTTTTCAAATACTTGTATTGCGTAATTGAAAATTTTGATATTTTTCTAAATAATAACATTATGCTTGATAGGCTGGGCCAACATTGTGCCAAGCTTTACAAGATTTCCTCGTGAGGCTTGAAATGCGTTGTGATGTTATAACGCCTGGCAGTGCCTTAGGAAATTCTTTGAAAGAACTATTGTTGTGGGTCGTTTATCAGTTAGTGCAGCCTGGCGGAGCGTTGGTCGCGCGTCGTGGGCCACTGGATGCGCAATGCAAATTGATAACCTCTTTGCTTAACTTGAATTTCACTAACACCGATTTGGGAACCGCTATGAGCATATCCGAATGTGTAGGGGAACTAGTTTCTACTCATGTTAGAGGAAACGGAGGTAATTTTTTAAAAACATCTAATGATATAACTATGAATAGACGGCAGGTTTTCAATTCTGATTTAATTTCTAGTTGGTGCACAGTGCGGTGGATCAACTGATTCAACTAACCAAGCAGGAGGTTTTGTAGGATTGTATGCGTGTGTTCTTGGTGGTGATGCACGACAAGGTCGACCCGCTTCCTGGGATGCCTTGGTTGTTGCCCTCATCAAACTTGTTTGCAGGCTTGTGCAAACTCCTTTACCAAATGTAAGTTTATATGTTACTTTATTTTTTAATTACACTTTGGATCTTGCAATAATCATTACAATAATTACTTTATTTTTTGTTTAAAGGTAAGACCTACTAGATCTGATAGTACAACTGATATGGAACTTGGAGAATCCTCGCAGTCGAGTTCAAGTCAAACTGACAGTCAAGAGAAAATGAATACCTCACAAACTGACGAGAGCAAAGTTGCGGAACAGCAAACCTCAACGCGAATATATCAAGCGTCCAAGCCGAGGGTGCCATGTGTCGCCGACACTGGTAAAATTAATAATTTAATACTCCGCTCCCATGTCTTATATTTGTACATTCAGATAATGTTCTTTTTTCTTATTAGTTTTACAACACGAACCCACAATGATGAGATTGTTGGGAGCACTTGGTCACAGTTCTGGATCGTCTTTAGCTATGCTCATAGGCGAAGGTTCCAGCACTAATCCTACAACTGAGTTGAGTGCGATTCCTTCGATTCCCGATGCTACTTTCCAATTGCTGTGTACATTGATGAAGAAAGCCAGCAACCCGACTCTTGTACTCAATCCTGTTCACCAGTATCTTGCTTCGTGTAAGTGTAGCTTAGTGTTGAATTTCTACGATTAATATAGAAGAAACACATTAATATATAATTTATTTTCACGTGCAGCATGTAGACAAGCAATGTCCGATCGACACGTAGATGTAATGCAACTGTCAGAGCCTTTGCTTTGGTTCATCTTACGAGTTCTAGACAACGAAACATCTTTATCTGTTTTCACGTCGATGGGTGGTGTGAAAGTATTGTGCGAAAATCTCGTGAAATCCAGTAAAAATTGTAATTACAACAGCTCAAACTCTCCCGGAGTGATCGCATTGGTTATGCAGCACTTGTCGAATGCATCGAGCCTAACGCCAGTCGTCTCCAGCAGCAGCAGCAAAAAATCGTCAAGTTCTCTCGAGGAAGGCTTGCTAAACTTTGCGCCACTCGGCACCGTGTCTTGGATCCACCCGACCGCACAGCCAGCAGATGTGCTCATTCAAAGTGCTACGCCTCACAGAAGGGCTAGAACTGCCGCCTGGTCCTATCACTTCTATCCAGACGAGGCGTGGGTCGATTTGATCATTACATTGCCTTGCGCAATTTTATTGAAAACCGTGGAACTGCAACCACACTTAACATCTTTGTCGAGTAAGTTTTCAATTACTACTTTTTTATCTTTCAACTAATTTTTCCACAATTCGCGATTCATTGGCATAATTTTATTGTTTAGCTTGCCCATCGGCTGTATCGTTAGAAGTATCGCGCGAAGGAAACACTGCCTTGACTCCTATCTGCCCACCAATGCCGACGGCTGGTCTTACGTTCATTCGTTTAACTCTATCACAACCCGAAGTCGCGACTGCCGTTCTTGTAAGACTGTACAAACCTCGAGATTCGGCAAACATAAGTTTGAGTCAAATCCGTTTGCTCGGTACTACTGCCTTCGGCGATCCTAAATCGAGTCAAGATATTATCGACGAAGAACAATTAACTAAAACGAGGTAATTATACGCATTATAAGATTTTTAATTTAAATTTTAGTGCAATGACAGTGAGTAATTATTATATTTGATGTTTTAGTTTGGGATGGTTACGGCTGGTACATCAATGTCTGTCAATCAGCACAGTAAATGTCAATCTAAACATCGAAGTTTTAAATTCAGCAGCATCGGTCGAAGGTTTAGTAGAATCTTGCTGCAATTTATTGCTTCTTCCGGCTCCATCGCTTTTTACACCTAATTTGGAAAGAGTTCTCCTACAACTTGGCTTGCATTCTTGCGAGCTTGGACTCCGCCTTATCAATCTTTTACTGAATAATAGAACTATGCCGCTATTACAAGACACCTCATTGAGCCAAGAAACTACGACAGTTCAGATGGTCGTTGAACTGCTGGAACAACTTTGTACCGCGCAAGATTCTAACACTCGAGCTCGCATGTCTGCTGTTTTGAACTGGTTGTACAGAGTCGCCAAATCTTCTGTTACTAGTAACGTTGACAATAATTTACTGGGTGCCATAAGGTCTGCAACACCACCAGCTGTTTACATTCATTGTATATCTACTATCATTTGGAAAGCAGCTAAAATCCAAAATCTTAATTACGATTTAAAAGAACTTCTAACGGAAGATTTGTTTGAGTAAGTACCTATAATTGCACGTAACATACTAGGTTGGACTTTTATGAAATTACTAAAATTAAAATAATTTTCAAAAATCTCTCTTGCAGTGCATTGTACCAGTGGACTCTAACACTAAAAACTCACTCAGCTTTGAAGCAAGCAATCGACTCAGTATTGTGCGCATTCTGCTTCGTCCAACCGACATTTTTCCAATCTCTGTTCCAAAAGATACAGATAGACGTGTCGACCATGCCTGGAGATCAGTCGAGCGCTTCAATATCCGACGATCGAAAGGAAAGTGAAGGTCAAACCGACGACGGCAAAAGCACCACCGATTGGTACACTCACCTCGCTCAATCGAAATTCAAACGTCTGCCCCTTACGGAGGGTCAGCTTTTAACGATAGCTTCAGCATCGCGTTCTCCTCCTGGCATTTATCAGCTCATTGAGTCGGGCTTGCCGACACTGCTGACCGCTAGCATCACCAAATTTGCTATATCAGAGCAATCAAACAAGCAAACTCGAACACACATAAATTTGGTAAGCTATATTTGTTATCAAGTTTTTTTTTTTGTACAATTCGATTTGATACAAATTGATGTCATAAATTATAAAAGAGTAGAAAAATTAATCAATATTCGTTTATTTTTTCAGCCTGTTGACGAAATGGGTCCAAGTACAAGCGCAGGTAGCAGTAGTGGTTTAACAGATAGCGACAAGGCTCGCGAAGATACAAATGAAGGAGATTCAATGGGAGGCTTGAACATGACAGATCCGGAGAGTATATCAATAGTTTTGGAATTCCTATCTTTGATTTGTTCTGAAGGAGAAATGAGGGATTGGCTGGGTACAGAAGGCAATGGCTTTTGGTTGCCGCTTCTCACTTTACTCAGTAATAGGCCAATTGATAATCCTTCATCGTCGTCCTTGAGGTTAGATATCAACTTGATGATGCTTGAAACATTTTGTTCTTATTTACAAAAGTATATTTAAAAACAATCATTCAAAAATTCTTTTGTAGATGTACGAAAATGAGCTTATCATTCGCAAAACTGGAGAGCGCCACGATTAAATTTTTGTCAAGATGTTGCTGGTGTCACCCAGCGAATCAGAAGCTTCTAGCCGAATTGCTAACGAAAGTTATTCTACAGCAACAAGCACCTACAAGCAATAGGGGCTTACAAGGAATTTCGGGATTCACTAGAAGATTAATTTTACAGCTTCTGTTGGAGGGCGAAAAGATCTTGATCTCGGTAACGTCGGAGGCACCCATGAAACCATCGACCATTACGAGCAATAACTTGCCTGTAATGCCCCCACATCCAGCCTTCCCTCTGGGCCATTACCACCGTTTACTTTACACTTCGACGCAGTCTACAGTTGCTGACATCTTGCAACAAGTTTCAGGTACTTACTTTTTTTACATCTTCCTCGTTTACTAAAAAAAAAACGAAATGTTCAACTGCTTTTAAGTTGGGGCTTCGTTTGGTATAGTTGTTATTTGTGATCATCCCGTTGATTTTGTATTTCGATAATTAGTGATTTGCATGTCTATTATTCAAAAAAACTTAACAATGATCCAATATTATAATTCAATGGATGATGAATATTCTGTAAGCATAAAGTTGTTTCTTATCTTGTCGACTATATTGAATGTCGACGATAATAAGCAAAATAGCGCAAAGCCACAATGTAGGGTGCGAATTGATCGAATCGTCACGACGATTAAATCGCTGCTACCTGTGTAAAATACAGGCAGTTGGCTGCAAACGCTGCTCCCGAATAATTATAAAGGAAACGAAGCAGGTCCATCGCAGAATCGCGAAATCTGGGAGCCCAGCATGAGTACCATTATCGAAGTTGGACTAGGCAACAGCGCAAGCAATCCCGCCAAGGACAAGCGAGCCAAGGAGGCATCTAACAGGTCGTCGCAAGCCAGAGGTCCCATTATTAGAAAGACCCGTCTTAATCCAGGTACAGTGGCGGCACTAATTTCATACCTGCTTCTCACTTTCTTCTTATTTTGATTATATTATATGCATTTTTTAACCCAGTTTTTGTCGCGTAATATTTCATTTTAACGCAATACTGAATTACTATAGTAATCATATGTAAATTCATCACTTAACGATCATGCCCAACATCATTTATTTCCTCAGCTTAACTTAGAAAACTGTGATAAATTTTATATATATATATATATTCATGATTACGTTATAAAATGCGAGACATGCAAATCTAGGATGATAAATAGTGAAAAAAAAATGTTTTGAAAATTTTAATTTTTAATTTCTACTCAATTTCTAATGATAATGAAACCCCAATTTAAAAACATTGGTATCCGATTTTTTCTATTTTTTTTATAAAAATAAAATTCTTTTCTTTATTATTTCAAGAGTTTAAATTATATACTATTATTTTCTTTAAACGTTTCATTATTTTTTCAGATGGTTCGATATCGACAACGAAATCTTCAAGTACTAACTCTCAAGTTAGTGTAAATAACATGGCTAATCAAAATTTCTTAATTTTGCCATCACGACCTAATACTCCTCTGCCACCGGAGTTAACAGTAGCTCAGTTACTTTCGATAGTCGAAGAAAGTGGTGCTTCACTATCTGAACCTTGTTTATATTTGAATTTACGTCAAAGAAGCAAAGAGTCCAAAGGTAAACTTGAACTTCATCCATCATTGTTGTTTGCTTTCTATTTGAAATAAAAAGAAAAGATTCTAAAATCAAACTAATATTTTCTTCAGATGATGGATTGAAATCCAGCAATCGAAATTTGCTCACTCTGTGGACCAGCATTGATAGTACCTTAGAAGTCTTCAGTTCTAGAGGAGGACTCGCTGTTCTTGCCAAGCATTTACCTTTGGTGTACTCCGATTCTAGCAGGCCAGTGCCACTAGTTGAAAAATCACCTTCGCAAGAGCAATCCGATGCTGATTGGGTTAAAATCGAGCACAACGATAATGCTTACGAAGATGTTGGCGAAGGAAACAATAACGGAACATCAAGAACTATTGCTCAATCGCCACAGGTATTACATTAATTGTGACAATTTATGCGGACTAATTTTTATATCCTCGCAAATGTAACATTCAGACATGATAACGTTCAATATAAATTTTTTGCAGGTTCCACCGCATTCGTTAGCCGCATTTGGCCTATTCCTTCGTTTGCCTGGTTATTCCGAAGTTCTACTGAAAGATCGAAAACGAGCCCAGTGTTTACTCAGACTAGCTTTGGGAGTAACTGACGATGGCGAGGGTGGCGATATACTTTGCTCGCCTTTGGCTTCTACATTACCCACCTTGCCTTTCCAAGTGTTGAAACAACTGTTAGACGACACACCACCAACCACTGACGACGGCCTCCTCCTCCGTCGCACTTCGATCGACGTTGGCGCTGTGATGCTTCTATTGAATTGCCTGGCTATTTTTACTCATCAAACTGGATATAACGAAGGTAGAATTATTTTTTAATTACAAATTTGTGTCTGACTAAAATCAGGAATTACTACTTGACTGCATTTACCGTCTATAGCAAAAGATTAGACAATAAAAATTGATAGAACAAAGCAGTCGTTTGTTCAAAGTTAAATAAATTTTTACATAAAAATTCGACATAATTTTAGATAAAATACGATTCAATAATAAACTTACTTGTTGATTTAACAGGTTCTGATGGACGCACTGGGCAACTGGGCGGTCGAAGCGACGACAAGTCCCATCTGTACTGGGCAAAGGGCACCGGCTTCGGCACGGGCTCGACCCAGCAGTCGTGGAACGTCGAGCAAGCCCTCATGCGCCAACGTTCGGAAGAGGAACACGTGACGGTGTTGCTGCAAGTGCTGGCAAGTTACATAGGGGCAGGCGAGCAGCCCCAGAAAGAGCTGCCACCGGCCTTCTACGACCTTCTCGCCCACTCGTGCTTACTGCCAGCGCTTTCTTCCTACCTGCGCAACGACTCAGTTCTCGACATGGCTCGCCACATACCACTCTACCGTGCCGTGCTTCAGCTGCTGCGCGCGATGGCCAACTCCAGTCAGCTCACACCGTTGCTGCTACCAAGAAACGGAAAATCCGGCGAGCCTTCCATCGTCGCTCTACTGTCCAGCATGAGAGTCTGCGTGGACACCTATATGCACAAAATTAACAAAACCAAGAACAGCAAGTCCAAGGCTTCGGCTACTGTCACTTCGGCAGCCTC
Source organism: Galeopsomyia nigrocyanea (assembly GCA_035047105.1). Classification (NCBI taxonomy): domain Eukaryota; kingdom Metazoa; phylum Arthropoda; class Insecta; order Hymenoptera; family Eulophidae; genus Galeopsomyia; species Galeopsomyia nigrocyanea. The sequence goes on along the minus strand of JAWWMK010000032.1, from coordinate 12,827,275 downwards.
GACTTCCACAGCCAAGTACCAAGAAGAAGCCGAGCAGGACGAGGGTCTAGCCACTCTAATTCCTGACATTCAAGAGAGCGCGACTATCGTTCAGAATAGCACCGCCAAGCTCATCGAGGCCAATGAGGATGTAGCTGGACCGAGTCCTTCTGGCCCGGACATTCCTCTAAGGTCCCTCGAACAACGCTACTTTGAAGTTATGAAGAATCTCCAATTTGGTGAGTGTACATTTTCATTTGTACATAGTTAGTCTTTGAAAAGAGGCAAAATCATCTTTATCAATTGAATCGTAGTTTTATTGTATATTTGGTCATTATTTTTCATAACAATCAATGATTTTTCAGATACGTTCGAAATGATAGTGGAGAATCCAGATGGTGGCTACAAGTTTGCCGTATCCTACCACTTCGAGTCGATAATGCGTGCAGCCGGTGAACGAAATCATCCAACACGAGTCAAAAGGCTAGCTCAGGAAGCTGTCACTCTATCGACAGCGCTGCCTCTTTCGTACAGCAGTAGTGTTTTCGTTCGTTGTGACACCGATCGTCTCGACGTCATGAAGGTTTTAATAACTGGGCCTGCGGAAACACCTTACGCCAACGGTTGCTTCGAATTCGACGTCTATTTCCCGGCGGATTATCCGAACAGTCCGATGATGATCAACCTTGAGACTACAGGTAGACGTTCCGTTCGTTTCAACCCGAATCTGTACAACGATGGTAAAGTCTGCCTTAGCGTGCTCAACACCTGGCACGGCAGGCCTGAGGAAAAGTGGAACGCTCACACTAGCAGTTTTCTTCAGGTATTTCGATGTTCTTTTTTTCTTCATTAAGAAACAATCAGTACTAAATTTCCTTAATACGTAAGTTGAATAAATTGATTTATAACGTTTTTCTTTCTACTGAATAGGTATTAGTGTCGATTCAGTCACTGATCTTAGTATCAGAACCATATTTCAACGAACCAGGGTATGAACGTTCACGTGGCACGTCTAGTGGAGCACAGTCCAGTCAAGAGTACAACGCAAACGTTTGTCAGGCTACAGTTAAATGGGCAATGCTTGACCAACTCAGAAATCCATGTCCTTGCTTCAAGGATGTAAGAAATGATCAATCGCAATTTTTTTATAATCATACCATGATTAGAAATGTTATGCTAACACCATAATCTATTGTAGGTAATCCATACTCATTTCTGGCTCAAAAGACACGAGATCTGTGCACAAATAGAAGGTTGGATAAGAGACATGGAAATGCATGGAGCAGATAGGCGCTCTGCCAGGACTATATCTTTGAGCGCTCTCGCTCTGAGGGTAAATTAAATTTTTAATTCTTACAACATTGAGCTCAACATTTTTCTCTCCTACTCTTTTATCGATCCCATTTGTGAGTATATATTTTATCATTGATAATTCCATTTCAGAGGCATTATAAACTACTAAGAGAAGAATTGAGCAAATTGCCGACACCCGAGGGTTTGGAGGATCTTGCTGAGCCCTTACGTTCACCAAGCACACCCCTAGACATGACATCTGGTACGCTCGGTACACCGAGCACACCACTGGCTCCGACGCTGACCACCACCAACTTCGTCAATCCCAGCTCAACGAGTAACAGCGCCGAGACAAGCAACCACGTACACCACGACATCGACACCGACGTCGAAATGGAAAAAATGGTATCGAAAGTGTGCGAATGAGGTGGAGTACTTTCTCATTGTTGGACATTTAAAAAAAGTCTATTATTAGTGTTATTGTGAATAGAGGAGCTGCTCGACGTTCGTGTCCATAAATGAGAGAATGTGTTATAAAGATACAACATTGACTTACTGATTCCGAGAGCCGCCCTTTTATTGCGTGCAAGTTGATGAAGTGAAAAGTAATGTGTGCATTTTGTAAGGCAGTTACTCGAATCAACTCTTTTCGTCTTGTGTGAGATAGTTTCAGTGTATAAGAGCATTGTTGAAATAAAGTTACGCGTGAATATTGTGGTACGTGTAGTGTGAATGCACACAGTGCGATAAAAAAGTCAAATGAGTGGAATATCGAAACAAATGAATAGAGAAAAAAAAGAGCTGATAAGCTGTTTATAATTCCGCGCGCATGCCGAGGTCGCTTCATGTGCACTGCGTTCATTCTGCTACCATGTATAATTGAATAGAAGAAACAACTGTTACCTTCGCTATTTATTATAGGTGTTCCTTGTTTGTAAAGTCGACCAAAACAATATCGACAAGCAATACGACTTCAACTTTTCAATTGCATCGTCTGCACCGTAAACAATCATGCGAATGCCTTTATGATCATTCGAGTTGAACTTTTAGTTAATGACGGTGCAGACAGTCACGTACAATGGAAACATTCAAATCGATTATCCTTTTTTATTGAGTTCACCTTTTGCATTGCTATTCCTCAGTTAAAGAACAGAAACAGAACAATTAAACACCTGAAGACAAATATCAACGCTATCTGAAAACGATCGTATCGTTCTGAGGATAGACGTGAGTATATTTGAAAAAAAAAATCGATATACGTTTAATTGGCTTTTTAAGCAAAAACAATACAATGAAAAATATATACATACATTTTAATATCGGATGCGTGCGTTTATCTAACAGCCCTCGGCAATTCAAATTATCCGAGGCTTCTATTGCGAGAACAAGTTTCTTTTTTTTTCATTTTTTATTTTCTATCTGCGTATCTATATGCGTAAATTATTTACTTTGTTATTTATCCTTCTTCTTATTAAACAAAGATGTTGACTTTGATACTTAACGTAAAATTGAAAAAGAGAGTGTTTGATGTAGATAGCGTTATGTTTATATGAAAAGCGATAATGTGATCAAAACGATCGCGGTGGCAAACCCTACTGATAAATCAGTTAATGTAAATATTCTTCAATAAGTACCCTTGCACACACGTATATATGTTTATAATTCTAAAAGAAAAGAAGTATCGCAAGAATGCTCGCTGGAGTGCATGTCTTCAAAACTATAAAACAAAAAGTACCTACATAGAAAACGACGAATAACTTATGCATAGAGCCCCAACCTAAGTGCGACGAATGGTATGAGAGTCGCTTTTCTGATGACATGATGATTGTAAAGTAATGTATGGAACAGAAAACATGTTGATAGTTATTTATAATAAACAATTATTACCACTCGCATATAAGTTATACTTTTTTACCCTTTCACTGATCCATCTACAACAAAAGTTTATTGTATTGACAAATTTTGGCTTTAATTACGCAGAGCCGCATCACCAATAAGTACTACACATTGAAAACATTAAACACATTCTAATAATTGCAATTGTTCCGCTTCAAATAATTCACATGTATATATATTCTCATCCGCTACTCTAATTTTGCAAGTTAATTTATGTTAAATAGAAGTGAATAAAATTTAATTGATATATCATCTTTCACTTAAAAAAATGGATTATTGAAAGTAACCTGAGATTGTTCGCCCATTATAGTTTTTTTCTGATTTGAGTTATCACTTCAAATTTACATTATCTTGATTTCAGATAAACTCGAATATGTGGAGTTTTCCTTTAATAATCACAAAAGCTTGACGGCTTGTTACTCAGGATAGCAAGTATTTAATACATCTTATTTATTCAAAGACAGCTATATTAAGGCCCCTCCGGACATGTATATGACGAAATGCAGAAAACAGTACCTACTTTCTGAGGACCAGAATTAGAAAAAATTTTTTTGCCGCTAGGGCTTTCGGACCTATTTCCTCTTCTTATTTAAGGTATATAGTGACGGATAATGCTCGTGAACATTAGAAAAGTCTGCTGCAACTACTTTTTCGGCATTTTCCCATTTATAATAAAATGGGCTTTTCTCACAGAAAATAGGCGAAAAACGGCATTTCTTAAAATATTGATTTCTCGGCTTCTAAGACCGCT
>JAWWMK010000032.1:12789755-12809636 GCA_035047105.1 Galeopsomyia nigrocyanea | reverse complement strand
AAACTTGACAGTTAATCAAAATAAATTTACTTATTCCACTTGTCAATGATAGAATTTCGATTTTCGTTATATTTTTTAAAATCAATGTTTATATGTAACTCTAACATTGTCACATGGTACTAATTAGCTTATAATACTTGAAAAGTGACAAATCTTGATTTTTTAACTTGCTCATACATATCTCGTATGATTGAGATATGTAAAAATTCCTTTTTCTCTAATAGTCCCATATTGGGTACACTGTCTTTTTATGACGAAAAAAAGTAGTTGCATTCAAAGCCCAATAAATCGGGCTAGCTTTCATCTAAAAAATCGTGCGACACCTCGTTATAAAGGGTAAATACTCAGCTTCAAAACGAGTCTACCCCCGTCGAAAAATTCATCAATGGTAAAAAGTTATGGAAGTTTTTCAAAACTAGTCCCATATTGGGTACACCTACCTTATATTATACACATACACGAAACTTTTTTAATCGATAATCCCCCAACGGCGGCGGTCGCGGCGCGCGTTTTTACGCCCTTTTGTGTGTGCGTGGCGCGCCGTGACTTTTTTTCGATGAGGAGAGCGAGCAGAGCGCGAGAGTGGCATAATGTAATGAAATATGGAAGGGCCTACCTACCACCACTACCGACGCGTTGGGAAAATATTCAATGAAGAGGAGGAGGGCTGCGGAGGAAAAGGTTATATGTGCGGATTTATAAAATATGCATGCCTCGTAAGAGTGGAAGGAACATTGCAAAGAGTTACGGCGCCGTGGATATACCTTATGGGACAGTTTCGAGTGCCAGACCCACTTATATATATCCTAAACCTTTACCCCGCCTCTCCACCTCCTTTCGATATATGTATACTTGCGGACGATTTGTCCGTGAAATTTCATTTTTCTTTTATTTATATTTATTTATATTTATTTATTTATTTATTTTTTTTTCGACGATTACCTATACCGTGACTGATTGTATTACCGGTGACGATATATAATTGAGTCGTGTATTTCGCCCGCGCGCGAGCGCGCGACTCGAGATCTCTGCTGGGAATAAACGCGCCGCGGGAGTTAAATAATTTAATTTAATTTAATTTAATTTAATCACTCGTATATCGACTTTCGTTCTGCATGAGCTTTCAAAGTATCGGAACCCCGCATGTTTACACATTGTAAAGCACGAATTAAAAAAAAAAAACAAAATATATATATATGAGCGAGAAATGTAGAGAAAAAGTTGAACGTTCTTATTAAATTTAGCTGTCTAACAAGCGGAATTAATTAGCCGATACTCACCCAACTAGAAGATGGTACATACCGTGCGTCTCTCTCTCTCTCTCTCTCTCTCTCTCTCACTCTGGCAACCTCCAAAGTCGCAGCAAGTCGATTATACTCCAGAGCTTGGACGTCGCCAAGGAGAACGTTAACTTCCGGCAAGCGGAATTCCGCAGTTTCTGTCTCACTCGAAATATCGCCTTGGCTCGATCGAAAACTCTCTCTTACTTGTGAATCGAGCTCTCCCCTCTTCAGTATAGTGCTCAGCTGCTGTGTCCGGCCTCTCTCTCTCTCTCTCTCTCTCTCTCTTTACTCGCTCTGCAAGCTAAAACAGATGCAAAAAAACTGTTGAAGAGCTTTGCTTTCAAGGAGATTGGAGTGGTTTTTATATGCCTTTTGTTCGGCTACTACTACTACTACAACTACCCCGCGTAGATTACTATTGATTTGTTTCTTTCTCTTTTGTTTCGTTTCGTTTCTAACATATTTTTTTTTTCTTTTTTTTCTTGCGGCTCAGTTTCGTTCGCTGCCGTTTAGAGTCGCAAACGAGCTTGCAAATTAGGAGCTTTAACGAGCTTGCGGACGAGTGATTAAATGAAATCGAGCTGCTGCGCGAGAGATCGATTAACAACGTGCAGCAGCAGCGGAGAAATTAAATGATTCCGCTTGACTTGCGCGCGGCACCGGCTATTTTTCTCGTTCACCGCCAATTATTAATGAACCAATTTTATATTTTTAAATGAAATTCACGTTACTCTTTACTATATTGTATTCGCTCGCATTTTGAATTTTTTATTTCTTCCTTGTTGGTCTTTCTAGTTGGAATAGCAAAGGGAAGCAGCCAATTTAATGCACTGTGATCTCGCACAGTCAGATGCAGAAGGATCTCGAGAAAGAGAGAAGCTTTTTTTGCGAGAAAAGAGCTTTTTTGAAAGAGGAGAAAAAACGCACCGAAAAAACGCGCTGCAATAAAAAGAAACTAGAGAGAGAGAGAGAGAGAGAGAGAGAGAGAGAGAGAGAGAAAAAGGAAGAATTCAAAGTCAAGGGGAAGGTGCGGGTTTTGAGGTGGAGTTGCGGCGGCGTCGTCGGCGCCCGCGGCTGTGTGCCGACACTCGCCCCAGCGAATTAACGCCCTGCGCCCGTGTGTGTGTACACATTGGCCAAGCCCTACTATGACTTGTCATAATTAAGGCGATTCCCAGGGCTCCTCTCTCTCTCTCTCTCTCTCTCTCTCTCACTCTCGCACGCTTACGCATACACACAGACATATACAAAAAAAAGAGAGAATCCGCTCTTCCGGATTCTCTTCTTTCCGAGTGCGAGGCTTGTGCTTTATTTCATTAGGTCGTCGGCTGTTCCACTTTTCTTTCCCTTCTTTTTCTTTTTCTTCTTCTTTTTTTGCGTACTTAGACCTACCTCGCTTTGAGTTACTACTGATTTTCCGCCAGGATTGCTTCTTCCTTCTCCTCTCTTTACGTCTTTTTTTTTTCTTTTTAAAGGAATGATTTTTTTTTCTCTTTCTCTCCTCTAAGTTACACGCTATATATGTACTCGAGCTGCTACGATGCACTCGTACGAGATTTTTCTGAAGCGCTTATATTATATGCTTACGTATACCATGAGAGGCCAAGTGCTCAAGAGATATGTTGGAAAAATAATTTCTTTTCCACTATATGGAGGCAAAAGAGACACGTGTACGAGAAAGAGAGTGAGATTAGTCTTGGTATACATTTTATCGCGATTAAAGTCGTCTGCGTTGGAGAGGGGAGGATAACACACCCCTGCACTCCAAACATATGTCGTTTTTCCGAATTGAAAAATGTTCTTTTACCCTGTGCGAGTGCTTTTTGTAATTTTTCATTAGAATTCATTTTCCCGATATACGTTTGTTAGAAAGTTCTATCGATTTCGGGAAATGTATGTTATCGAGCGTTGCGAATCCGATTATATATAGATTTATTATCTTATCGCGACATTGTTTCAACTTGAAGGAATTTTGCGACAAGTAAGTGAGGAAATAGTTGAACAACAATTCGAGAGTAAGTTGAATTTTCAATATGCATAGTTCTGCGAACATTGGATATAATCATCGATCGAAAATTAAAGATAAAAAAGAAGTTTAACGAGTGTTCCCTATACGATAAAGTATCCCCACAGTGTATAAAAGCCACATATGCATTATGTAAATATCCCCATTCACACAACTAATAATTCAGCTCGGAAATTTCCATCTGCGATCTATATGTATACATGCAAGAGGAGAAGGGAGAGAAAGCACACGCCTAACGACAAAAGGAAAACCGCATAGGCAAGCAGTACGCGATATTAAAAGCGCAACTTTTTCCAATCCTACCCTCTTTTCTTTTCTTTTTTTCCATCACGGATGAAAAGAGAAAAAAATAAATTTTTTTTTTCCGCGCATCCCTAATCTGGCGGCGTCTATGCGCAAGCGAGTTCGGGAGCGCGTGTCCTTTTCCGAACTTTCCAAGATCCGCAGAGTGGAGAGGAAGAGATAAGCGGCGATCGGCCTTTTAACGCTTCTTCTTTTTTTTTCTTTCTCTCTCTCTCTCGAATGTCGAGCGTGACGGATGTGTGCTCTCTTCTCTTTCGACTCTTTTCTTTTGAACGTTTCCACGTTGGCGCTTTCGATGAATTTTTAGCTTGGGTCATATTTTTTATAAGCCTTGACGTCATTTTTATGACGAACTTCTTCTTTTTTTCGGGCATGTGTGTGTGTTCTCGTTAACGGTAAGTAGATTAGCGAACCGCAAAAATGAGTGATCGAATGACGTATACCATAGCTCAAACAGCACGCAAAAGTTTTTTTTGAAAAATATTTTTTAACTTCAGCGTTGTTTGTTCTGCCATTGTTATATCGAAACTAATAAACCCTCATGTAAAAAAAAAGTCGAGTGTAAGTCTCTCGCGAGTGCATCGAAGCGAGCGCAACAGGAAGAAAAAGATATCGAAAGCTCAGGCGAAGACACATAGAGCGAAAAGAGCCGATAAAGTGCGCGAGATGCTTTCAAAAGCATGTATGTGTGTGTGTGTGTGTGTGTGTGCGCGGTCAAAGGTGAGAGAAAGAGAGAGACAGAGAGCCAAATGGAATTGTATAGGCCATTGTATTCGAATGCGATCCGTCTGCGGTACGTATATATATACGGGACTCTCGGTGTCATTGACCTGTTCATACCTTACATATATACACGTACACGTGTATTTTCACGAGGGGGAAAAAAACTAATTTTTTTGGGTGTGTGTGTTTTTGTGCAAACTGCAACTGAACAATCAATTTTTTTTTTCTAGTTGCGAATTTCGTATATGCCTCTAGGCTAATCGCGAGTATACGGTTCACATCGACTTTTTTTTTTTGATTAACGAGATGTTTGCTTAAAAGGGTATAATGGTTAACCCGGCTCATTTTTTAACTGAGGTTTTTCGAATGAAAAGTATAAGGTAAATAGGAAGATTTTTCATTCTGTATAATTTAAAATACTTAGCCGTGCATTCGTATATCGATCGCTTCAAATTACCGATGATAAATTATGCATGAAAAACTTCTTTTCGAGAACACTCGACTCGGCGTGCTTACGCATTTGTCTCCAAAAATGGCTCGCGCGATGAATGGAAAGAAAAACGCTGCTCGAAAAATGTAAATGCAAAAAAATGCAAATGATTGCACGGGAGGAGGGGAACCTAAGAGTGGTAGTCTTCTTCTTCCATTGACGCGCGTGGGAATTTGAAAAGTAAAGTGAAAAAAAAAATATAGACTTGCACTTTTTTTTTAAATATATTTCGCTGCAAACATCTACAGCTCGTCGAATATCGAGGAACTAGCTATGCTCTCCTGAGCGTATTTTAAATAAAACGAGCGACATGGGGTCCTCCTCCTCGAAAGACACAAGTATATGTGGGTTCTTTTGTTTTTCGTGACAAGAGCTTCGCGTCGTCGTTAATCGATGCACACATGCATATTTATCAGCTCGCGGAGGGGACATGTTCCCTGCGACAATTTTCCGTGGTTCGCTTTCAAATTTTCGGATCAGCGGAAAAAAAAAGAAGATCTATGGGAGAATGGGGAGACGCTTTTGTCGAACAATGAGGGTGGGAGTGTACACTTTCTTTCTCTATCTCCTATTCGACCGGTGGAACTGATTTTTTTAATTAAAATTTACTGTCGTAATGTCACGCTATAACGCGCTATAAATTAGGCTTTGAAATTCAAATTAGAGACGTAATGTTTTCGAACTGCCTGGGTTATACAAACACCGTGTAATTGGTATTCGGAGGCGCTTTAGCTATTTACGGTTGACGGGGATGTTTGTGTCGAGTATCATTCAAACCTAAGTATCAAGATATGTAAATCTACTTGATTACAAACAACTGAGCAAGTATAGATCCTAAATTTTCAAGATAATCATTCTGAAAGTACACACTTTTATTATCCTCGCCTGAAAAAGAAACGTTAGATAAAATTCAAACACGATAAAAGCTCAACGAACCGTTCAACTTGCACTAACCTATTCAAGACATTCACACATCACAAGCTCTCCACTCACTCGCGAACGTCCCAATTAAAGGACCTTGAGCTGTTATCCCGGTATACAGAAGATGCGTCACGCACGTCTGGACTACTCGAGAAGGAGAGTGAAGAGTCTCAGCCGAGGTCAATGTGTTTTCGGAGTTGGCCGGCGCGCTAGAGTCGAAACCCCCAAAGAAGATAAATAGAGAGAAAGCGTCCGCAGACGTACATAGATATTGGTTGCTATGCCAACGTGGCGAATTGCACGCGAGCTAAAGTATATGTATAGAGCGAGGCGGACGGACGGAAGTGTACTTAAATGAAAAATTTGCCCCCGAAGAAATTGAGCGCGACGAGAGTGAGAGAGAAAGGGAGAGAAGGTAATGAGAACGAACGCGCGAACGTGATATATATACTGGGCAGTAAACCTTATATTGCAAGTACGTACCGACTCTCTATCACTTTACCAGCCGCCAGCGGCTCGCGCGCGCACTTTCATTGTTTTCTCATTGCAGCCGCGACGACAAATGGACCTCTCGATCTTTATATAAGTACTTATACTTTTTCTTATAATACCAATCAAATCATATGAGATACAAGCTTTTCATAATAAGAGTAGAATATGTCAGAGAGGACAATATTGACCGAAACAATACACTGCATACTCATGAATGAAGGGCAAATGCGTGCAGGCAAGCCGTTTTGATGATGCATCGTCTTAGAATCGTGTGTGTGTGTGTGTGTGTGTGTGTGTGTGTGTGTGTGCAACGCAGCATGCAGCTTCGCTGACTCGATCAAAAGAGCCCAGCTTAGCGTGGCATCAATTGCTATATCATGCTATGAAACAGCTTGTGTTTGTGTATGTGTGTGTGCGTATGCGTGTGTGTGCGTAATACTCGCATGTACGTACTTATATGTAAGCTCTCTATACCCGAGCTTCAAGCTCGTGAAAGCCCGTAGAGACAAATGCAATTTCGGACCTCTATGCACTGTACGTAGGTATAGAGCTTCATAACGCGTGGATGGTCTATTTATTACTGTGTGGCGATTTAATCACTTTTTATTGGGATTCTATTGAATTTCGATGTCGATTCCAAATGTAATTGAATGAAGAGAGAGAGAGAGAGAGAGAGAGAGAGAGAGAGAGAGAGAGAGAGAGATGAGTTTTTTAAGAATGTTGAGTTGTCTGAAGTGGAAGCTTCAACAAATTAAATAAAATTTACCTCGCAACGTTATCCATTAATTTTTCATTTCAAATAAAAATGTTTTTACAAGAAGCTCTCTCAGCTAAATTATCAAAGCTTCATTATCGGACACTCGAACTCGCTACATACATTAATAATGAAAGTTTTTTCCACTTTAACCCCCTTTGATCATAAAAAATTCAAAACATGAAGTAACGTTTCAAAAATCCCATCTGGATGATCGATAAATTCCCCTTTTACAAGAATTTTTCTCCCATACATATATAACAAAGCGTTACTATTATACCTTAAATCAAGCCATGCCTCAAGCGCGAGAGAAAATCTGCACACGTACGCGCGAGTTTTGCGCGAAATATATAGTATCGCACGCGACGATATCGGCAGAAATAGCCGAGATAAATTTCACTCGAAGAGCGTTATAAGTGTGCGCGCGCGCTTGATACGTGTCTGACCTACAAAGACAATTTCAATCTCATTGACGGGGGATTTGTAATAGGTCAGTCGCGCGCGGTCGTCGAAGTTGGCAAAGGCGCATGAACGCGGCCAAAAGCGCATATGATCAAAAACTCTTAAATACCGAAGGAAGAGGGTATAGGTTCGGTGAATTCCATGGCCGATGCCCGTGTATATAAAGTTTCGTGATCGTGACTGTCGGTGAAGTCGAGTACGTTCTGTGGGAGGATTTCAAATTTAATATAACCAACTAATTGATGGATAATCCTATATATGTACTTTTCCCGTACATCTCAATTCGAAAATTGATAAAACGAGTTATATAAATTATGCAGTTTGACTAAATGGATGGGCACTACTGCTGCTGCTACGAAAGAGAGACGAATAAATGCGTCATATTTGAAATATCACCTGAAATATTCAGTGAAAAAGTAGTTCATTGAAGCGCTCGAGAGGGAGAGAGTAGCTCTCTTTGTGAATTTCTAATTAACCCACTTCTTTGATATATAGTATATATACATATTCGGAGTGCGGGTAATTAATAATGCCCTTAGGAACGCCGCGCGCATTCGCTTATTCAATCGACCAAATCGCTCCGCGATATCGCTTTGATCATCTTGATTATTATTATTATTATGATTATTATTATTATTATGTCGAACTGGTTTTAATCATCGCGTATAATTGACGTTAATATTTCAAAAATATAAGCGTCGCTCTAACGATAATTCTCGTTATCTATTCGAAGTAAATTCCCCGCGTAAGCATATATTTTTATACTGAAAGCACAGTGACAAAGTATCTCGCATTTCGATTAGCGATACCTAAATGAATCTTACGTACGGAATTATCGAGGAAAAGCGTAGCGTGAAAGAAAAAAAAAATAAACGACGATGTGTGTGAACGTGAAGCAGTCTGACGACGGCGTATAACACACACACGGACAGGGGGAATCTGGCTGAAAACTGAGATAGGCATGCCAGACGAGACTAGACGAGAGCGTGAGAGAGAGTCGGTGCTGAGGGGGAGGATAGATAGAGAAGAGGCGGAAAAGCTGGCTGTGAGTGTGTGTGGAGCCCATGGGTTTTCAGGCCTGGGCAAACAGCTGCGTCGCGCATATATGAAGGCGATTTCCTAGGCGCACACGCGATAAGGACTCAGCAGCAGCAGCAGCAGCCTTTTTCCCTTCGACGCTTTAATATCCGCGTAGTAGCTCCGGCTTTTTAATTATCTCTCGACGCTATACGTTCATCTCCTTCTTCTTCTCCTCTTTTTTTTTTTTTTTGCCTACTCGCTCAACGCTGCCAGATTAACTATTTCTCTCTCTCTCTCTCTCTCTCGCATACTGAGACTTTCAAACATTTTAATTATGCGTTGTTGAGCCTGTCTGCGCGTTACGTTTTTATTCGAAGCTCCGACTATGAGAGGGCAAAAGATTTTTTTTTTTAAGCTTTGAGCTTTTTTTTATGCGTTTCACGGGGTTACCGAGTTAGAATGGTATGTAGGTCTTTTTGAGGCGCGCGCAGTCTTCGCCAAGGCAAGTTAGCTCGCTTGTGAAGCTCGATAGAATTTGAATGCCGCGCATTCTTGACATAGTTTCGCGTCGTTTAGTTCGCGGCAAACGAGAGAGAGATCCGTCGATAAACAAACTCTATACTCATGCGCTTCCTCTTCTCGTTTTTTTTTTTTCGCGAGACTGTGTACTGTTCGTTTATGAAAAAATTTCTGCTCGCGTTCCAGAGCTTTTTTTTTCTTTTAGTACGTCGGTCGGTAAATTAAAAAGTTGTTGTGGAATGCCTGTTTCGTGTTTATTTTATTTAGGTACATTCGCGACTATCAAACAATTAACTCTGGCAAGTATTGACAATTCTTTTTATTTTTTCAGCGCGGTCAAACGAAATAAAAAAAAAGCAGCGGAAATCAGAATATTTAAACTGGCAGAGAGCAAATACCATGAGGCGGGGGAATAAAAAATTTGAAATAGCCGCGGTTTAAATTGAATAAAACGGGCGGGCGGGAAAGGGTAAACGGCGAGCAAACATTTGCTCATCCGGTATATCTGGCATCGCGACATTCGCTGAATTTCATCGATACATTTGGTCTCCTCTCTCTCTCTCTCTTTCTTTCTCGTCGCTTCCCAGCGCCGCTATATCGGCAATTCGCCATCTCTCTCTCTCTCTCTTTTTTCCATTTTCTTCAATGGAAGCAAAAGCTTCTTTTCCGTTCGCTCGCGGCGACTTGTTTGCTCTGGTTATTAGCAGCTTCCTGCGTTTGCGTGACGCGAAAGAAAGAAAAAAAATTCTAATTCGCGAGCGCTTATCGCGAGGACTTTGAGCTTTTCGTCCGCATTTATATGTATATACTTGTGTTTGCCCTCTTGTGCGAGAGCTGATTTGAAAAGGAAATTGGCCGTTCGCAAGCGAGAAAAAAGGACTCGAGACATTTCTCTCTCTCTTTTTTTAATTTCTTCCGAGAGCCTTGTGGTTTCATTGCTAAGTAAATCGTACTGCGACGACATTCAAGCTCGAGATTGTACGTATTGAGTTTACTTCTGGAAAATGAACCCAACCAAACTTCTCCCCCTCTTTTTTTTAATCAACGAAGGAATTACTCGAGTGATGTACTATTCAATGTTAATGCCTTTTTACGTATTTATTCAGAGATTCTTGAACTATAAAACGGTTTATTAAAGCTGCAGCAATTATCATTCGTTGAAAGCACACAAAAAAAAACTAGCCGCTGTATATTAAATCAATGGCTCTCGACGAGCGTTGACAAAAGAACTCGAATCGTAAAAACCTCAAAGTACATAGAAAAAAAAAATAAAATGCAAAAAAAAAACTTTGATGTCGACCACCAGCAGCATGCAATCGCATAAAGTCCATTAACAAACACTCGCGCGGGGGAGTTTCTACTCGGCGTTAAAAGAGCTGCGACTGGCTCTAATTGTTTTTCGCAGGCTTATCACGTTGTGCCTCTCACTCTCCTGCAATCTCGGGGCTCGAATTAGAGCCCGGCCGAAATGAAATGACTTTCGGCCTGGTTTAACTGCTGCTACGAGAGAGAGGGGGCATCGTACTCTCGGGCTACAGTCGAGTCGCATCAATTGCACGAATTAACCGGTAACGAGAGTGTTTAGTGTCTCTCTCTCTCTCTCCTCCTCCTCCTACTAGTGAGCGCCTTCTTTTTTCTCTCTCTCTCTGTTATCGTGCTTAACAGCTATATAGCTCTCGGAGCTATTAAAAATCCCCTCGATTTTATGAGATTACCAACGCTGCCTGCTTCGCGAGCAATTTATGCCTCATTTTACCCCCACGAAGATTATCAATTATGTCTTTTTATTTTTCCACGGGATGGCTACTATGATCTTGCTCGTTAGACGCGACGTCGCTCGAAAAGCTGTATTTAATATCGATCGCGAAGATTTTTTGTTGCGACTCTATCCGATTTTTTCAATGATCGAAATATGGATGATAAATTTCATTAAATCGGAACGAACGAGATGGAAAATCCGTAATCACAACAATTTTTTTTTGCGTCCAAAGCCCTCTTATCTCGTCTTGTTTCGAGATAAAGCCATATACTCCAACGCGCGCCGTATCTAACCGCAACGCTAGAGAACTCTGAAATAGTTCGAGCGTGACGTCAATGTAATATTCAGCTGGGGAATCTAACGCGTTCGTTATTTTATTCAGTATAAGGTCGAATCGAATTCCGCGAACAATCGTTTAAGCGTGAATGGAAAGACAGAGTGAGAGAGAGAGAGAGAGAGAGAGAGAAACTTTAATTAGATTTTGAGAGCTAGAGAAAAGGTGAAAAATAATTTGGCGCGTGCCAGAGTAAAATTGAAAAAAATAAAGATTGAGCGACGCGACAATTTTCTTTCTCTCTCTCTCTCTCGTTCTTTCGTTCGCTCCTTCATCTCCATATCCGCATTTTTTTTGCGAGACCTTATTTCTCTACGCTCACGTAGCATACATTTCTTCCTTCTCTCTGTATGTATATCACTGGAAATATTGTAATTTAACATTTTCGGTTGATTACTCGGTTCATTTTCCGAGAAATGTGCAGCGTTGCAATAAAGTGTAACGGAACTGCAAGTACACAATGTTTAACCGCCGTCATAAAGTTTATTACAGCAAAACAAGAGAGAGAGAGAGAGAGAGAGAGAGAAAAGTAACTACGAGTTATGCAACCTGCGTAGAGAGAGAGAGAGAGAGAGAGAGAGAGAGAGAGAGAGACAGCGTACACCTAATAATCACAACTGACTGGGTGAAATAAAATGACCCCATTATGCAGTTTATGATATTACGCGACTAAAATGAGTTTCGTGTAAAAAACTTTCAACTCTCCTCTACCATTAAAAGATTCGAGGTTACGTCATTCGAACATTAAAAAAAAAGCATTTTACCTTGACGCCTATCAATTGACATCTTCAATAATTTCACGAGAATCAAGTAAATCAGAAATCCCAAAAGTATCGGTACACTTCCGGGCATTTCCATGCCGGTATATAGCTAAATAGCCTTTTTCTCAATGAGCCTCCCACTCGCTTCCAAGCGCGCGCGCGCGCGCGATTTTAGACGCCTCATCTTCCTCGTCTTTCAACACAGCGGCGCGTTTTCCCCATCTGTCTTTCTACTAATTGTAAGTGGAGGCGGAAACGCGCTATGGGCGTCGAGAGGAATTATCGCGCGCAACGAATGGCGCGGTCTGCCGTTTAATAAACGAGCCAAACACCGAGTTGGGCCTAATTAAAAAAAAAAAGCGGAATTCGTTTTTTTTTCTCTTCCTCGCCTCATGTTTTATGCCCGAGCAAACCACCACCACCGCGCGCGATTGAATTTTAAACCTCTTTAAATTTCATGTCTCACGGAGTATTTTTTTTTTTTTTTTTCACGCGCTAACTGCGATTTCTCGTGCGCGAATGAAGCTGTGAATTTTTATATTGTCGATAAGAGAGAGAGAGAGAGGTTTGCTTGTCTGTCGGATGACGTGACTATTGTAAATGGAATGTCCGGGTAGGGGGAGAATGGATATATATGTATATATGCACATCTATAATAAAGGCAATTGAATGGCGGCGTTCGCTCGGGTTTAAGGAATTTGAAAATTTTATAGAGGATCCTAGTTCGCGGGAGAAACGTGTTCTTTTACGATCCACTTTCGAAATTTTATTACGAACTTTGTAACGAAAATGCTCTCTCTCTCTCTCTCTCGAGCACATTGTAAGTGATAGCCATCGCGTCGAGCTGCGTTGGCATGGAGGCAATCGTAAAAAGGTATAAGTTTATAACTGTTCTCGTTAATGAAAGAAAACTAGCTACTATACGAGTGATCAAAACTTTAACTGCGTGGTATATCAATTAAACTCTTGCTCTCGCTAGCGCCGCAAAAACTTTTATTTTCTGTAATAAGACTGTTTGTATTCCGCGTTACGCTCGCTCTGAGAAATTATAATGAATTTTTAAGCTGCTTTTGTCGAATTGTAATAGAAGCCTTAAAATAACACGATCAACATTGAAACGCTTCAGTCGGAGATATGTAAATCATTGATTTCGTCGACTCATCGCTTGCTGCTCATTTGGAATTTCGTTGACCTCGATGGATTTTTCCGATGAGAATATGTAAAGAAAGCTTCGTGCATCCGCGATATATATACAAGTACTTCCTGTGTGTTGCGCCACTCGACGGGTCTTATTTGAAATTTTCAGCGACTGTTCAACTCCGTTTCGCTTATAAAGTTCAACGTTTTCACTGCCGGCGCTCTTTTATTCAAATGAATTTTATTTATTTTTTTTTTAATCCTATTTCGGTTGTATCGTTACAAATAAATAAAAATATTTTGATAGTGGAGGTACGTAACGTTACATTGAAAATTTATTTGAACGTCTTATCGCGTGACACGGATATGAAACATTGTTTGCAGAGGCTCGAGTTTGAAAAAAAATGTAAGAAGAAGAATATGTAAAGTTATCTTTGGAAAGTAGGTGGTACACATACACACACATACTCACACGTAAGGTTTAACTTTGAAATCAGCTGTTCTCGGAGAATATCATGAAAATAACGAATAGAATTTTATCGGCGCCTGGGACAAAAAAAGTTGGTGGGTTCTTCGCGAACTGTATAAAAGTGCGCAGGGCAAAGAGCAAAAGCTCGTCGGAACTCACACTGTATATGGATCTGCTAAAAAAAAAACTCCATCTTGAAAATCTGCTCGTCAAACGCTCTCACGTCGTAAATGCGTCTCCAACTTCCGCCATCACCGTATATATCATCGCTTCTCTTAGCGCACTGAATGACCAAATAAAAAGAGAGAGCGAGAGAGAAAAAAAAAACGAACGTTATACGTTACGAGCAACGCCCCAGCTAAAGATCGAGCGAGAGAGAGAGAGAGAGAGAAAATAAAAGTAAGAGTTGCTCGCCGGCGAGTCGTCCGCGTTAAACTGAGGGATAATTGTGCGAGCGCTCGACGCTGCTATCTGTCCCGCTGACCCTCGACGTTATAGTACAGTAGTTGCCCCTCCTTTTTTGCGCGTAGAGTGTGGGACGACGCAACGCACAAAACTTGAACGTGACTATATATATACACATATACATATGAACATACGCCTACTGACATATACGTGAAAGAAATCTGCCGAGTTGACTGAGTTGTAATTTTTTCAGCGCTCTGCCGTTTGCGTGTGTTTTTTGCGCGCCGGAAAATTTCGCTTGTTGAAAGTGTATAAACTGTAATTGCCGCTGGTGAATTTCTTTCTTTCTTTGTTTTTTATTTTACTCGACCCGACGCGTTTTTATATATTTATATAAAACTTTGCGGGAAAAGGTAGGCGCGCGTTTGACATTTTATTACACACGATTTTTAAATATTTACGTTTGCAATTAATTTCGATTACACGCTCGTCTCTCAACTCGTATACGTAAGTGCAAATAGAATATTCGAATGTTTGCCATCCTTGCTTCGTTAATTGGCATATACATATACGGTGTATTTTCCGATGTAATTCGAATATTTTTTGAATAAACAATTATTTACACGTACGAATATTTATCGAAAGAAAGAGACGGTTGAAAATCGCGATAAAAAAAAAGAGGGAAAAAAATTGAACGAGAGGAGAGGGTTTAAAATCAACGTCATCGTCAGGAGCCGCGGCAATTCACTGAATATTTTTTGAATAAACAATTATTTACACGTACGCGTATTTATCGAAAGAAAGCGACGTTTGAAAATCGCGATAAAAAAAAGAGGGAAAAAAATTGAACGAGAGGAGAGGGTTTAGAATCAACGTCATCGTCGGGAGCCGCGGCAATTCACTGAAAAATTCAACGATTAATCAGGCCGACCGCCTGGTTCTTTATATCATCGCGTAAAAAGCAGTCGTGCGATATATATACATAAAACAATGGTTCACCAGAAGACAATAAAAAAATTAAAAACAAAAAAAAATTTGGTGCCCGCGCGCGTGCGTTGTATGGCGGAAATCGATGCATTCAATTTGATGAAAATCGCTCTTGATATAGACGAGTAAATAGGCGAGAAAGAGAGAGAGAGAGAGAGAGAGAGAGAGAGAGAGAGAGAGAGAGAGAGAGAGAGCACGTGTATAAAGCGAGTAAGGAGGGGGAGGGCAATCATAATAATTCATTGGCCGCTTAAAAGCAAGGCAAGCGGGTTCTCTCTCTCGTTTCATAATTAACAAAAGGGCATTTGGCTCGGGTCTCATGCAGCAGCAGCTTTATTTGTGCGCTTTCCTCCATTTCTTAGTAGCACCTGGGACTCCAGCAGCGTTCAACGATCGTTAATTATCGTCGTACCTACTATAGGCACTGACCCAACTGCGAGAGCGTGAGGGGGGTGGGGGATGAAAAAATTATGCCGATCGATCTGCCGTGAAATTTTTTTTCTCTGTACTACCCAGACGCCGTCGTCATTTGCTCGCTCGCTCTCTCTCTCTCTCTCTCTCTCTCTCTCTCTCTCTTTCTCTCTCTTTTTGGCTCGAGCTACTTCGATTCTCTCTCTCTCCTGCCCGTTCTCGCACACCCACCCCTCCTTAATGATTTCCCCTGGAATTTGTAAATTGCTTTAATTTAGTGCTGCACTCCCGACGCGACGCTTGCTTACGAACCTTGCGCGCTAAAAGATCAATTTTGAAGGCTTCTTGGCGCCCGAAGCTTTCTCTCTCTCTCTCGAGCTTTCGAGCTTTCGAGCTTTCGAGGACGAGAATCGTTTTCAAACTTTATTGTGCTACTCATTAAGTACTATCACTTTTTTGTTCTTGAAGATTTGATAAAAATATTATCTGTAATGAAATTCGTGTCGACTGTAGTAAGATGTGGAATATTCAGATTTATTTTATGAAATTAATGTTGATACATTGTGTAGCACTTATTTATTTACGCTAAAGTTCGAGTATTGTTCATTCAATTTATCATTAGTTAAATTAAACTGCTGAATATTGGCGTTATATCAACCACTCGTTTATTTTTCATAAAACGGTAATAAATTTCCAACTCTCTCTCTCTCTCTCTCTCTCTCTCTCTCTCTCTCTCTCTCTCCCTCTCACTCTCTCTCTCTCCTATCGCCGCAAAAAACGCGAATAAAAGCACCAGCCCGCGTAAAACTTCTTTTTTTATACCTTATAATCTTTATTGGCTTTTTCCAGTTTTATGACGTATTATAAGGTCCTCTCTCTCTCTCTCTCTCTCTCTCTCTCTTTTTTTTCAAGTTTTTAAGCGAATTTTTAATCATACGCCGTTACATCAAAAGTTTTTAATGAATGTTTACCTTTGTGTGTCAGCGGAATAATGTAGGTTATAACGTTGAATCCAAAAAAATCCATGAATACCTGAAATAAAGGAAAAAAAAACGGTTAAAAAAGTGTGTTAATAACAGATTGAAAAGTATAGCGATCGTATACATGGCCAATTCCGTAAAAAAACTGCCATAACTTCGTTCGGGTTTTGGTGAATTAAAAACTCGGGGTACGCTCGAAATTATTATATTTTCTCAATCTACAACACTAGTAAAACCTCAAAACACTAGTGCCCCACGCCGCGTAATCTTGTGACACCATTTTTTTTTGGACTTAGAAGTCTTAAAACGGTCAAAAAATAATACATTAAATTCTATAGTTTTTTGGAATTTGACAAAAAATGAAAAAAGATGGCGTTAATCTGACTTCAGAATCGAATTCTACGCCTCAAAATCGAAAACCATATTTTGTTTTTTTGTTCTACTCGAAATTCCGACGCTTGTAGAGCTTTTTAAACTGCAGCAATGCATAAAAAGTTTTAAAAAACTAATAAAATGGCAAATCTGGCACGTTCCATCAATTTTGTGTGTTTTCAGAGCTCTACAAGGGTCGAAATTTCGAGTAGAAAAACAGATAAAATATGGTTTCCGGCGTATTTTGAGCCGGAGAATTCGATTCTGAAGTTTTAATTAACGCTATGATTTTGCGTTCCTTATTAAAATCGAAATAAAAACCACAAGAAACCAGAAAAGCTCAGATTTTCGTTTTTATCGATGCCAAAGTTCTCACGTGATTTTAACACTGTCACAAGCCAAAAAGGGGATGTCACATGAAAAGAAAGAGTGGACAAGAACATTACGAAACTTTTGATGCCCCGTAGAATTGTGTACCCCTAAAATTGAGGGCGTACCCTCAGTTTGAATATTTCAAAAAACGCTGCCGAATTAAGGCACTTTTTTTGTGGAACTGGCCATATATAGAGCTCGATAAGACTCGACATCACATACAGTAAGTACAAGTGTATAGAGCGCGAGCAGTGATCGGCTTTTAAGCCCGCATCGTCGTTGTCGTCGTCGTCGTCGTCGTCGTCGTCGAGATCCCCAGTGCTAATATCGTTCGGGGCATTAGTAGCTTCGGGTACGCGAGCATGTGTCTGCGGAAGAAAGACGCTTTGTCCCTTTTGTCGTCGTCGTCGTCGTCGTTCGCGGGGGCCTCGAGACTATACAACAAAGAAAGAACCGCACCGAATATCCATCTTTCGAATCTGGAGCAGCTGCCGTTGCTGTGCACATCTTATAAGAATCGTTCGAGTTCTTAAATCTTACTTTTCGCACTATACAGTCTAGTAATTCTACCGCTGTATGTGCGAATTATGTTACTGACACCGTTTTTCTCGCCTTTTTGTTTTCGCGGCTATATACATACATATATATACATACGTTATACGACCACGCACGCGCTCTCGTCGGAATTTCGGCATTATGCTCGCTATTTTAATGAGTACGCGCGTGTTGCAATTCCGGCGCTCTTTTTATTATATTCACCCGGGACCATCGGAGCGCGTACATCTCTTGTACGCTCTCTTCATTAGAATAATTATTAAATTTTCGTTGCCTTTTTTTTCTCTCCACGAAATTGTTTTGTTAATGAGCTCAAACGCGTGCTTTAATTATTTTAATTTGGCATTCTCGAGGTTGTATTCACACTTTTATTGTAAATAGCAATTGTAATATTGATCGATAATAAAGTCTCGAAAAGTAGCAAATAACGATCGGGACCGAACAAGAAAAGTAAAAATCACTGGCGATATACATAATATTCGCGCCGACGAGGCGAAAAGTTCGATCACCCCTTTCGCTCTCATCTAACAGGGGTGGTTGGGAGTGAGAAAGAGTTGGCTTGCTCATATCGGAGCTCACTATATAGCAGCAGAAGAGCGTCTTTTGCCGTTAAAGTCCCCTGGAGTACCACTATAGCGGCTTAAAATCCCAAAAACGCCGAGAGAGTGAGAGAGCTACCCTCGCATAGTACTTATAATCCCTTTTCGCGCGAGAGAGAACCCGAAGGCATTCCTTAAAATTAGTGTCTTGGCCGCGCTTCTAAAGCCGCTGCACGCTGACGGTTTTTAAGCGAAATCATTATGTTAATGGCCTCCCGCCGCGTCGCCTCGAACGGGGACACAACGCTTTTTACCACTCCAACTTCGTGCACACAAGAGAGCGAGAGGAAAGAGTGAGTATATATACGCTGGATTTTCGCTTCTTTTCTTTCTCATTGTCCGCGACAGATTTGCTCAAACGGCCAGATTGATAGATAGCGGTCTACGAGAGACGTAATTGCACCCTTCCTTCCAGATCGATCCACCACCCCGTTGCACGACAGAGTGTTTTGTGTCCCCCTCCCTTTTTTTCTTCTTCTTCTTCTTCTTTTTCTTTTTCTTTTTCTCGCGAGATACTTCGACGACGACTCGACTTTTACCGTTGAATGGCCCTATCGAGGCCTGCGGATCTAACTCGCAATATCGTCGAATGGATAAAGTCGTTGTACAACTCTCCGAATAAGTAGAATATGTTCTCTTTTCTTTTTTTTTTTACTTGTGGACGTCAAAGATTGAGTTTAATCTTTGCTTCGTACTTTAAAAAACTTTTCAATTTCGAGATACCTTTTTATTCGCGCACGATATTAGACGATACTTTATATAATGTGTATATGAGCAATTTCATAAAAAAAGTTTAATAATTCGGCACCGTTTTTTTCGAATGTTCAAACTGCGCGCACTCTCTCAATTTTAAAGGCACGAACTTATACGGGGAATCAGTAGATTCGTAATACTCTTTGCCCATTCTCTCCTTAAATGTGACACTCCCTTCTTTCGCCTGTGACAGTGTTAAAATCAAGTGCAAACTCAGATATCGATAAAAACGAAGATCTGCGGTTTTTTGGTTTCTTATGGGAGATTTTTTTTTTGAATTCAATTAAAAACGACAAATGATAACTTTAATCTGACTTAGAATCGAATTCTAAGGCTCGAAATATATCGAAAATCATATTTTTTCTTTTTTTTCGACTCGAAATTTCGACCCATGCAGGGCTTTGAAAATACGCAATTTTCATGAAATGTGTCAATTTGGCATAGTTTTGAGTTTTTATGCATTGTCGTACTTTGAAAAGCTCTACTTGGGTCGGAATTTCAAGTAAAAAAAAAACAAAGCATGATTTTTTATGTATTTTGAGTCTTAAAATTCGCTATCATTTTTAGTTTTCGGTGAAATTCCAAAATAACCATGAAAAATTACGTTCTTTTTTTTCGAATATTTTTAGAGCTTCTATGAGCGAAAAAAGTTTGTCACAGGCATTTATCGTGATGGGCCCAAGTTTTTTTTCGATTCTATATGTCAAGTAAGGTAGGTGTACCCAATATGGGACTAGTTTTAAAAACTGCCATAACTTTTTACCATTGATGAATTTTTCAACGGGGGTGGTCTTCTTTTAAAGCTGTCCGTTTACTCTTTAAAGCGAGCCGTCGCACGATTTTTTAAATGTAAGCTAGCCCGATTTTTGCACTTTGAATACAACTACTTTTTTTTTTGTCATAAAAAGACAGTGTGACCAATATGGGACTATTAGAGAAAAAGGAATTTTTACGTATATAAATCATACGAGATATGTATAAGTAAGTTAAAAAA
>JAWWMK010000032.1:12759180-12776263 GCA_035047105.1 Galeopsomyia nigrocyanea | reverse complement strand
ATTTGTTTTGGAAAAAACTTGAAAAAACTATAAAAGCCGATAAAACAGGGATTGTCGGTAATCCGAAGTCCTCTTAAGACTGACGAATCGACACGAGTGCACTGTTTGACGTTGACAAACGCCATAAGGGGAAGGAGGAGGTCCATATAGAATACATAGTTACCGACACTTTTGACTATTCGATTTTATTTATTCAATTTTGAACTTTTTGCAAATATCTGTATTATCCACCATTCCTTAAACAGATTCGAATGGTGGATGATATAGACATTTGCAAAAAGTTCAAAATTAATTAAATAAAACCGAATATTCAAAGTAGATTCCTATAACTGGCTCCCACTTCCCGATAATATCTCGCGATAGATTCGGGATTTTACTTAATTAAAATTTTTAATGCGTAACGCTATGACAAGTTGAATTAATTTTATTTTTTTTCAGAGCGAGAAATCAAAAAATAACACAGCAAGAGTGCTAATAGCAACGCATTCACAGTAATTGAGAAATATTGCTATACACCTCGCAAACAATTAGCGCTTAGTTCAAGATAAATTATATAACTCATCAATATCACTATCAAACGTTACTCCTAACTGTTAGAAATATGGATTTGCAATCATTGCTACACTTCCAGCTAGCATGCCATACATTGATTTTAGCAAATATCGTTTTACTGAAAAGAAAAAAAATTATTGTGCGTCGATGGTGGGAACGCAAAGAACGGAAGCAGAGATAAGTTGGGGGCGTATAAAATTTTTTTGTACATTTCAAACAGCATGACCATGAAGGTTTTCTCAGATTTCTTGGAATGATTGTAGATCAGTTCAACAATTTGCACAGATTAACCAAAGTAAAACTGACAAAATGCAGTTTCAGAAAAAGTTTGAGCCCTGAACTTAAGTTATCTGCTGTTTTGAAGTAATAAGATACAAATGATATTATGCATGTTTTCGTTAATTACAAGCTTATTTATTAATGCCCTTAATCATTATAGTTTTTTAGTTCACGGAGGAAGCGTTACGAAGCAATCGTGGTTCTTTCTCATTGGAAGATCAACTATGTACGCAATTATACCGGAAGTTTGTCAGGCTATTTGTGAAGCTCTTCAGTATTGTCTTCCTTTTCCAAAAGGCGATGATTTATTACAAAACGCCAAAGAGTTTTACGAATTATACAATTTTCCGAATGTCGTTGGAATAATCGACGGCTAACATGTGCCAATAAAAGCTCCACCGAAATCCGGCTCATATTTTCGGAACTATAAGCATGGCTATAGTATAAATTTGAAAATAATATGGGCTTCTATTGGAGATTTTGGTATGTTAGCCAAATTAAGGTTGTATTTTTATCTGATCATTTTTTGTAATTAACGTTATTTTCATTTCGTAGGATCAAAAAATGACGCTGGGAATTTTATAAATAGTTCTTTGGGAGTAGCTCTTCAAAAAGACGACGTTGAGTTTCCGGAGTCCGTCAATATCCCAAAAACCACAGTCAAATGCCCGTTTTTCTTCATAGCCGACGGCGGCTTTACTCTACATAAATATTTGATAACGCCTTATCGCAAGACAAAATCAAAACCGATGCCTTTGAAATTCAAGATATTCAATATTGTTTGCAGCAACCAAGAAAAACCATAGAAAGGGTTTTTGGAATACTGTGCAAAAACTGGCAAATTTTGAATACAAAACTAGATTTCAAGCTGAAAACGGTTGATTTGATTGTGTCTACTGTAGTGCATTTATACAATTATGTTTTCGATGATAATATAAATAATGACACTAATAGCGATGTAGATGTAAGTGACAGTGACGAATCTCAAGATTTCTCAGATATGGATTGGGAAAGCGATGTGGACAATTCTATGTCTGCAAGCTGTGATGAAGGTGGTACTGAGAGTAGTGGTGAAAGTGATTGTATGAGTACTCTTAGTAGTAAAAGTACTTCAAGTGAAAATTGCTCTTACAAGAACATACACGATGATTTGAGTGAGAGTAGTGTTGATTCCAATGATGAATTGAATGCAGAATATCAAAATGCCGAAAACATCAGAACACTTTTAACAGAATATTTCATGAGTCCTGAGGGTAATGTAAAATGGCAATGGGAGAAATTGTAACTTTATTTTGTATTAAAACTTTCTTGCAATGCTAAAAATTCTTTTGATACATCAAAATACTCATTTAATTAACTCTACTCTGTATAATAATTACTTGTAAATATGTTAGATTGTTTTTAATAAATACAGGAAGCACGTTATTTAATGAAAATATAAAATTTTTCCTTTATTCTCACAAATACATTAAAATGTACGCAATGACATAATAATAATGACACAAATAAAACTTTTTTTTTCACTCTGACAGTATAAACTTTGCTCTCATACATTTAAAGACACTTATGCATGTACGCACATTTGCACGTCAAGAGATAGGTTTTTCAGCAAAATTTTATATAATAAATATAATAATTGTTATCAACGAACCACTTAAATTGTTTTCTTTTTTGTGTTATCAATATATAATAAAAAAAGTATGGCATACACATCTTATATTAAAATACACAACGCATTGAATTTTATATTAGTATTGGTATAGGTTTTATACATTTCATCAAAATAGTTTATCAAAGTAAAAAAGTTATTCGAACCATACTTTACATTATACAGTAGCACTACACTTCATCTTGATACTTTTTTATTATATTTAACACCTGTCGAAGACATGGGATCTGCCTATGTATAGGCAATGCATCAATGTATCTGCTTAACAATACAGCTCGTGCTTTTGCTTTCAACATTACTTCATTTTTTTCATTCAATTCTGATATTTTCTTAGCTATATTGTCCAACTGACACTGCAGATCTTCAGCATGCTGGTCATTGCTTTCCTTGAATTTTTTAGGAAAGTCAGATCTTATATTTTCTACAGGTTCCCTATTCTTTCTTTTTCTCACACTGTTTTCAGTCATCGCTTCTGCACAAAGTGCATTAAATGCATCTTCATTCTCTTGAGCTTCTGCTAAAATATCTCCATCAGGATCTTCGAGCCATTCAACTTGATATTCTTCCTGATCGGAATCAGTTTCTCTTGGAAGCCTTTCATTGTTGTCACCTTCATTATCAGATACCAGAGAATTATCTGGCTGAGTAGCTTGAGTACTTGCACCTGTGCCTTCTTGTTGATGACTTATGTGTTCTTCCAAAAAGGAGCATTCTCTTAGAATAGTTGTTTGAAAAGCACTAAGTTTCTGGCTGCCTTTTCGATGACTTGCTACGTAGGCTTCCCTTATTTTCGTCCATCGCTTTTTCACCTTCTCAGCTGCAACAGAAATAAGAATATTAAAATTACAATAATATTACATAATGCTTTTTCTATTACAGTACATTTAAAAATAAATTTAGTAAACGCTCAATTTTATTTCAGTATTACAGTAAGGATTATCCAAAAAAAAATAGTAAAACCTGCAACTCTATGTACCATTTAAAGTAAAACCATGTTTCTTGTTGACTACTTGTGCAAACACTTGATAAAACTTTTGCCTAGCTGCTTTTGCTTCAGCAGTAAAACTTTTCTCATACATATAAATGCGAGGCTTGATTGCTGCTATTAACATTTTGTCATAATCACGTAATGCCCTCATATTTTTTTATAATTACTTGCCAATAGAAATAAAAATTCAAACAATCACGATATTCACATAAAAAAATAAGTTGATTCAACTTTTTCACACAAAAAACATACAAAAAAAAGTCGTGATTGCGGCTTTCCGTTAGATCCGTCTATGTTCTACATCTGAATAAATTATAATAATACATTTTATAAAGAAACTGTTCAGTATAAATTAAATTTATTCAAAATTAGTGTTAAGACACGTAAATTATAATTTTATTACAAAAAACTATTATTCAAACTTTGGCAAAATTAGTGTTACACTTGATAACAATGTTTGTTGAAAATTGTATCAAAAGTAGAGTAAAATCAAAGGAATTTCGCATATTATATGACAAAGCAGCTAGAAATGTCCTAGAGCTTCCGATAAAAGAAGAAAATGCACTGAACCAATTGAAAAAGGAAGTTGAAATAAATTACAAAATTCAGATACCAAGTACGTATTACAGTATAATGCAACGAAAATGCTTTTCATGTAGGAAAAATACTTTTAAAAAATATCCATGTATTAAAAAAAATATATTTTACAGTAGAAGCTATCAAGAAAATAGTCTCTGGCATGTTGCAAGCGGCAAAGAAGTTGAATCTTGAAAGGAAAAGGCAAGGACCTCAAATTGATGACGTTCAAAATGGAATGAATGATGACAATGAACAAGCAACAACATTCAAAAATACTGAAGTCGATGAAAACCTGGAATTTGAACTAAACCAGTGTCTTGACGAATCAGAAAATAATAACCCAAAAGAAGTTCAATTTTTTTTAACCATTTGTGGATCATCGGAAAACCATATCTACACCAGTGAACAATAAGAAGACAACTACAGCATTGGATACCTATTCGAAAAGAAATGTGAAACAAATCAAAAGTTTAGAAAAACAATTAAAGAAAATGGACAAAACTTTTGAATCAAATCTGAAATTGATGCAAGAAGAGTAAAATTCTAAAGTTTTTTTTCGTCAAATTTAGGTAGAAACCCATCTTAACGCTGAAATATCACGTAACTTAAATTAGCCATGTTATAATAAGGCCTCTGACAATCTACTTAACGCAGTAAAATGAAAATAAACAAGAATCAAACTGCGAGCAATGTTAACTATTCTACTGAAGAAAGGGGGATTCCCGAGTATCTAAACTCCGATTACTAAAAATTCCCCGTAAAGTATACACATTCCTACCAACTACGTCGTAACTGCTAGTGCCGCGCCTGCGCGCGGGAAACTGTCGAACCTCGCGATGCTCGCGCGGTAAGGCAGTCCAGCACTGGTACGCAGAAAGGCCGTACGCGGATCATCTGGATAGCAGTACTGTCTACGAACTTTCAACAGCTTTTGTTATTAATTTTCAATAAACTCACAATGCAAAGATATCACAATTGTTAAATTTGCAACACAATCAATCAAATATTTAACAATAAATTAGTTTACAGTACACATATATTTATGGGCATATATGTCCAAAAAAAATTTTAGAATTAATAAAATCTATGGAAAATACGTTATATAGTAATGACAGTATAATCCCAATTTGGTTTGATCAGATTGTGATAAATTCATGAATAATCAATAAAATAATTTAATATTCATAATTTTTTTGTACCTATCGAATGTAAAAATAAATTCACAGTTTTCATTGGCAGGCCCTCCTTTGGGGATAGATTGAGCATGTCCTCAGCCAAATTCACTCTAGACAGTTGCTTAATACCGGAAAGATTTTTTAATACATACTATGTTCAAGGACATACCATCGCCACGCAGCTGGCTCCGTATTTTTCCACCTCGATCTCATTCAATTTCATAAAAAGTTCCGAATTCCAAGAACATAGTGTCAAATAGAATACTTCAGGCTTTTATGGCTGAAAATAGACGAGAAAACAGTTGATTAAAATAAATACTTATGCCAAATACGTAGCGAAACGTTTTCGTTTGTTATCTAGATCCTTTGTAATAGAGAAAATTTTTGTATACAATTAATTTCAAGTATACAATAATAATTAACCATTTAAGGAATCATTTGGAAGAATGATAAACATACTTTGAAATATTTCTTTAAACATTTTTCATTTGAAGAATAGTAAATATAACTCTAATCAATTGATAGAAATTCCGCAACCCCTTATGAGCTAACAAAATTCCTAACTAGCAAAGTCAGTTAAGTATAAAGTAATTATATGCGGATTCAAGAATATATTTATTACTTCATTTCTTATTGATCATTGAAGAAATTTTAACGTGTGACGTCTCATTCTTTCGGCTATTAAATTCTCTATGTTGGCCCTCATGTCTTAGAATTTTTGAGAAAATTCAATAATATAGAAAATGACACCTCGCACTTAAAAATTACTTCAGTGTTCTGTTTAAAATCGTAGACCGAATGAAAAAATATTGAAACTGTAGGGAAATAGTTGGCATCAAATTAATCATTAGTGATTCATTTTAATAATACTACTCTAGATAACTTCAAATCATCAGAAATTTAAAAAAAAAATCATTTTTCAATACTTGAACTCTACTTTAGAAAGATTAAGGTTTCAGCAGCCTGTAAAGCCCTTAAATTGAGAATATAATGCATAATATTGACATTACAACAATGAATAATTTCGATAAGATTTCTTAGCACGAATCATGAATTCTATTAAAATTATCGATCTAGTCTCAGAATATACAAAAATAAAGTTGGAATATTAAAAACGGGAATTCCTATCTGTTGAAAGAAGCGGATATTGTCAGATAAAACAGTCAAATATACTGATACGTACAGCTGTGTACATACATACGTGAGTGACATGTTGCTAGCGTAATATTCAATTTTCTGGGTCTTTGTAATTTTAATGATCAGAGAAAAAATAAGTATTTTCTCGAGTATTTTTCCTTACTTTTCAACTGAATTTTATAGAATTTTCTAGCGCGAGCCGAATTTTTTTCATGCTTTATTTGATCAAATTACGTCAGCGGAAATTACCAAACAGTTATTCATTTTTTTAATCGTAATAATTCAATCACGAGATTTATCTTTTTATTTTTTGGAAACGAGTGAAAAATTATTATATTGATATTGTTTTATTAAATTATTTGCTGTCCATCTATTTTAAAAGTTATTATAATTTAAAATTTATATCTATATATTTACAAAACATTTTGAACCGAAAATATATTGATTACATCTTATTATTTTAACGGAAAATAATATTATTAATATCAGGTACATCAGCTTTATCGATGCTACTATAGTAAAAAAATCCATTCAAGACTTAATAGATTCATGCAATTTATCAAATTACATATACCAATAAGTCAATTGCACTAGAAGAATAAATGCTAACTTGTCGAATAAAACTTGAAAAAAAAACTTGAATCATTTTTCATTAAAACTCCGAAACGCGTATGTAATCAAGTGTTTCTGACTAAAGAATTCAAAAAATGACAGAACAAGGCCAGTGAACAATGCTTGTTCTTGAACGACTTTTTCGATTTCTGGATACGAATATATTTTATTGGTTACTCTTATCAGTATTTATGAATGTCTTGAAGCTCAATAATAGAAATTTCCAAGCTATATTGTATAAAAGGCGAATTTTTCTACTCGACTAAGAGTAAGACCGTAGTTGTCAAGTTGATATGTCCTATAATATCTATAAAAGGTATACTTGATTATATTATTTCAATTCTACTATCTAAAATATTCTGAAAATGTAAAGAAGGTAATATTATAAATATTGTAATTTACATTATATTGAAATTTCTAGGGATAATTTTTATTAAGATTCACTAGCTTCGAAGTTATAGAAGTATAAAAATTATGAAGTTATATGTAGCGAGTTTCGCTTTTTTTTTATTATTGACATTACATGCACATTCAAATAATGCATGTGACTTACCTACTCCCTCAGCAATTAGTGTAAAAAATTACCCTGAAGCGTTTTCGTCGATTTTAATGAATTGTATGACCACGTCGAACGAATCAGCCGCAGAGGTATTAAAATTGGTTCATGAAATTCAAGAAGACAGTACTAAAGACATTCTCAAATTAGCTCAGTACATAAATAATACAGAGTCACACAAACTTTCAAAGTTTGTGCACAAATTACAAAATGTAACAGAGATAAGTGAAGTGTTCGGAAGGGTATTGATAAATTATTATATTGAAAAATTTAATAACACAGCAAACCCCGAGTACAATTCATTAGCCAAGAAATTTCTTGAAAACGATATAAGCTTGCTCAGATTATTTGATGGAAATGTTCTACGTGAGCTACAGGTAAGGATCACTTTATTAATTTTTATTTAAAAAAATATTTGCTTGTGGAAAAAATCTTATTTAACACTACATTTTTCAGCATTTGCATGATGTATGTAAGTCAGGAAAATCACAGTATCAATTTTTCAGCGATTTATTGGAAATGTATCAGTATACGGCCGCGCAAATTTATGCTACAGCAGATATTTTGAATCAAGCTATAAAGTCAGAGAGTTCTGGTGAGTTTTTCAGCAAGCTACATCATGATTCATCAATATCGATAATCTAACTAGTTTAGTATATTATTACAGCAATAAAAATTAGAATAAATTCTCGTGAATAAGATTATTATTATTTGTTTTTATAATAACGCTGCAATTTTTATACGCAATGTCTCACGATATACATATATTTTTTTTATTTTTTGAATAAGTACTTTTGAACATTGACTTATTTTTGATTAAATTTAGGTGATATTCAAAAAATGAAATCGAATATTATTCTGATATACCAAATATTTGGTGTCGAGTTCCAATCTTTCATGACAACTCTATCGAGAGAATTTTATATTTGTGGCTCAAGTGATCCCGATTCAGGTATAACAATTTCTTCATTGTCTTCATTAATTCCTAAAAAAAAATATTAAAGAAATTAAAGCAACTTTCAAATCCTACTTCTCACTGTTTTAGATTCCAACGTACATAAAATTAAAGCATTTCAAAAATATGTTTTTTCCACCTTTCAAATCACTCCTGGATATTTTAAGAATGAGGATTTATGTCCTGATAAATGCACAGCGGTAAATAACATGACCGCTGGAAATCAAATCACGTGTAATGAAAAAAGAGATTCTTGGAAGGCAGACCATTTAAGGAGATTTAGTTACAATGACGCTGTTTGCCTATTGACAGAAAAATGTAATAAAATACACTGCCTAGATAACGGTACCCAAGACCAAGTTCATATTTGCATCGATGTAGGTGTTTGAGTTTCATCAATTTTTTTTAAATATTTTTTTATAGAACCACGAATTTTTTTACTTTTCTTATAATTAATTTTAGCGAAATTCTGAAGAGCGATATCAGTTTTATAAACACAATGGATGGGATCGCGGCAGATGTACAGGAGACCGTTGGATTATAAGTCATCAAATGCGACATTTTGCAAGGGGTTATTTTAGTACTACTCGTATTTGTCCAATCTGTGATTGCATTTGTGATGATAATAATTATTATATCAGTACGACAGCCTCTTTTTCGAACACATCAGATCATAAGTGAGTTTTCAATTTTTAAATAAAATTCAATTTAGTCACAACTTATAAACGTTCGATATTGCGTAATTACATTTTACTAAGAGATCTTATATCAACCTCGGGGACATGAAATTACTAACAAGTGCCATTTGTAAACCGATTATATTATTCATGAAAATATCTATGAAATTTTTTACTCAGCCGTTTGATTTTGAATTTGGCAGGGTTGTAGTAGGCTCAAGATTGAAGATGTTTAAAAAACGTACGCTTTACGTCGAAGTACTCGAAGGGAAACTTTTGCCGAATGGAAGTATAGATATTGAAACTCTCGTTTGGAAAAAACCAGAAAACATTACGAAAGGTAAGTAATTTGTACTTGAATAAATCGAGTTTCTATTTTGTTTTACTTATTTTCCTTCTACTTTTGAAAAATCCTTTAGGTCGTGCAAAATTGACATGGCATGACATGCGTTGGATTGATTTGACTACAACTGTAGTGCCAGACGGACGTGTCATAACAGGTCTAGGTTTTGAAATAGTTTCTGGACCTAAACAGCGTATAGTTTTGTCGGCTTATTCGACGCCGTATGATTTTGTCAATGGCAAATTGCTAGAAAAGCGTTATATACATGAACCACTCTCTAAGGCTAAGTAAGTACCGCAAAAACTTCAAATAATAAGAGTAATTTACGGAATTGATTAGTTTTGTTTTTAATACGAATAATTCAACTCTTTTTGACCATTATTCTTTTTTTTTAATGCAGAAAAGAATTGCAGCCTCCTGGCACTGGAAAAAGCAACGAAATGCGACCAACGTCGAAGGGCGATGAATTCGTAGCATTCACTACCACTCCTGCACTTTACGATGGAGGTCAAAGTACGGTTCCATACATAGATGCACAGCCAGCAATTCCAACAACCTTTAAACCTTTATCTGGAGTTGGTTTGTTCTACAAAACGAACAATCACTGGTGGTCGACAGCTTCGGCAGGATTCATCGGTATGAAGTTGATAGAGTATGACAGTGCGCCATACATCGACACTGCTTAGAATATGTACGAGTGATTTTCTTTTCTGAGCTGTATTTTTCGATGTATTATTAACATGCGCATGTTTTATAATTTAATTTTTTACCAATAAACTATTTCATTGTTATCAAAGTGTGCATTATTTTTGCCTTCTTCAAAGGAGGAGGAGGAGGTATTTGTATTCGACCTGGCTTATTTCAATGAAGTTGTATGTAAAGTTCGAGTACCCTATATTTTTATTTAGATGAAGCATTGCAAATATTTTGGAAAAAGATGCTAGATATACAATTAAGATATTTAAAAAAATTCGTTATGCCTTTCAATCGCGGTAAATCGAAATCGATTCGATTCAACATTTGCAAACATTTTCAACAAAGAAAGCTTCAACAGCGCTTTCAACTGAAAAAAAAATCTATATTAAATTCGCGCCCGACAAACCGAAATGGTATCACACGATACGTTTGTAATGCAAAATTGTAACGTAAATTGAAAACTATATATATCCGCGAGAAAAAGAAAAGTACTCGCACCGTTAAAGAACTCAATATCTTCGGCAATAATGCGGCAAACAAAAGAATATCGTCGCGTCGAATATCTTGCGTTCTCTCTCTCTCTCTCTCCCTCACCCTCTCACGCTACCTTTCCATTATCTCCGAGCCACCGGGGTTATGCAAGTTACGCCCTCCTCGTGAGAAGGCGCGATGAAAATTTAATAAATCTGTAGACAGAGAGGAAGAAGCACGGAAGAGTCGCGCGCGCGCGAGAGAGAGAGAGAGAGCCAATTTACGGATTTAAATATGCGCGGACGTAGCGCGAATACCAAATTCCACGGGCGATTCGTTACCCCCTTGCACCATACCGCGGGAATATGGAAATGTGCAAGGAGAGAGGAAAGGAAATTCGGATTCGAGTTCTGCCGCCACCGCCGCTGCCATCAACGAAAGTGTAAACGTTTCTTTCTTATTTTTTTTTTCAGTGTGGGTGTAAAGGTATACTTACCTTTTATTTTTCTCTTCACCCTCCCTCTTTAGACTTGAGAAATGACGAAATTTTTCGTCAAATGAAAGCTGTACATCGCTAGCTACACCGAAAATCTCGCTATTCATCTCTTTTATGTGGCTGCATAAAAAGGCTCGGGTGAAATATGCCGCCGCTGATGGCTATTTTTCAAATATTGAATTCCTTCTTTTTTTTTTGTCGAAAAGATTTTAAAATTTCGTTACTTTCGCTTGTTTAAAAGAATGTTCATTCATCCCTTGAAAATTATAGCCTGAAAAGCTGCTGAGATTTATGTGGTTTAATTATAGGGTGTAGAATGTGCTTAAATTATTTTGGAAGGCAATTAATATTAAGCCGAAGATAAAATGGATTTCAGCTGATCGGAAGGTTATAGGCTGAAATGAGCTTTCATTAAGATGTTCAATAAATTATACTTGCCTTTATGATCCCTTTTGGAATATCTTTACTAAATACTAAAATAATATTTTACGAAGGGTGCCGTTTAATTGTATTTAATTTCAAGAAACCCATTTATGTACAAACAATATTAATCGATAACTCACACTAATTAATATCGCATTTCACGAAGAAAACTAATAAAGAACTCGTCTATGCTACAACTAAATCCACATCGCCACTGCACTGCTAATATCGCGAGAACTAATGAAATCTTTAATTACTGGTAAGAAGTGGTAAACGAAGACAAGTGTAAAAACGATAACGATGCTCGATTCGTTATATTACACCATAATATCACGCCACACAAACACATGTGTTCCTTCGATTGCAAATCGATATACGTCACATATACACCGTATATAGGAGCTCGTAAATCTCGTACTCAGACTTGCGAACCGTATTTTTCGCTTTCCTCGCGCGCGCCGAAAATCCGGACAAGGCCACTAATGAAAGCGAAATGGAATTTATCGGCCGTATAAATTGTCTCGGCCGTGTCGTCGTTGTTACTTCTCTTTTATTTTTTTTTTCCTCGAGGTGGTTTTTTTACTTTCGCCGGCGGGGATGCATCCTTGTCTTTCGTCGACGATGTTAATGTTTAAATAATTATCATTCTATTGTTTTTTGGTGGGTGTTACTTTCAAAAATGTTGTATTTGTAAAATATTCATTAAATGTAAAAAAAATTCAATAAATATGAGATTAGTAGGAATCCGGTTTGGAAATCAAATAAATAGACAAATAATTGCCTTTTTTTTTTTAATTTTTAAATAATTTTTGAAGAGTCTTCATCTAGTAAATTATTTTTTAAAAGTTGATTTTGTCGAATATAGCATAAATCATTTTTTTATAGGACAAGAATATAAATTTTATTGTATTATGTTATTTAAAACTTTTATTTTTAATGCAGTGTGCAACCGTACAGATTGACATAAGCGGATAAAATTGCTTTGGTCAGAAGCAATATATTGAATAAAAATGATCCATTTCAACTGGGATTATCATTACTTGGGAGTTAAAGCTTTTTCCGTCAAGCATTTGAGATACGTTCCACCCACATCGCATTCGTCTTTTTCTTCATTAGCTTTCTTTGCGCATTCAATTATGCTTGCTTTGAAGGAATCGAATATTTTCTCTGGTATGTGTTTTAAATCAAACTCTATTATTTCTTTATCTACAATTTTACCATCAGCCGTCTGCAAATTAATAATCACATCATCATCGTTGACATTCCTAGGATTATTCTCTCAAGGAGAATGTCACACCGTCGGATCGCTGATTTGTCTATAACTTTGGAGATTTTTTTAAATTTCTTTTTCTACAATTTATTTTCATGGCAAGATAGTTTCGAAGTTTGACTGATCAGAAAAAAATAGAATTTTGGACCGAACGGCTGCTGTTTTGAGTATTTATTAGTTTTAAAAAGTGTCCCCAAGTTATAGGCGAATCGGCCACCCAAAAATATCGTGCTTTCGTAATTAGTAAAAAACTATATTTACTTACAGTTTTCATTTTTTTCATCATACAAGCATACATACATCTAGCCTTAGGATCATCAAAATTTGGTAGTTCTTTGGCTGGTTCTGTAAAACCATAAAAATTGATATTCGATCCATTTGTCGTTACGTTATGTTCATTTACACAACAATTCGTCAATGAAACTACTGGTATACATTAATTGTAAATTACTACACCTAATTGCTGTACATATTTTAGTGTACCATATTACTTATTTAAATTATGGTAGAGAGGCTTTAATACATTTAACCTGTAGGTAAAGCAAATCCAGTTTCTTTTGAGCATTCTTCGAATATCTTTTTGTCTTCAGGAGAAGATTCGGATTTTACAACTACCTTCATGTTCAAAATCAAAATATATTATTTTTTCAAATTTCAAATTCATGTTCTTTGTAAGACATTGGAAGTATATACTCACCAATGCGCAAAAGGTTCCGACGATACACAAGTAGCTTTTTATTTTGATATTTTCAAGTAACACTTGCTCGTGAAAACTCGTCCACCAGACTAACCAAAATTGTAGCTACACTGAGAATTTAAAGAAGAGCTACATCTCTTATGAAACTATAAAATTTGTTGTAAAATAGCACCATCAAAAAAGAATTGTTACATATTACATACAGGAACTAATTTTCCACTCCACAATCACGTGAAACAATTGAAATTATATTGTAAAATCCATTGTTCGCGAATGACATACTTCACTAACAATTCTTTATTATTAACTGTATGTTCAGATCTATTATTAAAAAATATTACTTCATGGAGATTATTATTAAAATTATAGATGAATATAGGTTGTAAAAACCAATGATTGTGAAGCGACGAAAATTTTTCCAAATACGGGTGGCTGGCATTTACGTAAGGTAATTTTATGAACAATAACAATAATGTTAATTTATTGAATTCTTTGTTTTTTGGATAAGAACTCATAACAATAGTTGAGACGAGCTCCGAACTGACACAATATAAAAGATTTTACAACAAATAGTTAGGCGCGTGTAGCTTACCTCCTAAAATCAATGTAAAGCTGAAATGATCACAGCATTCTGCGTACAGATCTACAAGTAATTCCTTCATACATTCACTTTAACATTAAAAGCTTTTACTTTCAATAATCCAGAGAGAAAATAAAAAAATAAAATAAAAGGCAGCTTTAGAACTGGAAACGTTCAAATCTCCAGTAGATTTGCTTCTTTGAACTATTTTTCGCGTAGGTCGTTGTACATAGAGCATTCAACGAGTATATGATAGAGCGGTTTACGTAAGATGATTTGTGTCATCGGAAATTGCAGTTTTAGTCATGTTGTAAGTTTGAAATAATTGTCATTTTACCATTTGTCGATGTTACGTTACAAAACCCTATTTTCGTGAAAGATGATCGGTAGACCATGACAAATTTCACTAAATTATAGCAATTTTGTATCAACCTCAATATGTCCATTATTATCAAGTAAAATGTTAAAATATAGAAAAAATTGACGTTATTTACGACAAAATTACTTCGAAAACTTTTCGAGAACAATTAGCAGTCGGTATGGTCAGTTATGGGTTAAAATATAATTTATAAAAAAGACAAATTTGCATTAAAGTACTTTTTTTATCTATTTATTATTCTCATGCATGCTGCAAATCTACTGATTCACGGTGTACATATACTTACATATAGAAGTACTTTGTGTAGGTGCAATATAATTATACTGAATAGATAGATCCATTCTGGACTTGGCTATTAATCATTACTGATGTTTCGGGTGTTTTTCCATCATGCATTTGTGGAACGTTCCAGCTACATCGCATTCGTCTTTACCTTCATTAGCTTTGGTTGCGCATTCAGTTACTTCTGCTTTAACGGCATCAGTGGCTCCTCCCGGCTTTGCAGCCAATAATTCTATTGCTTTTTCTGTTACAACTTTTCCGTCGACCATCTGCAAATCGATAGTCCAATTATAAATCACTCGAACATTTTTACGATTCTCTTGGCAAGAACCAATATCTACTCACGTCTCCCTTTTTCTTCATCATACAAGCGTGCAAACATTTTACTTTGGGGTCATCGAAATTTGGCGGTCCTTTGGGTCGCCCTGGATACAAAAAAATAAGTAAAACAATATATTTTGTAAATTTTCTAATACGTATTAAGGTGACCATTCATCAGTAAAATTATATTTTCGTTTCATTTATATGTCTAACCTTCTGGTTCAGGTAATCCAACTTCTTGGGCACATTCTTTCATTTCCGGATGAGGGCCGCATTTTACTAGCGCCTTCATTTTTGATATCAAATTATATTAGTATTTTGAATTTAAAAATAGTATACACCTTATTATTACATTGAACGTATATGTACTCACCAATGCGCAAAAGATTCCGATGATACATAAGTAGCTTTTCATTTTGATATTTTCAAGTAACACTTGCTCCTCAAAACTCGTCCACCAGACTAACCAAAATTGTAGCTACGCTGAGAATTTAAAGACGAGCTATATCTCTTATGAAATTGAAAAATTTGCAGTAAAATAGCATCATTAAAAAATAATTGCTACATATTATATACAGGAACTAATTTTCCACTCCACAATCACGGGAAACAAAATGAAATTATATTGTACAAATCCATTGTTCGCGAATGACAAATCTTTATTATTAAGTGTTCATGTTCAGGTCTATTATTCAAAAATATTACTTCATGGAAATTATTATTAATTATAGATGAATATAGGTTGTAAAAACCAATGATTGTGAAGTCATGAAAAAATTATTGCGGAAAAGAAAAATTTGTTGTTAAATCTCTCGATAATTTCAAATACCTATTATGTGTTACTTGAAAAACAAACTAAGCATAGCCTATAGATTTTCAACTCACAAACAGGGACTCAATTTTTGTTAATTATTCACTGAGTATTTTCATGTATCAATTCTCATGTCTATATTATTCACTCTAAAAAAATGCAAATCGATGATCGAATAGATGATTATGCAAAAAATGTGAAATATAAATAAACCTATTATAATTTTTAGTAATATAATTTAGTGGCAAATGAATTCCAAATACGGGTGGCTGGTATTTACGTAAGATAATTTTATTAACAATAACAATAAC
Source organism: Galeopsomyia nigrocyanea (assembly GCA_035047105.1). Lineage (NCBI taxonomy): Eukaryota > Metazoa > Arthropoda > Insecta > Hymenoptera > Eulophidae > Galeopsomyia > Galeopsomyia nigrocyanea. Next base: position 12,760,004 of record JAWWMK010000032.1, on the reverse strand, counting down.
GTTAATTTATTGAATTCTTTGTTTTTTGGGTAAGAACTCATAACAATAGTTAAGAGGAGCTCCCAACTGATACAATATAAAAGATTTTACAACGAATAGTTAGGCGCGTGTAGCTTACAGCTAAAAGATACGGGTAACTACTCGTTACATATTACTCGGTAAAAGTTACCTCTTAAAATCAATGTAAAGCTGAAATGATCACAGCATTTTGTGTATAGATCTACAAGTAATTTCTTCATACGCTGCTCTAGCAATAAAATTCTATCTCAGCGATCAGAGCAAAAAAGTTCTAGTTCATTGAAAAATCAATAAAGCACTATCTCGACGCTCAATTCAAGAAGGTTCTATCTCGACGGTCAGTGCAAGAAAGTTCTATCTCAGCGTTCCGTGCAATAAGGTTCTATTTCGGCTATGGGATTAATAACCTTTTATTTCGACGGTAGCCGACCATAGAATGATAACTCAAAATTGTTTTGTTAAATAATTCTTATTCGACGGAGCTCGCAAAGAAATTCCAATTCAAAATGCGATGCATCTTCATTCAAAATATAATGCTGCACTGCAAGTAGAAAAATAAATAAATGTCCATCTTACTCATTGAAATGTATACAAATTAATGATAATTTATGTAAAAAAAAAGCTTCAAACATAATTTTCGTTAAACTCTGCTGCGAAAAGCGCATTTTTTCATGCGCCCGGTAAAAAGCGTGCACTTTTATCAAGTCGTATCAAAAAGTACTTATATACTTTTCGGCCTAGGCGGCCGTATTCGGGTTTTTTCGTGCAGAGGGCACTCAATGGGTATATAGGTGCCGTACGCGCGA